>JAPDRK010000020.1:743582-771414 GCA_030247875.1 Cladophialophora chaetospira | reverse complement strand
TTACACCCCAAAGCCCTACGTAAGTTCCCCTTCTCTGCAAAAGACTGTGCCGTTCTTACCGAAGCGATTCACTATTGTTCTATCAACAACAGTACAAGCTAATGGAGACTCACAGCATCCAAAACCTTACACCCCAAAGCCCTACGTAAGTTCCCCTTCTCTGCAAAAGACTGTGCCGTTCTTACCGAAGCGATTCACTATTGTTCTGTCAACAACGGTACAAGCTAACGGAGACTCACAGCATCCCAAAGAGTACCATCCCAAAGAGTACCATCCCAAAGAGTACCATCCCAAAGAGTACCATCCCAAAGAATACCATCCCAAACCTTACGAGCCAGCACCTTATCACCCGGCACCTTACCGGCCCAAATTCCCGCACCCAAAACCTCGAAAATAGTCCATATTTCAGAGGCCTCCAGGTCCTCCTCCTACGAAACAATGCCGAAGCCTCTACCGTCTTGTAACTCCTGCCGGATTCGTCGGTGCCGGCCCACGTGATCGATGCAACAACAGCAGCAAGATCAGATGGTGCCTCGAGCGGATTGCTTATCCACTGGAAACCGAATGAATCCTACTTCTGCAAGCGGCAATGGCTTATGCATGTTCCATGTTTCCGACTCTTAGGTCGCCGAAGAGTTCTCGAGGCAATGCTGTTGACAGTGTGGCAACGATCAGGACGGTCTCAGATGTGGACTAGAGGATGAACTCAAGGACTTGTATGTTCGGGTGTTCCAACATTTGAGTCGCAGGTGAACTCCCAAGCCAATGCCATTGTTTTGTAAGGCAGCAACTTATAAGTGGAATGGGGACGGACGATTTTTGTGTTTGTTCTCACCCTCTTGTACTCGTCCAGAAGAGGTTGCATTGTCATTTCGTGGCGCAGAATCCTGCCCGATGCTCCAGCAGGACAGGTCGTGATCCTGCTGGCGCTGCTGTGGTTGTTTGCAATTTTGTCTTACGCTACACAGCCAGTCAGCATAAAGTCAAAAGAAGCCGTGTTTTATGTGCTGGTGTAGGAGAGCGAGCCAGAAGGAACCTAAGGGCTCCGTGATGATTCGAATTGGGGAAGACAGCAAGAAAAACGATGTGCACTAGGTCGAGGCCGTGTGCACTATGAACTGTTGGCTCTTGGAGGCTTGAGCTTAAGCTATACTAGGACAACATCGAGTATCAGGCTCCCGCCATGCGCAATATGCACAGTTGGTTCCAGGACGACGAGTATCAAGCTGCCGCCAGGAACATCATGGACAGACTGTTCCCTGTGGTCGCGATCCTGGACAACGTATTCACGCCGGTTATCAAAGAGATAACCCGTGATCAGGAAGCTTGGCGGTTCCAGTCGCATCAGTGGCAAAAGAGAACAGTGTGGACATGTTCAACTTGTGGTTGAAATCGACCTGCGGGGTCGGTCTAGGCCGGATGGCCAATTAATGCACCATTCTCAACCAAAGCTGCGAAGCAAAGAGTTCCCCTGCAGGTCCTCAGGAACCAAACCTCACTGTATATCTCTTCTCGTCCCCCAGTATTTGCTCAGTCCGCCAGAACAATTCTCCTCGTCGGCCACGGAACATCAAGTGCAACCTGCTTCGCTCGATCGCCCAGACACAACATCATCATTCAGAGGGTTTCCCTGAGCGAATAATATCAGGGATTTCGGGCTGCTTTCTCACAAAACAACGACAAGATCGTTCAGCGACCACTCCGAACCGTTCACCCGCGTGTACCCTTCCGCGAGTCGGAAGATGGATCCTGCATTCGAGCTCTTTGCGTTCATGTTGACCCTGCTCTTCATCATAGGTGTCGGATGCTCTCTTTTTCGCATTTTCATCTGGGCGGCGGAGCATATGGACATGAAAAGGAAGCAGAAGAGAAAGTTGATTCACCTTTCCCCGCAACTGCTCTCAGACGAGGAACTCTGGATCCTTGGACTCAAGGTGGACAAAGAGCGGTTGAAGAGAAGTGGCTCCTCCTCGATATTTGATCGACCTTACGCCGACCAGGACGTCAACGAGAGTCCTTCACAAGGCTCGTCATACCGACGCGCAGCAACCCAGCAGGCAATGACCGGAACCGTCAACCCAAGGCAGCTGTTACTCGAGCGAAGGGACTCAGCAAGTGGCCCTGGTGGTTCCCGATAGCCCATGGACAGGCTCAAAGTGCCGGAGCTTTCCTCGAAGGCCAACATTATGCGAAGACAAAACTCGTTGAGATGCAGCATGCAAAGGCAGCAACGATGGGGTTTCAACTAGGAGCATTGATGTGCCAATCTGCCTCGTGCCGATATGGGAATGGAACACACATACAGAAATGGCCTGTAGGCTGCCGAGTCGCATGCGGCTCACGTCGAGATGCCAGGCACAAGCCCGCCTTTGTGTGACAACACCTTTTCAGCAATTCTCCAGACTCGGATATTGCAACACTTCCCTTTATCGAATGTCCTTTCCGGGGAACACAAAGACGAACCTTTATCACACCTACCAACCTCAACATGAACCTCGTGTGACTTCGACGGCTACCTCTCTCACATGTGGCACCTTACTCTTCTGTTGGGGCTGCATTGTTGAAAGGACATGTGCTCAAGCCACGTCATCGACTATATGTGCACAAAAGACTTCATGTTATGCCTTCATGAGGTAATACCACATTCTCCGTCCTGGGTGTATCGCACCTAACTTCAGTCTCGACATTGGGTGCTTTAGCCAACACTCCATCTCAATATGCATCCCTACGTCAGTAAGGGGACCAGTCACGACAATCACTTTGTGGAAACCCGAACCCAGCAGCCAGCGCCGACCCAAAAGACACACCACCGGTGGTTGGACGACGTAAAGTCTTGCCTTGCTGAGAAACTGCCTCCGAAGGCCGGCCACAGCAGTCGTATCTCAAAGTCTGCCGGAAAGACGAGAAACTGTGGTTGCGTCCTGCCATGCGTGAGAGGAAGGTACGCACAGTTCAATCAGCTCCTGTCTGAAGCAGATGATAACTCCAAACCAGGTGTCCTTGTAAAGGACCAAGGGGGCCAGGTCGCTGTCCGTCAAGCTGTTCTTGCCTCTGTAATTGAATTGGTTGCGATACAACAGTCGTCTCGAATGTCCCTGGCAGCAGATCCGCTATGTGAGGAGTAAGAGCGCGGCGTTGGGGTCGGCTTTAGGGGATCAAAATGGGCTATTCTAAGTGAAACCAGCTTGAGATGATCATTGTCCCTATTACTGGAATGGGATTGATGAACAAGAGGGTTTTATCAAAAAGAGGGCTGTGCCATCTCCTCTAATGAGCTGAGCTCGTGTTGAGAACAAGAGAGTGAGGCTCTCATGAGGTATCGGCGGATGAGGCTGGTGCCTATCGGCTGCCAAGGAGGGTTTTCCCAGTGATCGAGTTTGACGCGGATGTTCACATTTCTAAGGATGGTGCAAAGCAGATCCAGAAGGATTACCGTCTATCTACGCTGTCTTTCTATGCCTGGTCACAGTACCCGTTGGAAGGGATGGCCCTCGGATTGCACACGACACAATTTCACCTTCCTACACGTTTGGCAGTCCTTTTCAGGTTTTCTTGTCCAATTACAATTCCTTATTACTGCCGCCCGCTGTCCTCTTCTTCAGTGGCGTTGCTACCTGCTCACAGCTGAACGAGACTGGAGAAGAGCTGATAGCCACGCAACCGCTGGATTCAATGTGGCCCGTGTACCCTTGCGTGTCGACAAACGAGATGATATTGCCCTTACAATTGGCCTCGCTGTACAAGGCGCACACCGCCATAACATTCTGCGTCACAACATATCCAGCCGCTGCGTTTGTGATTCCTGCTGGCATCTCGTAGCATCCTTCGTATGTGTCGCCGATGTGAAAGTCTGTTCCACACTCATAGGTCTTGCTGTACACCCGGCTGCCGCTGCTGCACGAGGCGTCACTGTCGAGAGCGAAGATGAATTGTCCACCGCCCGCATTAATGTCGCCGGGCGTTGTATTTCCTGGGTCAAGATCAACGGTTCCTTCGCTGCGATGCCAAGCACCACCGCCACTGTCGGAGTGTTTGCCGGCACAGTGCGTCATCAGATCGTGCCCGACGTTCGTGCAAAAGTTGGGGTCGATGTACCATCCACCGTCGACGTTCTCATTGGTGAACCCCAAAAATAGGTTAGCAGCCTCGTCGGAAGTTGCACCTTCGAGGTGCAGGCCCCAGGCGAAGGCTCCTCTGGTTTCACCTTTTGGAACGAAGACTGAACCAATCTGGCCACATGCATCGGCGATGGCGGCCGTCATGTCACTTTGATACAACCAATCGTTGTTGTAGCATTCGAATTCTTTCTTCGCCGTTGTGCCGACGATGGCGAGTGGGAGTAGGAGAGCTGCAAAGAGAAGTCCCATGGTGCGAGATTCCGAGGTGTTGATGTTCCTGACGTACAGGTGGTTTAGGTCCAAGTGAGTGACTTCGCACTAAGACGGAAGAGAACACGGGATCAAAGGATAAAGATTGAAGTTGTTGGAGAGCTGGACCTGGAGACTTACCTGTCTGCACCCCAGCCCTTATATAGGCGCACCTTCACATCATGACACCTTGTCGGATGCCGAAACAACGGTCAGTTGTTACTTCCTTAGTGCTCACTCGTTGCATCGGAGAAGCCAACGAGATGTCTAACTAGATGAAACAAAGCGGGCAGATATTGTGACTCGCCGTAGCCCTTGCAACACTCTAGGCAGATCCGCTGGGCGATTTGAATAGAACCACTGCCTATTTGAGAGACGGAGGTGGATTCAGGAGCATAGCTTGAATGACAACTTTTGGCACAGGCGTACTCCGAGTGATCATAGTGGTGAAGAAAGGAGAGGCTTCGGACCAATGCTGTTGCCGAAAAGTGTAACCACAATGGGAAAGTTAGAACTGTCTAGTGATTGGGCGCTCAGTTGACAAGAGCATCCGGTAGCTGTCTTGCGGAATCAAGCTCAGAGCAGGGCCAGGGCAAGACTGAGACCGAAATCTCCCTTCACCGCCTGCCATTGCCCTGCACTTTTAGCGTGATCGATGTCGCCAACGCCAGGTTTCCTGGGGGTTCTTAACCTCACGACAAGCTCCTTACATTGCGTGCATATGTATCAAAGTCGTGAGAGGCTGACATAATGACATGCAATGAGCATGAGGCTGCGTCGTTGTTTACTGTGGGGTCTGTGGCTAAGACAGAAGCCATAGCAGATTGAAGAGCGTGTCTCCGAGTTCGACACGTTTGGCGTCATGGCTCGCCATGTACAATGTTGAAGTCATGCCCTGGTTGCCCTTGTGAGAACAGACAGAAGAGACAGAAGATGTTTTGCAACTGAGCAAATGTATAAACGTGAAGAGTTGGTAGCCTGGGAGAGAAGAAACTAGAAGCGAGGGAGTGAAGGCTGTGCCTAAAACGGCCAGGTGCTGTAGCGATTGAAGTCTGGCTTGGCAGCAACTGCGGGATCGCAACCGCCAGCAAGCAAGCCTCGCTTCTCTCAATAAATTCCCACAACAACCTAACTTCACGAGCACTTGACCACATACTGAAATCTTGAGCACCGGCCTCATATTACCTCTAATCTCTGACCTCAGAAACAAGACGCTGCTACTAGCCTGACATACCTGCTGACTCGGCTGAAAGAGCTTTCAATCGGCCCAACACAAAGACATCCGATTCACGCAATCAGGAACCTCTGCCGCTCCAATACACAGGCTGCTCTTACAAAGGACCTGAACTCCTTCTTGGCCTCGAGATCTCTCATCCACTGTGCCCAACAACATTCCCACTGCTCACTCTGCTCTTACACTTTGCGCTTTACTCCCGCCACACAACACCTTGACACCCCGCAATGGCGGACGCCTTAGCAACACAACTGGGGAAAACCTCATTGAACGACGGCGCAGATGACCCGAACTGGAAAGACTCTCTCAAATTACCTACCAAAGACACCAGACAACAGACGGAAGATGTGACGGCTACGAAAGGCTTGGAATTTGAAGACTTCTATATCAAGCGGGAGCTGATGATGGGCATATTTGAAGCCGGTTTCGAGAAGCCGTCCCCCATCCAAGAAGAGACCATCCCCGTCGCCCTTACCGGTCGAGACGTTTTAGCCCGAGCGAAGAATGGAACTGGCAAGACAGCTGCCTTTGTCATTCCCACCCTCGAACGAATCAACCCCAAGAACCCCAAGACGCAGGCACTTATTCTCGTCCCTACTAGAGAACTCGCCCTACAAACATCACAAGTCTGCAAGACTCTCGGCAAGCACTTAGGCATCAACGTTATGGTCACAACAGGTGGAACAGGATTGAAAGATGATATTCTCAGATTGGGCGACACGGTTCACATTATTGTTGGCACCCCTGGAAGAATCCTCGATCTCGCAAGCAAAGGCGTTGCGGATCTGTCCGAGTGCCCCATCTTTGTCATGGATGAAGCCGACAAACTTCTATCTCCCGAGTTCACTGTCGTCATTGAGCAATTGCTGGCCTTCCATCCCAAAGATCGCCAGGTCATGTTATTCAGCGCAACTTTCCCCATGATTGTCAAGACCTTCAAGGACAAACATATGCGCAACCCCTACGAAATCAATCTGATGGACGAGCTTACTCTCCGCGGTATAACTCAGTACTATGCCTTCGTCGAAGAAAAACAGAAGGTGCATTGTCTCAACACCTTGTTCTCAAAGCTGCAAATCAACCAGTCCATCATCTTCTGCAACTCCACAAATCGCGTCGAACTTCTTGCCAAGAAAATCACCGAACTCGGCTACTCATGCTTTTATTCTCACGCAAAGATGCTGCAACAGAACCGCAACAAGGTCTTTCACGACTTCCGCGCTGGTGTCAGTCGCAATTTGGTTTGCTCCGATCTGCTTACTCGTGGTATTGACATTCAGGCTGTCAACGTTGTCATCAACTTCGACTTCCCGAAAAACGCTGAGACATATCTTCATCGTATTGGTCGTTCTGGTCGATTCGGTCACCGTGGTTTGGCTATCAATCTAATCAACTGGGATGACCGCTTCAATCTATACAAGATCGAACAAGAGCTGGGTACCGAGATTCAGCCGATTCCTCCCTCGATCGATAAGAGTCTGTATGTCTACGACAACCCAGAGAACATTCCTCGTGCCTTGCCTCCACCAGCACAAGGTCCAAAGTCGAATCAGTCAGCTGCGCCCGCAAATCAGAATGCTGCCAATGCCAATGGACAGTACGCACAGTTCAGAAGACCTCAAAACAACTTCAACGGCTTCCCGCAACAGTACAACAACAACCAAGGACGAGGTGGATACCGAGGCAGAGGTCGTGGTCAAGGTGCTCGCGGACGTGGAGGACATCCTCAACAGCAGGCGGCAACACCACCTGTGGGTCAAATCGCTCAATAATCCTGAGTTGATGCTTGATCTGCGGTTGGCCTTCCTGTTTTGTTTTTGCGGCGTTCTTTCTCTTTCTATTCAGGGTCACGAAGGATCCATGACATGCGACATGCGCAAGCTGGGAGTTTGACCATGGGCGGGGTCACCACCATTTCTGCTTCTTACTGGATCTGTACAACAGCCTTCGTACAGTCCTGTGTTCTTCTTGGGCGGGTGTTTTCTGGATCGAGCAAGCGGCCTACCGGCTAGTAGCTCATTTCTGCGGCAAGATTCGGGCGGTATCTCATGGCTGATGACATTGCACGTCTTAAAGAGCCATGTTACTACAGGAGTCGCGGGCACGACTGGCGCAAAAGTTCGAAATCATGCAAGGCCTCTACATGGATTGTAGATCTGCATGGCGTTTGCTGGCTATTTGCTTTCTCTCCTTCAGATCTCAGACACACCACCTCTACAACGACTCTTTCGAACGACAGGTACAGTACCTGATACCTCATTCCACTCGACGTTATCAGTTCCAACCCCAGCCTCAACGAAGAGCCTTATTCCACTACACCAAATGCACACTCAACACGTTGCACGACTACAACGAGCTCTCTTCCACCTCTTCCCCACTCAGACGGCCAACAGAAGATGACACCTATCCACGGATTACACCCACATCATACATTCTATCCTTAATCTTCAGCATCAACGTCTTCCACTCCGCTGCGCCACCACCATCAACCTTGAACACACTTAACTCGACTCCAAATGTCACCTGGCGCGGTTCCTCGCCAGAGCAGGATATCAACGAATCCCCGGCAACCTCCGATAACGACATCCTCCTGCAAGAACAGAAGTGAAGTACTCTAGGATGGATGTCGTGCTTCACGGAAACCCAGAAAATTACAATAAAGAACAGGAGGAGAGCCAAATGCATGAAACCCTGATATGAAGATGACTCAGCTGTATCCTTGTAAAGGCACACTCGGATCAGCCTCAACGACACGAGGACAACTGCAGTGCATTCAAGGGTTGACATGGCTCGACAAGAAAAGGCAATCGGCACAGATTGAAAAGTAGATGTTATTTTGTGCCTAGTCACTGAAGGTGCCAGAGACGGGTTCTTGACTGCGATCTCGACCTTCACAATGAAAGACTGCCTTTCTCTCCTCTGATAAACTATCGTCCTTCCTTCCCGCACTGTTTCGTTGCTGATGGAAACGTCGTCGTCGACGGGTAAATCCAAGAAATCTGAGCTTGAAATGAGGTTAGCTGATGCCAATGTACATAGGTATGGTGGTGAGGCCAGCCATACCTTTCCAGGTGACCAATTTCGTGATGCGAAGCTCGGATCAACCCAAACTCTCGCCAAATACCGTTCGGCAAAAGCTGTGAAATCCTCACCCGCAAAAAGTCACTTGCCCTGTAGATACGGATCTAGCCTTCAACCTCACGCTGACTGTCGCAGAGCACCGTCTCAAATCGTGGAGGTTCCCGATGTCGCTTCCTTGATCAACTGGTCCTTCCCCTCTGCCTCGGGCTCCGCCTTCAAGCGCATCATCATCTCCCCAACAGCTCTATTCCAGCCCCTGAGTCTACGCATATGAAACGGGCACGTATAGTGGCTGCACCAGAGTTTCGAGCGATGATGACTGCGTTGAGGAAAAGCAGAGATGACGGTCTTCAAGTGGCCCAGGGCATTGTGCTCGGCCTCCTCCGCGGCGGCGAGCTTGGTGTAGATCGGATCCGCGAGGATCGGAATCGCCATGGATTTGCTGGTCAGGCAGAGAAGGACGAGATCTCGGTAGGTGAGGTGTGTGAGGATCAGGGCGCAGAGTTCGTAGGGGAAGCCGGTTAGATGGGCGAGGACGTCGATTGTGCCGCCTGTGATTTTGGGTGAGGTGCTTGAGACTGTTGCGAGGATCTGGATTCTCGTTGGTTAGTGTTGTCATGTCTCCTTCTTTGAATAGGTCTACCTTGTTGGGGATATCGAATGGAGCGATCGGCTTGGCCATGATGTCTGCAAACCACTTTTTGTCGGGGCGAGTGAGACTGATTCGGTCTTCTCGCACGTTGAAGAAATCAGATGCTCTGGGGAGGGCTTCAGGCTCGACGATGGGCATAGCGATGACTGAGCGTCTCGTTAATGAGAAAGATTCAAAAAAACTCAAAATCAATGTGTGTGATTAGATCGTTCCGGAATATAGATCGAGCTGTGAGATCCGATTAAGCGGGTCCTCTCGGCAACGCTTCACTGCGAGCAATGTCTCTCGGGAACCTGACGGTAGATACGGTGTGAATGCCTGAGACAAGGGCTCTGAAGTGAACTTGAAGACTGAAGGTTATTGCAGCGTTCATGAACGGTTTGAGCATGGTGTGGGAGTGCTGAGATCGAAGCGACAGAAGTGAACCGAAGTCGAAAGCGTGTCCGAGCGTTTGCTGTCAGGTATGGTCCGTTGGAAACGTGACCTGGTGAAGGACACGGATTCCCTTGTCCAGAACCACTATTCCGGGTCCTATCCTGCGGCTCAACGCTGGCACCACAATGACCGCACATATGTGCCGGCTATGTTCAGGGTATCCGGCCACATTACCAGACGACTGTGATGTGTTCTTAGCCAGAGCAGAAACGGCCGATTGCGTCAAGCGCCCCTCCCATCCTGCTTGGTTATATGCTGTTAACACTGTAACGCATCCTCACGGACTTCTCTTCTCGGTATGTCTCGATTGACGAGACAATTCCCGTCGCTGGACTTTTCAGTGGTCAAATTGTTCCTCTACTTGCGAGAGGGTCTCCTATTGTCGGCAGGACACGGCTGGTACACAAAGTCCAGAGAACGAATCCTTATCCGTCGACGTCTCCATGGGTACCATGCTCGTCCATGTGCCTTTCCTCTTGACGTCCCGTCTATCGCCTTCTGGCAATGTCAACTGCTCTGCACGCTCCGGGACTCGGAACAAAATTGACTGGCTGCGACTCGGTTGACACTCTGTCTTCAAAGAGGAGACTCAGGTCGATTCAGTCCAAGAGCGTGGCGGTGACTGATCGAATTGCAGCCGTCCTGCTCCCTGCTCCCTGCTCGTACACAAGGGCGCTTGGCATAGCAACGACGGTTTGTTCATCGGCTCACAAATGCACTCTTTCACGCGTGCGATTGTGCGCGATAATGATCAAAAGGCCGCCAAAAGACGAGGAGCCTACGGTCTCTGTCCCTAGCAGTCCTTCATCTTCGCCGTCAACCTTGGGCAACTCACCTCTTCGCAGCGAAACTTCTGAGAAACTGCCGGGGTGATTTCCACACCTGCATAGCCGGAAAAGTCAGAGCATTACAGACATGCAGGATTGTTGACGGAGTAGCTTTCTGGCTTGCTGAACGTGAACAGGGCGAAGCACTTAACGCAGCAGGAGTGACGTCATCCGGGCTTGTGGGCCTAGATCTCGCGCTAAACCGTCTAGCGTCGATCAGCCCGATGTACTGCAACCGCAGTCTGTATGAATCACTACGCTCTCACTTTCACTTCATCGAACAGTCACCGATCTCAATTGTTTCTTCCTCACAACACCGCGACAACCAGATCTTTCTCTGCTCGAACTTGTATAGCTCTGACACTTCCTGAGCTCGAAGATATGATACATTGTGCCTGTCAGCAATCATCACCTCACAAATCCACCTTTCTCTAACCACCCTCCGCGTCCGTGCCCTCACCTCACACATGACGGCGGCGGTCGAAGATTCCTTGTCATGGGACTTGGACGATGCCATCAAGTTGCTGAGCAACCTTTCTTTCACGTCACACGACAACCGACCAAGTCATGAGTCGATCTTTCACTTGAATGAAGCTCATAATGCACGGAACAACGTTGACGGCTCGCTTGGTGACTTCTCTGCCTTGTGGGACTTTCTAGGGAGTCCACAACGTCCTCACGAGTCCCAAGCTGCGGAGCTGATCAAGTACGAGATCAACGACGAAGCTGTTGCCGAGGTTGACCTCAACCATCTGAACAAAGGTGTTCGGTGGCGGGACGAGGTGGATGGAGCCGATCTTGAAGACAATGTTGAGCCTGTCAATGACAAAGCCACCGCTGCATACAATCGCAATCAGAAACGCGCGGCGAGACGAGCCAAAGCCAAAGAGAAAGCTGCACACCTTGCCTCAAGCACGACGCTGGACAAGACTGCCTCCGACACCACCGACCACGATTCTGGAGAAGAACTAGAGTCGCTGCGCCGCTCACCAGACCGCAGAGCTGTTATTGACAGCATTCTCGGTCGCACTCGACCTGGTGTCCACGATAATAGTTCTCCACCTACCTCACCCTCGCCTCCCAAAGCCGAGATCAGGACTCCAAAACGCGAACCGCCTGTCTCCAATCCTTTCATCTGGTCTATTCAAAATACTCCAAGCCCATCTAAGAATGCAGTCATCACTCCTCGCGACAATTTGATCCCGCGAGAGAGAAAGCAGGCGTTGATCACTGAGCTGATCCGCCAGCATGCAGAAGAGAAGAAATATCTGAAGAATGCCGGCCTCCTCGAACCCGCTTTCACTCCTTTGAATGTCTCCAGTATCGGCATTCACGTCTTTGTTGACGTTTCCAACATTTCCATTGGTTTCCACGACTGCTTGAAGCTGGCTCGTGGCATGTCTCGTGACGCTCGCCTCAGGCGCGTCCCTCTTTCTTTCCACAACTTCTCACTCGTTCTCGAACGAGGCCGCCCTGCTGCAAAGCGAGTCTTGGTTGGATCCGACAAGTATCCGGCAATCCAACAGGCCAAATCGATCGGCTACGAGACGAACATCCTCGAGCGCGTGCATAAGGCCAAGGAGCTGACGCCGCGCCAGAAGAAGTTCCAGTCCCGATCCGGAGGCGAGACTAGTGGCTCTGAAACGAACGCTGGATTTCCCTCTGCGACATCAGGACCTCAGAAATGGGTCGAACAGGCTGTGGACGAAATTCTACACCTCAAGATCCTCGAATCGTTGATTGACGCGAAGAAGCCGAGCACCATTGTCCTCGCTACTGGCGACGCTGCTGAGGCTGAGTACTCTGGCGGGTTTCTACGCATGGTTGAACGAGCTTTGGAGAAAGGTTGGTGTGTCGAGCTGGTGAGCTTCAAGCTCAATACTAGCAGTTTATACAAGAGAAGAGAATTTCGCTCGAGATGGGGTCAGATGTTCAAGTTGATTGAACTGGATCCTTTCGTGGAGTTCTTGATCGACGAAGAAGAGAGTGGTGGATAGTGGCTGCCAATTTTACCTTTGATCGGGACTTCAAGACCAAAGCGAGCGAGGGAATCTTCAAGGGCTATGCATCTCAGTTCTCGTGACGAGATCTTGATGGGTACTCACAGAACTGTTATGGAGGCAAAGAGACGACTTCATGGGATACAACAAGCCACGTTCTACCACCAGCTTGCCATGAGCAGAGCGAGGTGGGGAACATTCTGAATGGCTGTTTGTTATGTTTACTCTGTCGTCTATTGCTGCATCTAGGTCAATTTGGACTAGGAGCCAACCAGTTGGACGAAGATGCGGTGAAATGACCGTTGAGACCTTGCACGGAGCTACCTGGACAGCTAAACACCGAGATAGTTGCTGAGACGATTGAATGCCATGTGATGAAGAATTCGCTGTTTCCTCTACCTTCATTGTGGTCTGATTGGCCCGGAAAAAGTGTACAACAAGTTCTCGGCTCGTACAACCTCTTGGCCCCGCTGCTGGGGACGTATGATTAAAGGCAGAAGGCCTAACGGCTGCTGATAAAAATGGCTAATGTTGGTCGTCCCAGAAGGTGAAAGGGTCAACAGTAAGACGACATGTGTGGTCTCGTCACTGACACCAAGAAACTCACCAGGTGAAATATTCTTGCACTGTTCGATTCGTCCGGTTTTGTTCCATCACTTAAGGCTTCATAATCTACTGATTACAGTAGCACCTGCCGGTTTGCAGCGATCGCTGCGATGGATTGCCCAATTGAGCACGGCCCTGTCTCGGGCTTTCGCACCACTGATATCTCCGAAAACTGCTCTGCAGCTTTCGCCTCGCACCATCGTACAGGCCGCAATCTGATCGGTCGAATCGTCCGTGGATATCTATTCGGTGACGATCGCGATTCCACGATGGCGCCCAACACGCTCAGCTCCTGAGCCAGAGGATTTGAAAGCGCGAAGGTCGAACAGGCTATGCTATTCCTGATTCCAACAGGGCCGTGTCGAAGGCAGAGAGCGTAACATCTCGGCTTGCTCGACAGGATCGAAGCCCGAATTTGTGGATTCCGCACAACCTCCTCAACTTCCATGTTTTGATTAACTTTCAGATTGACGCACACCAACGTTAGCGGAGGCTTGATCAGGCTATGGTCACCTACCACATATAGCTGGCTGTGAGTCGTGCCGTCCCTTTTTTTGCTTCCGTTGATCTCTTCCGGCAATTTCCACGTGTTTTTGTTTCCCTTCACAACTATGGCAAGCTCGCAGAAATCCGGCAGATTTCTGCCAGGACAATTGGAGCCAAATGCTCATCAAACGCTGACCACAGATGCAGCTCTCGCTTCCAAAGCCACCACAGCAGCAAATTCCAGCCGCTCAAGTGAGCACGAATCGACCATGGACAAAGACCTCGAGAAGAACGAAGCCATGCCCGCGGGTGACGTCCTGGCTGACAATGCCTCCGATCGCGAAGTTCCTCCTGACAGCGAGAAGAAGGTCGAGGAAGCCCGAGAGGGCAACGTTGCCGTTCCTCAGGCAGTCAATTCCGTGGATCCATCTCAGTTTCCTGAAGGAGGACTCGAGGCATGGACCGTCGTGTTGGGCGCTGCCTGTGGCATTTGGGTGTCCTTCGGCTGGATCAACTGTGAGCTTGCTTTGTCTCAGATTGTATGCGCTGTTGATTCTGATCTGCCTGTACAGGTATCGGCGTCTTTCAAGAATATTACCAGTCGCATCAGCTTAAGCAGTACACGCCTCAGGAAATTGCCTGGATCCCATCTCTTGAAGGCTTCATGATGTTCATCGGTGGGCTTTGGGTCGGCCGAGTTTATGGTAGGTTCTCTGCCGTTCAGTCTACGGCACTTCCATCAGGGACACGCTGCTGACAATACGCAGACAACTATGGCCCGCGCATTCTCCTAATACTCGGCACATTCTTCCATGTCTTCGGCCTCATGATGGCTTCCATCTCCCACACCTACTACCAGTTCCTCCTTTCTCAAGGAATATGCTCACCACTGGGGGCGTCGATGATCTTCTATCCGTCAATGTCCTGCGTGGTAACATATTTCTTTCGCCGCCGGTCACTTGCACTCGGCATTGCAGCGACTGGATCATCTATAGGTGGTGTGATCTTTCCCGTCATGGTGGAAAAGCTTATTCCCGAGGTTGGCTTTGGGTGGACCATGCGAATCCTCGCGTAAGTTCCCTCTCCTCTTTGCGAGATTGATCACTTCTTGGAAGAATGATTGTTTCCCATTCTGTTGACAACGGTACAAGCTGACAGAAATTCGCAGCTTCATGATTTTGGGTCTGATGGTCGTCGGCAACTTGACGTTGAGGAGTCGCCTCCCGCCGGTGGCAAAGCCTGTCAGGCCAATGGATTTTGTCAGGCCTTTTATGGAACCGAATTTTGCGTTGCTGGCGTCGGGGAGTTTCTTGACTTTCCTGGGTACGGATCCCAGCTCTTCCATCTCAGACGAGGTTGTCTAATACATAAACAGGGCTCTTTCTCCCCTTCACATTCATCATCGTCACCGCCCAAACCCGAGGCGTGCCGGAACATCTCTGCAAGTACCTAGTGGCAATTCTCAACGCTGCCTCGACGTTCGGCCGCACCATCCCACCCTTCCTCGCCGACCGCTTCGGACGCTTTACCGTCTTCATTACGATGTCATTCCTCTCGACCATTATAGTCCTTGCACTTTGGCTGCCATCATCCGGCACGGCTGCCACGGTCGTTTTCACCCTCGTTTTTGGCTTCTCGAGCGGTGCGGTGGCGAGTATATTGCCCGCCCTAGTCGCCACTATCAGCCCCATTAGTCAGATTGGTGTGAGGACTGGTTGCAATTTCAGTGTTGTCGCGATAGCAGTGTTGATTGGCAGTCCAATCGGTGGACAGTTGATTTCAAACGATGGGTATAAGAGTATGCAGGGCTTCAGCGGTGCCATGCTGGGTGCTGGTGGGCTTGTTTATACGATATTGTGGATGAGGCTTGGAGGCTGGAAAGGGAAGAAGGTGTGAGAGGTCGTACAGAAGGTGCAATATAAGGTATTCTCCTCGTTGTTGACAAGACGTCGCTGGAACCCTTCACTCTCTCCAAGGCAGTCACATTTAAAGATATCAAGGATCGCTCCTACCTGGGGGCAAAAACACCTGCCACATTTTCGCCTTGACATTCACGCGTCAGTCCTTGGCGGACGTCGATATCATTCTCGGGCGCACCTTCCTGGCTTCAATTCCAGTGAATGTTTCCTTACCACTTGACAAAACTCACATTGGTGTTCGAGCTGTCGATCTCCCTGCGGATTCTTGCTGCCTCAGAAAGATGGCTTCATCAAACCGGATCAAATGGTTTCTCAGCCTTCTCATCCTTCTCGTAGCCTTGCAACGATGTGAGGCTGATGGCGACGACGATATCCCGACCTTCAAGTTTCCTACGAATACCCAGCAACAGGCGAAGGATGAGATGAGTCTCGCGTTGAAGGAAGCGATGACCCTGGCCCGCTTCTTAGCCATTACCTCAGTGCCTTGTGATGAGGTAAGCGCTACCCAATACCAGTGGAAGCCACCATCCTGTGCTGACAGCATTTCTTGTAGGGGTTTCTTCGCTACTTCCAGCCCCAAGACTACCTGTTCGTTCAGAGAGTATTCCGCACAATCGCAAACATTCCTTTCGACAAGCAATTCGATCAGTCCAACATTGCGGACCTGTTGGCCTCGTGGGACAAGGACGCAAAGCTGAACCCTAAGTTCACAGATCTGTCAATCTCACTCGGAGATCATCCTGATGTCCGGGAGCAGGATCGAGGCAGAAATTGTGAGGATGGTGAACTCGGTGCTCAAACCACCTATTTGCCCCCGGTATATGGCAACCGTGCATTGATGGCTATTTGTTCTCCAAGTTTCGAATTCTACTACTCCCTCAAAGACATTGAAGATCCTCCTGACTGGGCTTTGACCGCAAAAGGAGGAGCTCCTGAGGCTGGATTTAGCTGCAATGGCTTATTAGGCAGAGACACCAGCTATATGCTCAGTCCTGGCTCAGTGATTCTTCATGAGCTGATGCACTGGTGAGTATTACGCGTTTTCAACCTTCACTATTCACTCTCGTGCACATATCGACTGTGTTCCATAGCTGACAAGATCTCTGGTGAAATCCTAGGCCTTACCTGCTTCAGGATATACCAGACTACGCTAGATTTGCGCAACCAACAACAGGTGGATATTCCAAGATCTTGGACTTCGCTGGACCGAATCCGCCCGACGGCTACGGTATGTGCTGCCGCTCGTTTTGAGCTGAAGCTCTCGCAGTTGACAGAAGTTTGACACTCTTCAGGTCCTTTCAACTCCGCGAGAATACAGAGTCTACCGGTCAATGCCGTGACAGGCAAGTCACAAGCTATCCGAAATGCCGATAGCTATGTCTGGTATGCGATGAACAAGTACTGGTCGTAAGTGGCTCCGCTGTGCCGAGCCAGGGAAAGTGCTGACTTCACTCATAGCTGGAAGTGTAACAGATCCTTCGGTGCCTCGACGTCTCCAGACGATAACACGCTGCGCAACTTCGCTTTCTCGGATGACACAAATGAGGAGGGTTCAGGATCGTGATTTCGCCGTCAATTATGAGCACGAATTTCCGCAGATGGGAATAGACGGCCAAGATTTCCTCGTGGATAGTTGAACATTGTTCGGAAGATGACGTCATGTTGCTACTAGTACACAATGGCGCGCCTAGATAGGGCTACCACACGCTTTCTCCTAGCTAGCAAGTTGCAAGTTACAGCAAGCCCCGTCCAACATGGGTTTCAGCGCCGACCTCAATGGCCCGAGCGATCAAGACTCTGGCTCTCGCCTGCTCACTCAAGCCAAACTTTTTCGAACAAAGGACTATCTTCAGAGATGTCCCAGGCCCCGAATGCACATGTTCATCGCCGCCTGTTCAGAGTAGCGTAACCCTTCCACTTCCCAAGGCTGCTGGTATAGGACTTGCTCGCAACAGAAAATCCCCGCTGTAAGCCAATGAATACCAACACACTGAAAACTTCCAGAACCACGACAAGAATGCTTGCGTAGAAGGTGACTTTCTGGAGAAGGAAAATGCATTAGGTATCAAGACGAATAAGGGTTGGTAGCCCACCAATCTCACGAGAGAGGATGACTTTGCCCACTTACTTGTTGTACACACAAGCTTTTCCAGTTGATTGCCTTTCCACCTGTCCCAGCCTCGGTCTGATGACAAGACCAACTCCACAGATCCCACCGGGTCCGCTTGCTGCTCTCCATGTTGTCCGCGATTTTGAAGTAGACCGCAGCAGCGATGAATCCAGCGATCAGAAGTAACGAGCTGAGATAGACGAGGACGCTGTGTAGACGTCCTTCACGGGGCCCACGGAACTATTTGATGCAAAATAGTTCGGGGATGCAAATACACATCGCCTACTAATTGTAAATAATGCGTTTTCGAAGGCGACAACTTACAAAAGGCGTCAAAGTCAACAACGCGCACAGATGGATCAAAGTCCCCAAAGCACCCGCACCGAGCATAGTCCAGGTAGGCCACACGTCAAGGACAGCCCAGGACTGATCCTCATCTTCCTCCTGTGGTCAAGCCACGTATCGTGCCTGGTCGCAAGCCACTTGTAAGCGGCGTAGGCTTGGATGCCGAGTATCGAGGCCGTAAGGAGGAATCCAACTACACGGAGAAACATACGAGGTATGAACGTGGGCGTCTGATGAGAGGCCGTTCAGGAAGAGGAGTGTTCATGTAGTCATGGGCTACGGTGCTTCGGTCGCCGGCGCTGGAAAAGCGGCGGCCGTAGTTTGAGTCGTTGCGAGGCGGAAGGAGTTTTTCGGCATGGTCGTCGCCTAGATCGCCGCCCGCGTGGCGGAAGGGTTCGTAAGAAAGGGTATGGCGAGACATGTGCCCTGGAAGTTGAGTGGTTTGTTCTGATAGTTGGACAAGCAGAGAGTCTATATGAGATCGGGGAAAAGAATTTATTGTACCTTCTAGTTGGGTGAAGAGAGTGGCATGTCCCAAGGATATCTAGCTGTATGCAGCTGTACTTACGCGATATACGGTTGGCGGGCAACAAAGATATCCGAGACGCAGACAGACCTCGAGCATCGCTTGCAAAGATAGTACTACATTGAACAAGCAAGTGCCACCCATCGATGCATTCTCGGTCTTGTTCACCCTGGCTGAAGCCACGCCTTTCTCGTCTATCAAGATGAGATCGTTCTCAGCAGTGATCCAGCCATCAACGGAATAAGCACTACGGGTGGTGCGCGTATGTATCGAATCTGCCAATTGCTCGGTTCGTGCGTAGGTGTCACTAGTCATACCGAATCTGTAGTTTGTACGTTGGGGCGTGCATATGAAGGGTTGACTAGCCGTGTCGAGTAAGGAACCCGAGGGCCGATTGCGGTAAGTCAACCCCACCTCCCACCAGTAGCCAATGATTGGTTGCTTGACTCATTCCGAATATTGCTTACTGGCCCGACGATGTCGTGCCTGCTCGCAAAAGGATCTTGAACGTGTTTAGTTCAGGTAAATATGCTAACTTCAATGCCCTCAGATTTTCCAATTCTGGTAGATCTAGAGCACGGATCAGACTGAGCCTCAGGTGCAGCGCACCACACCCATCCCCGCAGCTCTGTTCCGAGTACAAGAAATGATTGATCTTCAGAAAAGCCCATCCCTGGCTAGATCCGGAGCCTTTAGTGTCTCAACCCAGGGCATTGGCAACCTGAGGCTGAATGTGACGATCCTGAAGTATTTATATATTCAGAGCTACGCGTGCTGTACCCTCCGAGGCTGGAAAACCCATTGAAAAAAGAGTCATGAAGTATTTCATACACGTTTCCCTTTTATTCCTCTACCGCCTGGCCACTGCGGCAATATCATTGCAAGAATTCGCCTCGGAGCAATGCACCGGAAGCCAAGTCGGCAGCGTCCTCTCCAACGCTGGAAATCAATTCGACTCTAGCGGCTGTGTCCCCAGCAATCAATTCCATTCCGTCACTCTCATCACCGCAGATCCAGGCTTCGTATGCAACATCTATGCCGACACTGCGTGCGCCAATTTCCCGGTGACGCTGGAACCTACCGCCCCCGGTACTTGCGTAAACGTCATAGGCGCGGGTGCCATATGCTTCAGCCAGGCGCTCTTCGACAACCCTCTGGCCGACAGTACAGCAGCAGTCGTAATAGGAGGGAGCAGCGTCACGATAGCCCTCCCCAGCGACAACTTCGGGGAAAAGGCAATCAATCTGGCCTTTGGAAACGCGATCGACCAGGCGTGCGGCGATAAAGGCTGCAGCCCCACGACCGTCCAGACAACCACAAGTGTTCATCAGACTTGCGAAACGTTCGAGATCGAAGTCTGCAAACATGATGCAACCTGTCAGCAGACGATCCAGGTGAACGGGAATGACGATAACACAAATCAACGCGATTACATGAAGGGGTTATTACTGGCCACTTTCGTCACCGCCAACAAACAGGATCCGAACACTGATGGTATATTGACATCGGCGAACGATACCAAGGGTGTAGGGGGTCTGAATCCAATCCATGTCTTGAGCTTTGCTTCTGTCGTGCTCAACGACGCAAAAGGCAATAACCTAGCGGAAATGTCGGTAGAGGTTGACATGCAATGTTCTGCGCTGACACCGCGTGAGTCGGGATGCAACGATACTTTCAAGACCGTTGTCGATGCCGCTCTTGGATTGGTTCCGGACGTTGGAGGTCTGGTCGCTGCAGCCTTTGATCTTTCCTGTCAAGCTTTTAGTTGAGAAGGCAGCTTGGAGAAGCGATATTGCCAAAATTTCACGCGGCGAAAAGGCGAAGGGAGGGGTTGCTGTAGACACGAAATATGGAACCGCAAAGATTTCAGCCTGCTCTGACGTTGGACGTGCAGCTTATCATGTTCATCGCTGATCGGAGGCATGGAGTACACAGAATTGGCGAGCGGAATGAATACCTCTGGTCCGTGCTCCGTTCTCCTCTGAAGACCCTCGAAGCGCTCGGTTTTAGTTGGACTGCTTTGTTGTCTCGACTGAATAATGCTTGGTCTCCAGTTCCTCTCCTCGACGCAAGCAGCAGACAACAGCTTCGTCTAGGCGCTCCACTTCACTGCAAGTCGACAGTGCTGAAGACGTTCTGTGGGAATGGGGTAGGCAGTTGAAATAACCCGAAGAGTAAGGCGCATGTTGAATGGTATTTCGCAACCACGAAGTGTGACCTCTCTTGTACGAGAAATTACTTCAACAAGCGAGACGCTGGCCATTATGTCCGGCTCAAATCCTCCGACAGGACTGGTCTTCAACCACTCTGACCTTAGCAAGCTCTCCATCTGTGGACGGACAGCATCAAGACTCTGATATCTCATTTATTCCACCACTAATCGAAGGCACCGCCTGCTTCGAAGCCAGCGCCTACCAGTATTTGACGCTCTTCAATTGTTGACCCGTCCTTGCCAACTCCCTCGCCAACATCCTCTTCCTCCCAGCGAAGGCACCACTGATTAGTGTTCTCCGCAGTTTTCTTCGTCGGAATCGGCGCTCTTGGAAGTGGCGGCCGTGGGACAGTGACCAGATACTCTCGGCTGAAGGGAGGGGCCACAGGATTTTCGGCGTTGGGAACCAAGCTATCTGGAACGAAGAAAGCGACGCCGGTGTTCATTCGAGGTATTCTCTCATAAAGAGATGTGCCATGCTTGTCTCTCACACGCCAGATAGTAACTGTGTTTGGCTCAGCTTCGCAGAGTATGCCGTACTGTGCAACATAGAAGTTGCCGCCGGTGCTCGGGTCTGCTGTAGCCTCGGTAGTAAGAGCGAGAGCGTATTCGTTCGCGCCAGTCTCGTTGTGCGTGAACCTGTAAGCCATGAGCCATCTTGTCGCGTGTACAGTGCTGAGGCTACTGACCTCGCGTAATTGATGGCTAACGCGGCTTGAGATGGAGCTACCTCCGGAAAGCTGAAGCGGAGCTCCGTCTTTCGGTCCTTAGTCCACATAGAATAGAGTCCATCGTTCATGCACGCATCGCCTCGGCGCACCTTTTTTGCCTCGATTGCCTCGTCGTAATCATGCACAACTTCTTCCGGAACTCGTCATTTCACAATCTCCCAGACTATGGTACACACTCCTGATTCCTCGAGGTGTATTCTGGCTTTCTGATCGTCGGTCAACTTCATGCGGAAGGTCTGTGACAAGGTTGGTTTCTTAGCGTTGGCCGGTCCACCTGTCCATAGTCCAAGGGTAAGTTGTCCACCATCGTCGCGCTGATTGGGTTAGCAAATCTTGGGTTGAGGAGGAATCGATAACTGACTCGTATACCTCGCTTGGAGCGGGCGCCATATTTGCAGACATCGCTGATAGCCTTCAAGACGTGTTCGTCCTTAACCATACTCGAGAGCTTAGCAAACACCAGCCTTCCGGTCTTGCGATCGAAGTACAGCCCGTCTTCGCCCTGGCGCAGGACGTGTCTGAAAACATTGCGGTTCAGGACCTGGATATCTCTGCCTCTCTTAACTCTATTGTCGGCTTTTGCCAGGCCTTCCCATTCCTTCTCCCATTGTTGTTTGACTTGTGTGGACTCAGCATAGAGGACATTTGTGGCTGGGACGATGCTAGCCTCCTCGAGGCGGTCAACATAGTATTTTGGAATGCCGTCGAGGTATGCGTGTGTCTGTTCCCGGGTCCAGTCGAGGCCGAGGACGTGGATGAGGTCTGGATCGTTGAGAACGATCGGGGTTGGGGCTTCGCGGGTGGTAGTCGGTGCCATTTCGACAGTCAAATAGTATATTTAAAAAGAAGTCCTGAGGCAAAGAGGGCAAGCGGAAGCTATTGGCGTGAATCGCTTGGTGAGGGAAAGAGCTGAGATTTCCACGTTGAAGCGCTGGTTGACCTTGGAGCTTTTGAGTTGACGACGAAGAATATCGAGTGCGTGAGAGCAGTCACGGCCGAGAGACAACGTGAAAATCGCCTGGCCAACCTCGTTCACTCTGCGGCAACGGTAGCCGCAATGCCTTCAGCCTCGTCAAGGAGGGAAAGCCTTACGACATCTCTGCAGTCTGCGCCATGGCCTCCAAATGGCTCTTTGCCAGCGAGTTTCTGTTATTTCTCAAGGTTGGTTCCAGAAACTGGGTTGCAACAGGCTCGACACCAGAATTTGGCCCATGAGCTGAAGGTGATATCAACACCAGTAGGGCCAATAGTTGAACCTGAATTTCAGAATGGCCAAGAGAGCGCACCATCGGTGTGTGTCATGCACGTTTCCACCGCCCGACAGGGCATGAAACTCTGGAGGGATGGAGTCCTCGCTCATTTTCCTCCCAAATTGGTGCGGGTCCATCGCTTGCTGTATGAATCTGCATGCCTGCGCAAAGAAATCTGCAATGGCAAGTCAATTTGTCAACCCAGAAATCGACTGGCGTGCAGTCCCCTAGCATTGGCCAAGGAGAAATTGTCTGGGTTGGCATTCGCACTTGAAGCTTGCCCACGATAGATTGGAGCAAAGCATCTCCATTGGAGCACAAAGCAATGTCTCCGGCCGTAGGCTAGCTCTCACCAGAAGAACTCCAGTTCAACTACCGCTCAGGCTGATCGGATAGCCAATCCTCATAGGAGAGTCCGATACGTGCTGAGGCATCATTGTTGGCTGTCGAGTTGATCCACGAACTCTCCTTTCCATATCCACGATCGCTCGACTGCGGGTTTGGTAAGTTTCCTGTTTCGACGTGGACTTGAAAGCAGCACACGCTCTAAAGACCAATGTACAAGAGTCGAAGGCAGACCCCCGAAAGCACAAAGAAGTATGGAGTTCTTTTCTCATGCTCTGGGTGGAGGCATCTCCAAAGGTGAAAGAGTCTGTTGGGCTTCGATCTGTGGATGTTGATCCTGGTCCGTCGGATCGTTATGCCATGTCCAACCCGCTACCGACTTTTGCGAATTGCAATCATGACAGAGTGTGTCGTGTTTTCGCGGCGTGAGATGTCAATAACTAAAGACACCCAGGTCATGAGGATAGTCGACTCGAGCGGGATCCATGTCGACAAGAGAGGTTGCCAGTTTTCTGTGTCGGTCTATGTTCGAGACTTGGGCGGCAGATGTCATGAGCACCTCTGTGGGTTGGAAGAAAGAGGATGTCGCGAGTAGGGCGATGGCACGAGAACTGTCTTGTCGACAGATCGGCCACAGCTGTGCGACGCTTCAAAGTCTCAGCGCGGTAAGAGAGACAGAGACAGTCACCTATGCCAGTGTCAAGATTACCTTCAAGCGAATGGAGGCCGTCGGGGGTCTGGCCACGAAGAATGGTGCAATGATCGGGAAAAAATGGAGGAAATGTTCTAGCTGATTGAAATAGTGGTCACTGCTTCACGACTGCTTGCGTCAACGGATTAGACATGATCAAACAAGCAAGAAGGGACGAATTGTCAAACCATGGCACAATGGGAAGGGTTTTGGTGGTAGGCGCGCCCGCGCCCCTGATATCTCCGCCTCGCCTTGTGGGCCAGTTGTGGTCGAGCTCGGGAATATCGGAGAGCGTGTCCAGCAATAGAAGAGAATGTTGAGCCGGAGTCATGCATGCTCAGTCTCTCGCACACTCCCACAGCCGTCGAACCTTGGATTGCGACAGAGGCAGGTCCGATGAAGGTCAAAAAAGACAACGGCTCATTTCTTGGTTACCGCCGGAAATGGCTAGCTTGCCCAGCCGCCAGCTTGACCCTTGCCAAACAACAATCATTGATTCATTCTTGTGACTTGCCCGCCCTCGAGTCGCACCTTCAATTGCGTCTTTTGCATTTGCTTGTTTGTCCTTTGGTACTGAACCTAGAATCTCTCAGACTTTCCGTGGCCACATATTTAGGTTGTTCAGGGTCCTGGGATCTCTCCTTTGCATCAGCTATTGCGAATGCACACCAACCGACAGCGCCTCCCCCGTCTTGCATGAATCTGGTCATCATTCTACCACTGGCAGCTTCCTTCCTCCCTCCCAGGACGTCATGCGTCATGTTCCTTCTTCGACTCAGAGACGTGACGCGTCTTTCTCCATGATGGCCAGCCGAACAGCAGATCTGCGTCTGGCACCAAACACTGTTGGCCTTTTCGCCACGGAAGTGACGCTCCAGTCGTCCACTGCATGTTCGTCCTAGCTTTCCCAGTGGAACTGGGATATCGTCCATAGGCGATCTCTTTCACTCAGACTCCACAGAAAGGCACGGTCAACTGCATCTTGAAAAACCGACTTTGTCTCAACTTTTGACACCACAATGGTGGCCCCAGGTTGACTTCTTACGTACCACGAAGTCCAACATGGGCAGCTTCCACGGTGTATCTTGGCAACTGCAGTCATTTCCAAGAATACCTTAGAGTTCGTCAACAGCCGTGCGGAGATTTGGCTTCCTCTCTGACAACCCTCAACCTTCGTCCTCTGCTGTCTGATCAATGTCCTCGTCCGCTTCCTCCAAGAATGGACAGGAACGACCACCAGCACACCGGTCTAGTTTCTGGCAACATCATGCACAATCTTCACACAAAGTGTGAAGACTCTTCGTGCCTCCTGGAAGTGTTCGATGCTTTCAACTGAGTGTTGAGGTTGGGATCAATATAGAGGTCAGGGCAAATGCTAGACTGTGGAGATGCTCCGGTGACACCAGACCTACTGATCTTTGGACGTGCGACAAAAACTATCAACCCGATTCCTGAAGATCCAAGGGTTTGCGGAAACAGCTATTTCACCGCCAAAGCCTCACGCTGAAGTGGATATCGTCATCAACTATATATAAAAAACAACGACAAGAACAATGGCCAAGCGCCGACGTGTTGGCTCTGCGGTCAACAGAGCGCTTGAGCGAGGCAGCCGTGCGACAAAAGTTTGCAGGGCAGTGAAGATGTGGGCGGCGGTAACAGAAGCTGGCCTGCACTGCAAGGCTGAGGCTGCAACAGCCTCCGCGTGCATGAAGTACGCGCACTGCAGACCTGCCTCGCTGTCAACAAATTGCCGCGGACCTGCATTCATGACTTCTACCTCCGACACCAGCCAATTCAGCAACCCAGAACCGCACCAAGAACTCCTACAGACAAGACTTCAAGCGCGACAGTTCTTGTACGACGACCCGACAGCCGCGATCTCATTTAGCACCGGTAGACACAACTTTTACGGCAACAGACAGACACAACGTCCTCCTGCTCGCTCGTTTCGTCCTCTGACAAGAGCGCCATGGCCAACACATCAGACAACACCCGACCTGAACTCATCCATGACGACCCAGACCTGATCCGTGCTCTTGGGCTTGACTGGACTCCCGAACAAACGCAAGACTACCTGTCCGGCATCAAGGTCTTCAAGGTGAAGCGCCTGGCGGAAGATCAGGTAAAGCCAACCCCGGGAGTCTTCTGGGCGGAAGATGAAAAGGCCAAGGAAGATTGGAGCCAGAACTGGGATGGGATACCGCTGGCAGAAGACCGAGACAAACGCAAAGGTAAAGAGGGCCAAAAGTTGAGCCCCGAGGACGTCAGGAAGATTGAAGTCGTTGGCCGAGACGTCTTCCCGTACATCCTCAAGCGTGGCGATGCGGCACTCTTCTACGATGAAGACTCAGGAGACTTGGTGTTTGCAAGACTGCCAAACACTGTCAAGAACAAGGAGATCCTCGCCGCCATCACTGACGTGTGCAAAAAGACAGCCAGGGAGAGGAGAGGCAATCGCCGAGACGACCCAGGCCACATGGCGCTTGGCGGTATCACAGCTGGGCGCCAGGGCGCCGTTACCAATACCATCAGTAGGAGCCATCTCCGAGAGACAAGGCACACAGACATCGAGAAGGCGAGGATCCATTTCGAGGAATCCAGCATGGCCAGTATCGTCTGGAACATCATCACGCGTCGAATGCCTCCGGAAGTAAAACAGGATTTCGACGATGGGATGGCCGAGAAGAACCTCCGGCGCATGGATGGCGGTGTTGCTGGAGATGAGTACTGCCCTGGTCGCCGGACAAGACGAAAGAGTTCCGCTTCACGCTGCCGGAGGCCGGACCCTGCTCTATCGGCTGTGCCATAAACTACGCTCGGTAAGCATGGATTCTACTTTTCAAGTTGTGGCTGACAAGCAGTAGATTCCCACACACTGAGACAGGTGGAAATACGTACGTCTGCGCCCTCACCACCATTAGCACAGCGGACCCAGCCACCGGTGGGAACTTTTTCAACGCACAATACGGCATCCTGTCACTTGCGGAAGAGGACACCATCACGGTGTGGCGCGTCGGAGACAATCATGGCACCTCGCTTTACCACCTAATCCCTCGCCAGAACACAGGTGTTGCCTTCTTCATCTCGGCGAATTTGAAAGAGGAAAAGGAACATTCGGAGCCAAAATACACTCTGGGACAGATCCTGAACACCAAGCGACCAGACCCGCCAGTTTTCAGCGCCAGAAGAAAGAGGATTGCCGAGCATGTCAGCGCTTGGTATCTGTATGAGGAGCCTGTTGCCAAGACCGACCAGGATTTTGCTGATGCTGCAGACATCACAAAACCAGCAGGAGGAGAGGAACTTGGGCCGGACGGTGCTACATTCGCCGAGAACGAGCTGTTGGACACAAGTGGTCAGGCGTTGGGTGAGCTGTGGGAGAATTGCAAGGAGGTCGACAGCACGGGCGAGGACCCTGTCCGCGGTGCCGCAGCATCAGGCATCAAGCGTTGGGTGGAAGACTTTTCGAGTGATCGAGAAATAAGTGAAGAGGACGTGAAGGGTGTCAAGCGGAGCAGAGTTTGAGGAAGGCGGCCTCTTCTGGGGCATGAGAGATGAAGACGACGGTGTCCGGTAACATGGCATACCAGCAGATGAATCAATGCCTTTCTTCGTTTGGAAACTCAGGGGTGGTTCCCTCAAGCTGCTTCGAGTCGACTTCGTCAGATCCACTCTGGAAACCTTTCGTTGCTGGACTTTGATACCTTCGGCGCTTACTTGAACGATTCTGGTTAATCCTCCCAACATTCTTCAATGTCGAACAATTCCTGGGACATTGCCGTAAGAGTGCCCTGGAGTTGTTTCCTTGTTACTGAGGTGCTTTTCTGGGTTTGGCTCTTGATGTTGCAACTGCAACGTTCGGGGTTGGAGGGGGCGTGTTGGTATTTGCGCGCTGGCGGTGATTGCAGTGTAAGTTATAGTCAATTGATGGAATGGGACTTATCTACATCAGTCCAAAATATAAGCTGGCTCTCGGATTCAGACCAGACGGCAGCAGACCAGTCGACAGCAGACC
>JAPDRK010000020.1:459460-743483 GCA_030247875.1 Cladophialophora chaetospira | reverse complement strand
CAGTCGACACCAGACCAGTCGACACCAGACCAGTCGACACCAGACCAGTCGACACCAGACCAGTCGACACCAGACCAGTCGACACCAGACCATTATTGAGACCAACTTTCCTCCTTTGCCAACTGCACTCCCAGTGTTGTTGCTCAGCGTCCGCGGATCTGTTGTAGTCCGCTTTAATTCACGATGGAGACGACGAGCGTCGGAGCTGCGTTCTCGAACACTAAGACCAGGCGAGTTGGCATATCCTCAGCGACAACGATAGGCACACGTTGCACCATGGCGGTCTAGGATACCACAATATTCATATCTAGCAGCTCCGCCAGACGATCTGTCTCTGGGGTTCATCATTGATAAAGCCGGCATACTCCTCACGCCCCATTCACTTCTCCCCCTCCCTTCCCCTTCAACCTCCCCTCCACCACCCCCGCCGCCGCCCCCTGTGCCCTATGGATCGCCACAACCTCCAACCCAACCCCATCAAACAATTTCCTGAAATTCTCTTCCGTCCGTTCCTTCCCGCCCATGACCATGCACGCGACATCCAGCGCTGCGGTATGTGCTTCAGCCGCGCTCATGACTTCGGGCAGCAACATGTCTGCGATGAGGATGCGTGAGTCGGGAGCCATGGCGGGGATGATTTGGTTGAGGGCTTTGGCGCACAGTTCGTCGCTGTAGTCGTGGAAGACGCGGCGGAAGTAGTATGCTTTGGCGCCTGGTGGTTGTTAAGTTTTGACGGGGAGAAGAGGTGAAGAGTAGAATTGCTCCTCTCACTTACCCTTGACCGGCTGCTCGGTCCAGAAATCGTGCTTCAACAACTTGACCCCCTCGGGAGCTATCTTCTCCTTCTCCGCCAGGTCCATTATGTTCACTTGATCTTCCAGCACGACATTCTTAGGATCCAACTCCTTATACTCGGACAAGATCTTCTTCACCACCTTCCCCACACCACCGCCAATATCCACCAAACTCACTCTGTCAGGGGTCTTCTCCTTTTCCTCCTCCGTCAGCGCAAGCTGGTTGAAGTCATAGTATCCCGTAATGGGGACCATGACGTCGCCGATCTCCAGCCCGATCTGGAAGGTTTTTAGTTTCTCAGGGTCCTTGGACATGATTTCCCATGTGGTCTGGCCGGAGTCGCTGGCGTTATGGTAGTCCGAGTACGGATTGACGTAGAAGGAGGTTGGTTCAGTGGCGCCGTGCTTTGCCAGATATTTCGGTAGGTCGGTCATGGGTTGGAGAAAGTGGTCGAACATGAGCGTGAAGAACATGCCTGGGACGGAGTTGTATGCCTGTGAGAATTTCGTGGAGCCGTAAGAGCCGTCTGAGGATTGGGTGATGAAGCCTGAGGCTACGAGTGGGCGAAGTAGTCTTTCTGTTTTGTTCCCGCGTCAGTACCTCGACGCTTCCTGACACAAGATGGTGTCCAGAAACGCGGATTCTTCCAGGTCTTCTGCGAATGCGTGTGAGAAACCTACCAAGCAATGCCTGTTGAACACCGGACTTCTCACTCAATTCCTGGCCAGTGATATTCCCCTCGGTGGGAAACTTCTCGAACACCTTCAAATCCAGCAATGTGCGGACCGAGACCAATTCTGCCATCTGCAGACTATGAGCTTGAACCAACATTCCCGGGTCCATCAACGAGTACATGATTTTCCTTGACGCATTGATGAGTGCTGCTTTGGGAGCCAGAGATGCGGCATCGTGACCTGTGGATGGTACATAGCTGCTTGCTAGTTGAGATAGCTCGCTGACCATGGATGATAATGTTTCGGCCATTCTGTCCGTATGCTGATAGACCTTGATGCGCACAAATCTAGGAAATGGTAATGTGTATGATAGGGGCCAGAGACAAGAGGTGCTCAAAGAGGCCCAAAATCAGTGAAGTCAATAGATGGGTCGCTTGTGTATGAATCAGTTACAGGAACCGCCTACCTTGCACTCACCGGAAAGGAATTGTCTCTGAAGCCATCAAATTATACTCAAGTATCACCAGCGCAACATTATCAAGCGAAGATACCATGCCCCTCACGCCGAGGCGACGTGGTTTTTGGACGTTCATTTGCCGGTATTAGTTGCATATCGGAAGGAAGCAACCTTGTGCACCCGCAGTAGCGGCGATGTGTTGGCAGCCACCATCATTCACAAGCTGCATGAAACACCTGCGATTGTCATTCCGAGCGCGGCTACCGCGAGTACTGAAGAATCGGACCCTGACAACACTCTTGGGCGATCCACCGACAGCGTAGCCGTTGTGTTGAAGGATTCGTGAGGTTGGACTTGGAGTCTGTATGCATGTGGATGAGTGGAGGAGAGTGGATTTTGGATGCTGCAAGTGCTAGTTCCGGGGAGTCAATGATCTGCAAAGACACCTGGTGCTCGGTGCTTTTGCTAAGTTGGCGCACAACATGTGTCAAGCCTAATAAAGTGAATGGTGTGGTGTGGAAGAGGATGGGAAGTAGAATGAGGCAGTAAAATATCAATATTTATTCTGGGTTACACAGCATCGCTGGGCAGGTAGGGGTATTGGCAGGAGTTATCCGCCCTTCGCGGGCAGTTATCCATCTCGCCATCTCCAAAAATCACCTAATCCCTCGTACGCCTTTAATCCAAAACCAGCCGTGACGATGTCCTTTGAGTCGAGATTGGCTTGAGCCATAAGCATGTATCAGTGGGATGCCTCCCTCGCTGGTCCGCTCCTATCCAACCGTGATATTCCATATGTCCTCCGTGACCTCGCAATTGCCTCCCCACCAGCTCCCTTTGTCATTCATGCCGGCTTGTCGTGGAGACAGCTGGTTGCAAACGCCGTATCAAACCAATGTGTTCGCCATTTGTATTGTATCCTTCCTTCATAGCTCGTGATCCTTGGTGTTGTCGTCGTCGTTGTACTGTTTATGGCAGCATCAAATTTGCCTCCTCATCGGTGACGAAAATCTCAGCAACCGGACACTGATCCTCATCCCCAAAGTCACCATCGTATTGCTTCTTGCGTCCCCGTTCTCCATACCGACCTAGCATGTAGCTCGGCAAAAATAGCTCGTCGTTCCAGGTGAACCCTTGGCTAAACTTGGTGTAGGTGATCAACCGTGGAGGCTCGTCAGGGTCATCGTGGTGTGCATTCAAATTGATTGACTTGTATGAGCTTGAGGATAGCATGGAGGGTCCCAGTGGAGACGAGGAGTTGAAGAGCATCGGCATGCTGTCAGGCGGGTGGGAGTCAGCTTTGTGCTTGTCCTTGCGCTGAGAACGACTTGACTCGTCTGTAGGCGTCGATGATGTAGGGAATTGGTGGTTCTGTGTAGACGGGGAAGCTACAGTCTGCATCCGATCTTGAGGCCGAGTGGGCAAAGGGCTATAGGACCATGAAGAGTCTTGATCGGAGGCTGAGCCGAGTGAGGATGGACCAGCATCTGAGCCGTCTGCTCGATCGGTATGTTTGGGGTAGCGCGAGCTGCGACGACGTCGACTTGATGGAGTGTAATCTGTTTGTGTGTTGCCGTGTAAAGGGATCTTGATGGCTCGAGAGCCTGGTGAAGGAGCGGCAGAGGACTCGGCCATGTTGATGTCGAGTTCTGAGGTTGAAGCCGTAGTGAATAAAAGGTTGTAGGACTATGGAAACGCCTTGCACCAAACCTGTCGACGGAGAAGGAAAGGTATGTCTTCACATTAGAGTGTTTGTAAGGAAGAGGATGAGGCTGTTTGAATGCCAGTCATGCGTTAATGAAGGTATGCGGGATCCAGGCAAGCACCTTGATCGAGTCCGATTCGCTGTCATATTGAGTCACGCAAGAGTCATCTGCCCCGCAATCTTCCGCGATAACGATAACACGTCACATCAGGCTGCAAACCATGCAAACTCGGGAGCTCGGGTATTCGTCTAACACCATTAATTGGATACCAAGTCACTACGAGTCCGACCTCTGGCCGCTTCGCATTAGGCATCTTTGACCATCCTAGGCTTCCAACACGACCTTCTTCTACGCGTAATACCACGGTTCGTCAAACACATGATATCTGTGTCCTCGAACACCCTCCCCACGGAATAATGCTGGAAATCTCCTTCCAGGAGCTACTTGATCCTCAGACACCCTCTCGTCGCTATAAGACACAGGTTCTCCGACCACGAATTTGCCGGCCTGTGTTGGAAGTTAGTGAACTCTTTGTACAGCACGGCGAGTCCTGCTTACCTGAATTTCCGTGTCAGTAATGGTGCCTCGGCTGACACGAGCATATCCCACTCGCTTGATATCTTTGTACAGGATATATTCGCACCACCGATCCCAGTCACGTCTGTCGATGTCATGCATCCCGCTCTGCTCGCTCACGTAGTTGTTGTAGTTGCCCTCTCCTGGCTTCGTCACAAGGTAGCTGAGTAGAATAGCCGGTCGAGGGGTGGCGCCCATAATCTCCGACATGTATTCTGACTGTAGGCGTCGGTCCTCCGGGTCTTCCTCTTGTCCGGAATGGAACACAAATACATCGACCAATGTGCCGTACACATCCAAAGTGGCCTCAATGGCAGGGGCTAGTTCACCCACAGGGGAAGGCGTCAGATGATGAGTTGAGTTGACAATGGGAAACTTAGACAGGAGGGCAGCTCCCCAGGTGTGCTTGTTCGGTCCCGGCCCATAGTCGACGTACATGCCCAGATCTTCGGCAATATACTGCGTCGTATCACGGTTGCCCATGATAATGCGCTGTAAATCCGATTCCAACAAACCGACCACGTCAAGCTCCAGCTCTTTGATCGCATCGCGCATTCTCCGCTCGGAAGACCAGTCGTCATTATCCAGCGAGAAGTGAACTGTCCAGATACCGGCGGTCATAAGCTTCTCTTCTGCGTGATATGGGGTATAAGCATACGGTGGGAAGCGCAGATATGCGATCGACGCAGCCAGCAGTTGGAGGACGAGGAGAACATGGAGATGATATGTCGACTGTTGCCTTCCGCGGGATTTCGATTTGCTTCTTGTCTGGGATCCTGAATTGGTTGTCAAGGCCGAAAATACACCAGCCCCTATCAGCAACATCGTTGTGATCATGATCCAATCGGTGTGCTCTCTAAAGAAAGGCCCACCAGGCACGAAGGCGTACGCCACCACCCAGCAATGGAATAGAACCATCAGGTTGTAAATGAAATACCCGAACCCAAAGGTGGAGACAGGTCCATGCTGGACAGCGGAAGAGATCAGGACTGGGGCGACACCCATCGTGTAGAAGGCGAGCATCAAACCACCATAGAAACCGGTCCAGTGGCTGTAGCAGGTGAGCAGTGCGGCGCCGACGGCTCCAAGTCCAAAGGCTGTCCAAGACCCAAAGAAGCCGGGAAGAGCAACACCTAAAAACGCCCCGGCACTCATAGCTAGGATCACAATGGCGCCATGCGGTACAGCTATTGGTCCACGTACTGGGAAGCCTTCCCAAACCCACGAAATCATAGTGCTAGAGTCAGAAAGCAACGAGTGCATGGTGAAGAATAGCCCTCCGAGTCCGAGACCTGCCAGGAGGCTTGAGCCCTTCTTGCTGTGGAGAGGCACGTACTCGCCGCCGCTGGTAGTGTCAGGTCGAGTAGAGCGCCAGACGGCAAGAATTGCCACCACAACGCCGGTTTTGTTCCAGCCACCGTTCTCTGAATTCACGATTGGCCAGACGGGATTGTTTGTGTGGTTGGCGAATTTGGCGATGCTTGACAAGATTAAGCCAATACTCCAGGCCAGGATTTTCTTCTGCAAACGTGCGGGATTCCTTCTCTCAGCATACCACTCTGCCGACCAAGCGGTGCAGCCCGCCATGACAGCGAAGCTCACAGTAAAGAGACGGGCCGTGGGTTCTTTGACCAACCACGCTAGAAGGCCTACCATTGAAGCCATGTGCAGCCATCGGAGGTTCTTGATCACCAAAGATCGAACAGCTGGGATGCCGAGTAGTGCAGGTGTAGCTGGGCACATGACCAGCCCCTCGTAGCCCGACAGTCCCATGCTCCAAAGTGGGAAGTACCAGATGACGACTCCCAGCGATGTAAGCGTAGACCAGAAAAAGAAGCCATGGAGGATGTCTGCAGTGGCATCAAGCATTGCGGGCCAGTAGTAGGGACCATCGAATGTGGCTGTCTGGATGAGGAAATTATCACGCCTATTTTACGTGAGCCAAAATTGAGTTATCTCCCGATGCAGATCCAACTCACTCTTTCTCTTTGATCGAATCCTTGAGCAGTTTGTTATCACTACTGACCAGTTAGTGACCTGCCACGCCAGATTTTGACTTGGTCGTACATTTGCGTATTTTGGGAGCAACTGCACGTACCCTCTGGAAGCGCCATTGACATCCTTGACGACAAGTTCGAAGGTTTGGAAGTCAAGGGCTGTGACAGCGTCGAACGCCACGTCAAACAAGATCAGGGCCCATTCGAAAAAGGCGTAGATGGTATAGGCTTAAAAAGTTCAGCTTGAGCTTTCAAGGAGACGTTGACAACATACCTCCAGCAACTTTGTGGACCTTGTGCTGTATGAAGAAATAAATCATGGGCACTAAGGTTCCAAAGAACAAGCTAGCCAACGCCTTTCGATATTTCACAGCTTTTGCATTAGGTGGACTAAGGGCCAGACATCCTAATGTCCATGGCAATGTAAAAACCAGGTAGGAGATCATGAAGATATCATGCCAGTTGTGGTCATCGGTGGAAGTCACATATGTCCATCCTCCGCAAGTCAATGTCCTCACTAAGCCCGTGGCTGCGACAATAGCCGGGAGATTCGAGTTTGGCCTTCTCGTCAGAAAGTACCAGAGTGTAACGAGAGCAAATCGAGGGCCGGAGGTGATCGCAATGAAGACCATGAACACAGATCTTTCAGGGTACCGGTCGCCAATGGTCGAGGACACGGAGGGGAACCATTCGTCGGGATAACCGTAGTGTTCATTTTGTACAATCTTGTGATAGTGTAGAGAAACTCCAACGACCAATGCACCGAGGAATGCTGCGTAAGCGACTATCGTATGCACCCAGGAAATGTAACTTGCGTTGAACTAGGAAATGGTCAGTGCGGAAGCTCGGGGAAGATGAGTACAGCAGAGACGAAAGAGCACTCACCGAGAACACGACATCGCCGTCTTTTCTCGGCGCCATTTTGGGTGTCAGAAAGGGCTAGAATGCGACCAGCGGCATCGAGCAAACAAAGGGAAAGGAGTGACAAGAAGAGGAGTGGAAAGGTCAAGAATGGACGTTCTGGTCAGCAGCTACGCGTGGGCAGAAAACTTTGGGCGCGACTTAACGAAAGTAAGCCCCTGATCGGCAGCCGGGGAAACTGCGGCCGATCGACTTCTCCGCAGTCGAAGAAAAATGTCCGCTGCCACTTGCTCTCAGGCATAAAAAACCCAGTGCAATTATGGCAGCCGCCAGCGACAAGGCACGCTTCTTCCTGGAACAGTCAGTGCCGGAGCTCAAAGAATATGAAAGGAAAGGCATTTTCAGCGCCGAAGAGATTACCAGCATTGCCCGCAAACGCTCTGATTTTGAACACAAAATCAACGCTCGAGGATCGACCCCTACCGACTATGCTCGCTATGCGGAATTTGAGATCAACGTGGATGCCTTGAGGCGCAAAAGAGTCAAGAGATTGGGAATCAAATCCACAGCACACAATGGTAGGCGGCGTGTCTTCTTCGTCTTCGATCGTGGCACACGCAAGCATCCTGGCGATGTTACACTTTGGATGGAAGCAATCGACTTTGCCCGAAAGCAGAAGGCATACAAGAAGCTGCAGGAGATGTTCACTCAGGTCCTTCGCCTACATCCTACAAAGTCCGACCTGTGGATTCATGCCGCTCAGTACGCTGTTGAGGACAATGGGGACATGACCGAGGCGAGAAGCTACATGCAACGAGGACTCCGGTTTTGCAAGAGCTCAAGACTCATGTGGCTGGAATACGGCAGATTAGAGATGTCCTACATTTCGAAAATCCACGCTCGACGAGAAATCTTAGGCATCGCCGCCGAGGAACCAGACCAAGCACAGGAGCAGGAGGAGGAAGAGGACGAGAACATCATAAAACTACCCAGCCTGACAGCGATGGATGTCAACCCAGAAGGGGAAGAGCACGAAGTGGACAAGTCTGCGCTGGAAACCCTCGGGTCCACTCCCGCACTCGGTGGTGCCATTCCGATCGCAGTCTTCGATGCGGCTATGGATCAGTTTGATGACCCCAAGTTTGGATTTGACTTCTTTGGCATGCTGCTCGACTTCGACCACACATCGGCCTGCAAGAATGTTGCAAGCCACGTTGGAGCATCCTTGTTAAAACGCCACCCGCAACACTGGCGCAGTCAGGCCTGTGAAATCCAGCTGCCTCTCATTTCAGTCTCGCCCTCTTCGCCCGAATTTCCCCAGGCGTTCAGAAAGGCACTCTGGCGGTTGAGGGAAGTCCGGCAGAAATCGAATAGTCGGGAGCTGGTTGACTGGGCCAGGGACTGGCTGGAGAAGCTCATGCAGCGAGAAGAGCTGGATCCGGCGATCAAGATGGTCGGCGAGTCGGTAATCAGGACACTGAGTGCAGCTGGCTCGGCTTCATAAGCATTAATCAGAATCACCCTTGGACGACCGCGACTGCTTTTTGCTTGACTTCAACTTCTTTGTTCTCAATCTTGACTCGTTCTCAGCTTTCTGGAGCCTTTTGACCTTCTCTTTCTGCTCGTCCGTAGTCTCTCCGGGAATGGTATGCTTGTACACGTCTTCAATCAGCTCGTTGAGCTTTCGAAAGCACGTGTCCTTGTTTGCTTGAGCCTTCAGAATCTTCAGTAGGAACCACTGGATGAACGATAGATTCCTCGGGTAGCTACCTTCCGGCTCTCGTCTGCCTGGATTACAAGGCTCGAGGACTTTTCTGCATAATAGCGCGACGACAAGATACCTTGATGAAGAGCCGCAGGCAGTAGAGGGAGGAGCTGGTCGGTCGGCACGCGTAATTGCGCTTTGGAATTGACTCTATCCGGCAGTCAGAAGTGTACAGGCGCAGATGCTCAGACAGCCAGTATACTTGTTCACATTCTGGCCGCCAGGGCCACTGGATCGGGCAAAAGTGACTTCACCAATGTTCCGTAGAGACTGCACTGGTTGGAAGGTCTTGTACCACTCCCTGGCAGCAACGTAATCAAACTCGGGGTGCTCATTCTGGGAAGCGTAGTTTCTCCATAGACCCAAAGGAGTTCGCAGACTCCTCCTTGCCCATACAAGCATCAGGAGTGGTTGATCATCTCTGATTGCCTAAGTGCATAGAGGACGTCAAAAGTCCGAACGGATGCAGACTCGACCTGAGACAGACTAGCTTCAACTTCCTCCAACCGGAGTAACTGCGATCAAAGTCTTTCGCCCTACTGCTACTGCGCCTGCGCTTCAAGCTTTGGCAAACAATCGATCGCATCCCACCACTCTATCCTCCTCTAATCATCATAACATCACCGTCTACCAGCTCGCTTTTTCTCTTCCAATTCGCTTCCTTGTCTTTCCCTCACTCTCTCTACGCAACGGTGCTGCTGGACTGCTCCGCGCTGCTCGACACCTCAGCCATTTGCCCCGCGTCGTCAGCCTGATACGCAGATCTCTCCCTTCACCTTGCCCTAACATGAATCGCATGGCCTGCTCCGCCTCATCATGACTGATGCGGACCCCCCACTAGAGGCTCAGCGCTTTGGTAGAGATCAAACGCCCGAATCTCCTCGTCCGGTCCATTTACCTGAACCCTCCACCATTCCGGTCCTGCTGAACCAGATGGATCCAGTCTTCAATGATACCGAAACTTACAATATTCCGCATAACCAGACCTTCTCTCCTTACTCAGACTCTGCGCGCGCCATGAATGAGAATGATCCAGATGATCCCAATACCGACGAACAAGATGCTGTCCAAAACTTCCTGAGAGGCGCCGAGGAGGAAAATGCTCGTCTTGATGACCCTGCTCAGTTCCCATCCACCAACACCCACATCGCCCAGAACGAGCCAAGCATCGAAGGAAGTCTTTTCTCAGCGCTCGCGAATGCTTCTGCGTATCCACAGTCGTCTGATACCCATGCAAATCCACCCCAAACTCAGCTTGATGCGAACCCAGCCGAGGATGCCTCGCACACAAGCGATCTTTCCAAGCCAGCCATTGAACCCACGGGCAATTTGGATGCCGACAATACTACACAAGCCACCCATGCAACCTCGTTGTCTGACTCGGGGCCAGCCGTGAATCTTGAATCCCGGTCAAACCAAGGTGGTGTAGATTACCAGTCACTTCTGGCCACTATTTCTCAATCTGCCTCTACTGCTCCTGTTGCAGATCCTGTCTCTGCTCCCACTACTGCCTCTTCTTTTGCCCAGCTGGGAGCCCAATCGGTGTTGTCAGTTCCAGGTCTGCCACCAAAGCCACCAGCGCAAGCCCAATCCTCGGATGCTTCCAATGTTTTTACTTTTCCTAATGTTACCGCCGACCAACATGGACTCTTTCAGCAGTTTAAGCAGCAGGATCATTTCCACTCTATGAAGCAAGAAGAAAATACCAATACAGCCAACCAAGAAGGACACTACCAACCCGTGACCCATGACGCCTACAGTCATGCTAACGGTGTTGGAGCCTCTGCGCCTTACCCTGCCCACTTTCCTCCACAGCCAATCCCTTTGCAGGCTCCAGGTACAGGTGCATGGACTCAACCTGGCAGTCAAGTTTCACCGATTTCTCCGACCCACTCTCTTCAGCCGCCTGAACCGATACGATCGTCCGATCCGGCCGAAAGACCATGGAGTCCACATACGCAAACCCTGTACGACTCTTTCCTGGAGGACGAGAGAAGATATGTGACGGAGGGCATCTGGGATAAATTCCCAATGGGGTCTCGTTTGTTTGTGGGTAATCTCCCTAGTGAGAAGGTGACCAAGCGGGATATTTTCCACATCTTTCACAGGCACGGGAGACTTGCTCAGATCTCGATCAAGCAGGCCTATGGATTTGTCCAATACCTCGAAGCCTCGTCTTGTCATGCAGCTCTACAGGCGGAGCAAGGAGTGGAAATCAGAGGCAGGAAGATTCATCTCGAAGTATCCAAGCCTCAAAAGAACACCCGAAATCAGCAAGGACAGCAGGGAAATAAGAGACGCCGATCTCGTTCACCGGATCGTGCGAATCCGCGACAGATTGATCGGTTCGACCGCCCCGATGCGAGCTACAGCGAGTTCAGGGAAGAACGCGGCAGGCGGAACGACTTCCGACGCTCTCCTTCTCCTCCTCGAGGCTATCGCTCTAGGGACGACCATCGGCCGCCACTTGAAAGCCCTCGCTTTGGCCCTGGTGGAAGACCGAATTCCCCCTTCACCACCGCCTTCCCGTACCCGCCACCTCCAGGAGGCTATGACGAAGAATCAACTTTACCCTTGCCGCGAAGAGATCCGCGAGACATTCCAGATGTACAGCTTCTCATTCTTGAACCATCAGTAGCACAGAGTTTTATCAACTGGATTGAGCAAGGGTTCCGCAACAAGGGCCTGCGTGCGTCTACGATATGGCTTAGTGCTCGGTTGCCCCTCCCTGCCGTTGTGAAACGCCAAATAATCGAGGGTGTCCAAGCTGTTGTCAAACTCGTGCAAGCGAATCAGTATAATAGTAGGATACCTTTGCAGGTTTTCGACAGAAGTCAGGGGACGACTAATGTCAGCTTCAACGAGTATGTCGATCTCGATATTGCGGTCGCCGCGGACATTGTCCTCAGCGCGCGACAGAAGGAACGGACAGGTCTGCAGCAGAGTCCGCAATCATATCATCCGCCGCAGGGGTATCCGCCACCGCAGAATCACTACGGTTATCCTCCACCTCCTCAGCCTCAATATCCTCCAGCCGGCTACCCTCCACAACATCAACCACACAATCAGTACCAGTACAATCAGAACGCTCACTATCAAAGCCAGGCACACACGCCCGTAACTCCGAGCTCGGCCACATCATCAGCAAATCTTCAGCAACTCCTGGCGAACCTGAGACAGCCCGGTGATTCTCAGCCCAACAGCGCCTCCCCTAATGGGAAGACACCTGATCTGGCAGGCCTCCTTAGTAATGTCGCTCGTCACCAACAGGGTCCTCCTCACCAGCAACAGTCGCCTACGCAACATGGTTACGGGCCTGTTGCACCGGCTTATGGAGCTGGTCAACAGCAGTCGCAACAAAATGTGCAGAACATCATGGATACCTTGGCTAGATACAACAGGTAGTGTGAGTCAGCTGCCATCGAGGTCAGGGAACGAGCGTCTGTGTGCAGAACTACTATCCTTTGATCGGCGAACGCATCCGAAGGGGGCTCCACGCAAGCATGGATCTCACGCGACTTTCACTACGTCGCGAAATTATGGGTGTCGGTCCCGAGAAACATGACTAACAGAGTCTTTTGCGCGTTGATGGAGCATAGGCGCTGGTGTTGGCATCACATAGATAGCTAGGGCGCATAGCGTGCAGTATGAAATAGATCAATGCTTCAAATGTGTATAATGTTCACCACAAGCACTCACTGTTCAAGCGTGACTAGAGTACAGGCATGGACCGACAGCAAATTCACACCCGGAGAGACAAAATCTGCTTCTACTTTTGCGTCTGCCTCCTTCCCCTTTTCGTAAGCCTTTCTCTGCTGGCATCTCTTTCTGCCACACCACCGCCCTTTCCACGCACAATCTCCAACATCATTCAAAATTCAACCCTCTCCAGCCTCTCTCAGCGCCCAAAAAACTCCACATCCGAAACAACTCCGACCCCCGAGTTGGTTCGAAGCAAGCTAACAACTCTGCCTCTGTTCCAAAAGGTTGGTTTGTTTTTGCGCATTTCCGGGTTTTAGCGGATAGGTCTCCAATGCAGGTAGAGTCAAACTCAGAGATAAGGACGGTCGACGCTAACACCTCCAATTGTATGGATGGTGGAAGGTGCTGTCATCTAGCTGAGGACTCTGGTGACTGATTGTGGGAGATAATTCTGGAGATTCGATATATATTGTTGGTTAAAGGGAATGGGGGGCTGGGAGGACGGTGGTGAAGGATGAGGTGGAGGAGGTTGAAAGGGTGCGGTCCAATATGCAAATTGCTGGAAGATGGCGACGAACCGCTGCCAGCATTTGCTTCTCTCCTTTTTCAGCATTCGATCTTCTTGCCGTGACAAAGGAATGCAGAGCCTTTGCACACGATTGTGGCTGCTTGGAAAGGACATGCTCCTCCGGGGCGCTTTAAGTCCAGCTCATTATGCTTTTTCACACCTAAAGCCAACAATTGGCCCCAATCTCTTAAATCCTGAAATCTGCAAATATCGGAGCTCGGTCGATTGATCCATAGCTCTATCAACCGTTCTTGACAAGCCGCCAGCAGCTCACCGATCAGATCGCGATGATCCACGGCGGGTTTGTCAACTTTCCACAAGTTCCATCTTGCTACTGAATGATGCAGCAATCAAGACAGTCGTCCTCTCTCAAATCTATCACTCGTCAATAATAATTCGTTCTGTATATGGCCGAGTACCACTCACGAGTCAAGCAATACCTTAAACCATCACGATGGACAGGGTAGGGACAATTTACACCACCTGGGAGGACCCAAGCACAAGCATCTATACAGCGTTATATGAGCCAACATCACATCGCAAAGTGGAGTCTCATACGTCTATTGCAGTACTGGCTGTTGGCGCAATTTTGCCCGGGACACCGAGGCCAGCGGCATGGCGCCATAATGTTGAGAAGTCCTTGAGATAGGTGAGGCACGAAATGTTCAGGTCTGGTTCACAGAATCCAAGGGGCAAGTGGGAGAGGTGAAGTCTTGTCCGTGGAAGAGATTGATCTTGGGAACAGAATTGGTTGAACTAAATACTTCAGTGTCGTCGTCAGGCTGTGGTTGCAGAAGTGGCCTCATGGAATTCGTGTCACCCTCCGAAACCATTAAAATAGATACGAGTGCGCCTCGGCGGTTAGTGGTTCTCACGCTCCTATGATTGCCATGCGACCCTAGGAACCAGCAAAAGCACTGGGCATGATGCCGCCAACCTACTCGACTACGCCGCCATGCCTGTTGACCAGAAGCCAACTGGAAAGAGGCACCGGCAAGCGAGGTTTTCATCTGGATGTCTCACTTCGTCTTGTTGCTAGTAGCCGCCGGCTTTGATCTCAAGGTGCATAACCGCAGCATCGATGCCCAATCCGATCTTTCCACCGGGCTCGGGCTTCTCATTTTCCCTAAGGGCATAGCCAGGGAAGGAGACTATCAACGATTTGTGGGAGCAGCGAAGCACGACGATGCCGGTAATGGTGGACTGCTTTTTCGGTCAGCCTCGTCGGAAATGGAATGACTCAAGAAGGCCATCGCATTCGCCTGGAACAGGGGCTTGAGGCTGCGGCATTGCCCGAAAGCTGCCCAAAATCTTAGGGAAAACACAATAGAGTAAAAATCAGTTGTACGAGTAAGTAGGTAGGCAGTCTTTGACTTTTTGGGGCCGCGTTTTCTTAAATGTTCTGGAAGCCGTTGGAGAAGCGAAGATCCCCGCACTAAAAAGGATGCCGCGGTACATCTTCAATCTTCAACGATCTCTGACCTGAACTTGGACTTCCCCATCTGAGACTCTGCTTGCTTCGTTCCAGTGTGATTCTTGTCCTTACCTCTGCGCGATGTCGAAAGCCACGCCCAACCCTGTAGAAGCCACCTACGGACCCAAGCCCGGCGGTTCGACGGCGCACTCAATCCCACACCCGGAACCTACGTCCTCATCCACATACCATATTGCCGGCATCTTAGTGACGGTCTTCGGTCTCAAAGAGCTTCCCTCCGATATAACCGATGTGGCGGTTTTATGGCTACTCCATCCGAGACTACAAGCTCAAGCGAGCATGGCTCCTTTCGGAGCACATATCATCGCAGAATGGAATAAACAACAAAAATCCAGTGCGGGCAAGAAACGGAAAGGACTGATAGCCGTGTCATTTGACCAGCGGAATCATGGTACTCGGCTCGTCTCTAAGATCGCGAACGAGGCGTGGCGTTCGGGCAATGAGCATCACGCTCTGGATATGTTCTCATGCTATGCGGGAACGGCGCAGGACACTTCGTTACTGTTGGATTATTTGCCCGGATATATCTTCCCTGAAGCGAGCGATCCGAGACGAATCGTGCAGAACCTGGTGCTGGGAATATCGCTTGGCGGGCATGCCGCGTGGCATGTTATCATGAATGACCAGCGCTTCAGTGCTGCGGTCATCACGATAGGCTGCCCAGATTATACTCGACTCATGAGTGACCGAGCGCGGCTGTCGAAGCGGAAGACATGGACGCAATCTTCTCCGCCAGGCCAAGATTTCCTAGGCTCGTCGGATTTTCCTCCGGCCCTGATTGAGGCTATCAAGAGGAATGATCCCGTCGGAATAATATGGTCGTTACCCGGGCTGAAATGGCGGAAAGATCAAGAGCACTTACATACGCAGCTGAGCGAGGAGGAGCGACAAATCCTTCTTCCGGCTATGACGAGCTCGTTTGGCAACAAGAGGATTTTGAATTTGTCGGGTGGAGCTGATAAACTTGTGCCGTATGCGCATTCGAAGCCATTTGTTGATTGGCTCAAGACAGTGAGTAAAAAGGGAGAATGGTTCGAGGGAGGTGGGTTGGTTCTCGAGGATATCGTTTTTGACGGCGTGGGTCATGAGGTTCCGAGCACGATGGTCACTGAGATGGTAAGGTTCGTGAAGGAGAGTCTGGAGGACGAGAGGGCAAGTGGGTTCGATACGGCGCCGGGAGGAGGTGCGAGTAGACTGGGCAGTAAGATATGAGTGCTCGGTACCATAACTCGTGGGTAAGAATTATAGCTAGAGTATCGTACGAAAGCCTAAAATGCCCCTGCCAAGCTGGATGCAAGGAAAGCAGAAAGGCTGGTACCGGACCTACTTATGGTCCGACACCGGAAGAGCGTACGCCCATGACTCCTTAAATTTCTTCAAACCTTCTTCCCACTCCAGACTTCTTTCCTTCAATATACTGAGTTGTAAACATCTGCCAAGCCTGACGCAAAGATGGGTGACATTCACACCTAAAGACAGGCCGTTCGGCAGGGTCAGCAGCACGCTCGTTGAACACTGGGATGCCCGCGATGTTCAATAAGCATCATACTTAGTGGGTTATTTGGACTCAAGGACAGACCGTTTCGCAGTGCCAACAGCACACTCGATAGCCCTGAGGAGCGCGCGATGAGCAACGCCCCGTTACAATAGGTGAGAGGAAATAGTTCAGACCATGGGTTGATCATCTTCTAAACTGGCTCGCTGCTTTCAATTAATGACTCCGGCCGCTAATCCAATCTTCCTCGCCCACTTTCCACAAAATGCATTGCGGCTCAGACTATTCGTGGGATCGAGTCAAACGTTGGCCAACATGTCATTGGTGGCTTCCGGTGCGCTCGTGTTCACTTCTCGCCATCATTCGCTGCCTCAATGCAGTGTGCGCCGTGCCTCCAACCCCTTCGTCGAACATTGTCCCAGGGCTAAGGCTGGTGAGGCTGAGTATGAGGCTGTGTGCCCACTGTCTCTGTTATCCTTCATTTTGACACTTCTTTTCTACTCTTTATTCTCCGCGCGTCGATTGCAACAGTTGTCCTGCCTGTTGAAAGGCAATTCCTACAGTCTTGGAGATGTTGACATTATACATTACCCTAGCTTTTTGGTACTATGCTCAACCCACCACGACAGCGCCAGTCCCGTCGGCCGAACAAGAGTATATCTCCTGGAAAAGCCAGCCTAACACCCGCGGCACATGGGACATATTGCGCACATGCATCATCACCCTAGTCTTGTGTGTATGGTCGGCTATACATCTAAATGTCCCTGCAGAAGGCGAAAACACCAGGACGAAGATTTTGAGGCGTGCGTTCTGGACGGCGGCTGGGATTTTTGCCCCCGAATTGGTGTTCTTCATTGCCTGGGGCCAGTTTCACGACGCCAGACAACTGAGCAAAGATATGGCAGAGCTCCAAGAGAAGGTTATCCATGATCAAGCAGCAGCGCGATGAACGTGTCTAATCGTATCTAGGAAAATATAGCAACAGATCACGCTTGTCATAACTGGACCTTGACACACTCGTTCTTCGCCTGCATGGGTGGCTTTGCAATGAAGAAAAGCGCTCTACTCCCCAATCTCAAGTCAGACGACCCACAAAGTAGCCGTGAGCGCGACCGACTGGCGTTAAACGGCGCTGCTGTACGTATTTTGGCTCAAATTAGCAACGAAGTGCCCCCAATTTCAAAGCAGGCAATCACGGACCACAGCAAAGCTGATACCTTCGCGAAGATACTCGCATGTGTCCAGGCGTCATTCCTTGTTATTCAGACTATCGGCCGCCTGGGTGCTGAGCTACCTGTGACGGCACTCGAAGTCAATACTATCGGTCATGTACTTTGCGCTTTCGGAATGTACTTTTGCTGGTATCACAAACCGTTCAACGTGGAAGATCTCATCATAATCGCAAACGGCAAGGCAATTACTCAATTATTTCTTCAATATCTGTTATCGGACCACAGAATGGAAAATAAAGCATTTTGCGTGCTGTTCTCTGATAACCTGAGTTTCGGTCACTCCGCACTTACCCACCTTATGGGATTTCTTGCAGAATCTTCGGAGGTTGTCTCATTTAGGGACGAAGAGTGGTTTGCACGGTTCCGCAAAGCGCTCCCTCGACACTATCTGCTGCCTTCTCATGAAACGAATCGGCTGCAGCTTCCGCAATCTCAAAAGAAGATCATCTTGCGCCCATGGTACATGATGACCGTCGCTCCCGGTATTCTTCAAGCAGACTGTTGGGGCTCGGACCGGGAGCTTTGTGTCCTACTCTTCAACGTCCCAGCCGATACCACCGATGAACTATGCAGAGAAGCACTGCAAGATCTCAAATTCTGGCATTGTGTGACTGCTCATCTACACCGTTCAGAGCAGAGTCTGGCCGAGATTCAGGTACTCTGGAACATTCGGCATCCCTCAAAGGCGGGATCTTCGTTCATTAACAATACTTACCAAAACCCAAGAGTCTTGAGGTCTAGGAAAATGTGTGCTATGCTAGACTTCAAGAGACTCAGAACATGGACTCAAGTCTTGGAGGCTACTGCAGACAACACTTCCAACAGTTTGTCAAAAGGCGATTTAAACTCTATATGGTTGGACCCTCGGTGCTCTGACCTTGACAGCTTTACCGAAAATACCGTTAATGAGTCTCAGCTTCTTCGCATTCTAATGTTGACGTTGATGTCCGCAGCCTACGGGGGTATACACGCTGCTCTTTGGTTCTCACACTTCTCAACGAAAGCTGAATTGTGGTTGTGGAGGAGCGGCAGTCTGTTGATTGGCGCGACTGTATTACTTCCAATCTTGTTGGTATCAGCCTGGATATTGGAGATCATTCGATTCTATTCGGCTTGGGAAGAAATGCCAGGATTGCTATATGCGCTGGAATCTGCTGCGCCCATGATGGGATTTTTTTTTCTTGGTCCAGAAAGTTGGGGGCGGAAAATACGACTATGGTCAGTCAACTATCCTATACGAGGCTTTTGGTGCATTTTTGCCGGATGCTATGTAGCAGCTAGATGCTTCATCGTCGTCGAAGCATTTATTGGGTTGCGCAGCCTCCCACCAGCAGCTTATGAGACGCCGAACTGGACACAATGGTTGCCACACTTGTGAAAGCTCAAGGCATGGCGAGAACGGGATCTGGGATGGCTTTGGGTTCGTGTCGTACAAGAACAGTGGGATTTTGGAAAGTAACAGTTGTCCTAGCTCATGCATGATTGTGAGATGATCGGGTCATGCTCGAGTGCTGAGTTTCTGTGCTCGCAATTCCCAGGTGACCAAGTCGTCAGAAACGCTTCCGTAAGTAGCACTCGAGTCTGGCCAACGCGGTGTTGCAACGGCGGATAAGAACGCCGGGCGGCCCAGTGCCCATCGAGCCTGCTACTGGCACTCCGCGACGGCTTGTCTTTTGGTCTGACTGCCACTTGCTTTTGTGACAGCTAGAAAGATAATCATTTGCGCCCTTGGGAGCGAATAGCCAACAGTAATGAGCTCGGAGCAGCTGTACTCTGCTTGGGTCGCCAAGCCTTGAGTCCGTCGCTCCTTACCTGCCATTCGAAATCGATCCAGCCGTCCCCTTTCTGGCATGTTCCTTCCGTTGCGACTCCGCAACTGTAGCAAAAATTTAGGACTCAGATACGAAAAACCCACGCGCCAGATTGGTCGCGAAGGAGATAGTCAGCGAGCAAAGGAGATGCCAAGGGCGAGAAAAAGGGGCAACTAGCCACTAATGGCTCCACTCGTGTCCACAGAGCGACATGCATGGAAACCGTCTTACGATTTCCCTTCAACTACAGCTGGAGCAGAACCGCAAGAGAGCATCGGTAAGCCTCACTTGTAGTAACAACTTACTGCGGATTCACCATTGCAGAGTCGAATCAAGAAGTGCCGCTGTTTCCAACGCTTGCGAGATGGATGAAACGAGCCCTCAAGTTGCACGACGACCCGCAGTCATCTCCGTTATGTCGACAGTGTCAAAGTATCTTCACCGGCTCGCGGCCCGACTCAGCACTCGGAGACTCACATACTTACTCTCTCAGGCAGACACCTGATCAAATGAAGGAGTCGACCGCGCAAGGTTGCAGTCTCTGCTACACCCGTCTTTCGCAACTTTCACAGACTGAGATCGGCCGTCTTTCGCGAGATAGTGAGATCAAATACGGCTACTGGGAAAGTATTGTTGGGAATGGAGTTACCTTTGAATATCCTAGAAAGGTGCCTGGAGATGACCAGATTGAGCACACCATTGCTCTAGTTTCGGCACAGGATTTCAGTCAAACGTCCAGATTTTCATCAATGCGGCATGAAGAAGCTCAAAACCCCAGCCCAGCCAAGAGAAAACTGCTCCATGTTCCTAGCAGAGTCAATCGTCCCTCAACCTTTGAGGTGATTCGCCACTGGATACGGGAGTGCGTCGAAAACCACTCGACTTGCCGCGAAAATGCACCGCCGAAGCCCCGACTTCCGGCTCGCCTCATCGATCTTGGGACCGGCGACACGATTCGGCCAGTACTGCGTTCGACGGCAGATTTGCCATCCTCCACAGCATACGCAACGCTCTCGCACTGTTGGGGCAAGAAAGGTCAAGACTTTCTCCGGCTCTAGACGCGGACGAGGAGAGCCTGAAAGAGCGCATCCCTATTGATCAATTATCGAAGACTTTCCGCGACGCGATGGAGGTCACCTCGCGCCTCGGCCTCCGCTATCTTTGGATCGATAGCTTGTGCATCCTTCAAGATCCTGAGAAGGACTGGAAGGCTGCTGCAGCATTGATGGGCGATACATATCGAAATGCGTATTGCAATATCGCAGCTACTGCAGCTGAAGATGGCACTTGTGGTCTGTTCGTCCCAAGAACCCTTCTCGATGTGGAGCCATGTCGAGTGGTAGCTAACTGGAGGGGTCACCATCGTCAGCCTTATTATTGCCATGGGATTGGCGTATGGGAGAGGGAGATTGAAGAGCAGCCTCTTTTGTCTCGTGCGTGGGTGGCGCAAGAGGTCACCCTCGCTACACGCGTCATACACTTTAGCCGCACTGAGATCTTTTGGGAGTGTCTGGAGAAGCGCGCAAGAGAGTCTTTCGTTGATGGGATTCCAAATTTCACGGCAAAGAAGCTGAGTGTGCGCGCGCGCGACGAACGCGATAGGGAATGGTTTCAGCTTGATGATGGCGACTTTCCTTTCCATGAAGTATGGAAAAATGCGGTACAGCTCTACTCCCGAGGCGAGCTGACCTACAGGGCCAAGGACAAGTTGATAGCTATATCTGGCATTGCCCGGAGCCTTCCTCTACCAAACGAAGACTACCTGGCCGGACTTTGGCAGCAGGGTCTATCGGAACAGCTGCTTTGGACGGCTTCGGAGTCCAACGGTGAAGGCTCAACCAAAACCGCTCGCAGTTCAGAGTATCGCGCCCCGACGTGGTCATGGGCATCCGTTGATGGTCCTGTACTGATGACGACTCCGAGCCTGTCTGCGTTGAACCACGCATCCGTTGACATCCTTGAAGCGCGTACAACTCTGATCGACCCATCAGATCGCTACGGACAAGTAAGCGACGGCTTCATTCGCGTTAGAGGAATGCTCGCATTTGGCCAGCTTAGCCAACGCGTCACCACCACGACAACGAGACATAGTTTCAGCAATGGACAGGTACGCGAAGTCCCTCTGGACTCTGGAGTGTCCGGACAGACAATTGTTCATCGATTCCGAGGAGATTGCCACATCAACATCTTCCTGGATGTGGAAGATCCCCATCCTGGGGGCCACTACCATTGCCTGCTCGTCTCGCAGCAGTACGGTGGTTGCGGCCTCGTCATTAAACCGACTGGGGCGCGTCGAGGAGAGTACACACGACGTGGATATTTCGCTGTCTTGACTGCGCTTCAACCAGACAGTCCTTCTCATTTCGTGAAGCTATGTGGGACCTTTGAAGCCGCCACTCAAGACAACGAGATGCTATACGAGGCCAAAGCCGACGTTACTTCAGAGGGTGTTCAGCAGTATATCATCAGTCTTGTATGAACTGCTTGGAGCGACCTAGTACTTTCCCACTGCCATGGGAAACTCGAGTCACTGAGTACGTTCTGGCAAAGAAAAGTACTATCTCAAATTTCGTCGAGTTCGTGACCCCTTCGCTGGTGTTGGCCTCTAGGAACGGTAGTCTTCGTCGCTGGCCTGGACAAGTCACCGAAGATGGTGTGACTAGTCCGTATAGCATGACTCCGATGTCCTCCCACACGCAGTACTCTCCCTCGGATCAATCCGTTCCTCGACTCTCTTTTCCAGCATCAACGGTGCTTCGCCTTCGTTGTCGTCGGAACGAAAAGGACGCTAATGCCTATCCAATATCATGGACAACCAATTTACTGTTTGTGCCTTGTTTTTCGAGGCTACTGCAAACGGCAGTGCTATGCACCAGAGCAGAGCCTATCCTCGCGTTCAACCGAGAGCAGGGACACCTTGAACGCCAGAGCGGATAGCAGGGCATTCATCGCAAGGCCTCATTCAAGGCCCCGATAGCTGCGCTCACGCCAGCCCCGGTTGACTGCGACGTTGACCTGTTGAACCGGATTGCGGAGCAGCAAGCGAGGTCAAGATCGTCTGCAACCTCGGGAAAAGATCCATTGACCTCCTCATGTCAACCTCACGGAGCCCTTCAGCCGATTCCAAACATTCGTGAACCACGACCGTCCAGGTGCTTCGTCCAGCTCCTTGATCATATCATCGAAATGTGACACATTGCTCCTCGGTCGTCGAACCTGTTGCGGGATAGGGTATTCATTTTCAAATCGATTTTCCAGCAGGGCGTAAAGAGCATTCACTTGTCTCATTTCTTTCTGCTCATTGAATGGCTGAACAGGGATTGCTTGAGCATCGTTCGACTTGACGTTATTTGCCGCGGTACTTGGAGACTGGAGCTTCTGTAGGCGCGATTGCATGACCTTTTGGAAGTGGACGTGTGCTGGACGGACTCGGTCGACGGGCCATTGTTTCATGATGCGCGCCCAGTGCTTGAGGACGACCTAGATAATGAGTAAGCCTACGCGTAGCACCTTGGCTGACAAGACTTACAGAATTACTGGCAGCCATTGTTAAACTGTTCTAAGGTCAAGAGTTTTTGCAGGAACAAAGAAAGCACACGCGCATCGACAAAGCTGTAAATAAGTTGCTGCATGACGACAACGATCCGGATCGAAGCTAGTCCGAAAATAGACTGAGTCGGTGGCGCTTGCGAGCATCTAGGCCAAACACCATCGGGGCGGTGTCGCACCCGGGACTGGCCCTCTCCGTCTTTGCCCTTCCAAATCGTTCCTTCCTGATCATTCATCACTGCGGCCACCTATTTCCCTCATCCACCTCATATACGACATCTCGCCGTCGTCCTCACTGCCATCCTTAAACCCTCCGGCAGTGTTACTACGCAGTGTGCAGACACCCACGGGCGTGCCAGGCCTGCGATGGCCCCTCAACGATACGAAGCAGTGCGTGGCCATCTCGCTCCTCCGCAGGCTGATTCATTTCGGCGACTAACAGACCTGTCACAGTTGAACTCGCACGATCACGACGATGACTCTCCCATTTCTCCCGACTCTCCTCATGCCTCTCCGACTTCACCACCACCGTCCTTTCGATCGAGAGCGTCGTCACCCACCACGAGGCGCCTACTAGGCCAGGACCCACTATTGCCCGAGACCGATCGAGAACATTTGGAGGACACGTTTGATGACGGGGGTGCATCAGACGCAGAGAACGATGGCGACGATAGACAGCGTTTGATGAGAACCGATCGTGGCCCTGACAGACAAGATGCCATCCCATCGACTACGCTCGCTCCTGCTGCCGCGCTCCCGATCGAGCGCAGGATCACAGAACTGCCAGCGTTCCGACCCATGCCTCAGTCCACGAGAGCTACAGACGGTGTATTTGCAAACCTGTCCGCGAAGCCGGAGCGCGGTGAAAATTTGGAGGAGAAACCGCCGGTAAGTCCTTACGCGGCAGAATATCGCGATGCCCGACACTGACAAATCTTACAGACCTACGAACAAGCCGCCGCCGATGCTACACCTCCCTACTGGGAGACCACCATCCTCGCCCCCGGCATGTCCTCGGACGAAGTCTACGTTGACGGTCTTCCTGTCGGCTCCGTTTTCTCCTTTGTCTGGAATGGCATGATCTCCATGTCTTTCCAACTCGTCGGTTTCCTGCTCACGTATCTGCTACATACCACACACGCCGCAAAACACGGCAGTCGCGCCGGCCTAGGTCTGACACTCGTGCAATATGGCTTCTATATGAGCGGTTCGAGCGACAGCTCCGACACAGGCAATCCAGGCCAATTTTCCGCTTCCGGACCTCCAGACCCGAATAGTCACAACTTCGACCCGAACGCCGTGAACGGCGCTGGAGACGATTCCTCGGGCAGAAACAGCATGGGCGGCCTCACGAGTGCAGATTGGATATCCTACGTTCTTATGATCATCGGCTGGTTCATTCTTATTCGGGCGGTATCAGACTTTCTGCGCGCGAGGAGGCACGAGGCGTTGGTTCTACAGTCACCCGCTCGAGGCTTGTCTGTCCCAGTCGTGGCGGAGGGGGAGACGCCCGAGCAGGCTGCATAGGCGCTGTGTACGCTTCTTAGAAGTTTCGCTCTTGTAATGAATATGAATAAACCTTTTGGGGAACCACAAATCAAACCTGCACGTCCGTTGTACAGATATACATTCTACAATCTCCCACCTATAATTTCCATGACTCGCAGTGCTTCGCTGACTGTCACGTCCAAGACTGGCGTATGAACGAGACTCGGCATTTAAACAGGGCGAAGAGAATTGCTTAGAAGATGGGTAGTACGCGTCCTTGCTAACATATCTCCACGATGCGTCTTTTTTACGGATACCGCTTGCACTATGCTTCACTTCCGAACGCTCACTCTTTCCCGTCTCTCTTTACGATGCCTCAGCCATCTCGCGGCACACTTCTTCACGCCATCCATCAAGGACACCACGAACAGTCGGTACCATGCCATGTCGTCGATCAAGCTTCCCCATACCCGCACTTCCATTCTCGCGTCCGTTCTCTCTGCGTTGTGAGCCCTACTCACTCATATCGATCCGGTTCTCCAATTGTCTCTCATCCCTTAACTTCGTGAGTCGCTGGAGCGCCTTCTCCAAGGGGATCAGTTCGCCCATCTTCTGCGTGGCTTGGTCGTCGCGGTTGCGGATGTTGACTGTGCGGGTTTCTTGCTCTTTGGCGCCGACGACTGGACAGACAATTAGTCTCACAATAACACAGGGGAGGGATTATTCAACACATACCGAAGATGAAGTTATACTGTGCCAACTGTCCACTGCGGATCTTCTTCTGCAAAGTATTCCCGCTCACATCAATATCAACGTACATCCTTGCCTTGTGGAAGATACCCTGGATCTCGCGCACGTAGTCTTCCGCACCCTTCATGACGGGGATGACCAGGATCTGACGCGGAGATAGCCAGAACGGCCATTTGCCTGCGAAGTGCTCGCACAAGATGGCGATGAAGCGCTCAAAGGATCCGACGATGGCGCGGTGGATCATCACGGGGCGAGCCATGCCTGCGGCGGGGGCTTTAGGATCGCGCTCCTTCTGTTCGACCTGGGGTGCTTCGCCACCTTCCGAGGTGCGGTATTCGAGACGGAAGTTCTGCGGGCCTTGGAAGTCGAGTTGGATCGTGGCGCATTGGTATTCTCTACCGAGGGCGTCGGAGATGGTGACGTCGATCTTGGGACCGTAGAATGCGCCGTCTCCTTCATTAATTTCCCAGTCGTCCCCTCGGAAGTTTTGGAGGGCTTGCTTCAGACGTGCTTCTGCGGCATCCCAGTCCTCAATCGTGCCCATGTATCCTTCTGGCCGCGTAGAGAATTTGAGCTTGAAAGGGAAACCAAACAGGCCATAGACGTGGTTCATGAAATCGAACAGAGCCTCGATCTCGCCTTGGACTTGCTCGTTTGTGCAGAAGATATGCGTGTCGTCTTGTTGGAACTTGCGCACACGGGTAAGGCCAGAAAGAGCGCCGGAAGCCTCGTTTCTATGTAGCACGCCGAAGTCAGCGACTCGCCATGGGAGATCTCGGTATGAGCGGTCATCGTCCCGGAACATGATGCAATGACCTGGACAATTCATGGGCTTCAAAGCAAACACGCCTTTATCTTTATCCTTGATTTCTGCGAGCGGAGTCTTGCCATCGGGTTGTGTGTCCGAGAGCGGCATCGGGTCGGCTGAGTCGTCTTTCACTTGCACACGGAACATGTCGTCTTGGTAGTGTTGCCAGTGGCCAGAAATTTTCCACAGTTCGACATCGAACATGTTGGGAGACTGAACTTCTTGGTACCCTCTTTCCCAATACTGGTCACGCAGCATAGCCTGCAGGGCGTTGAAGATACGTGTGCCATGCGGTAAGAGGAATGGTGACCCAGGTGACATCTTGCTGAACATGAAGAGCTTTTGTTGCTGCCCGATGAGCTGATGATCACGTTTCTTGGCCTCCTCAAGGAATGTCTCCCACTCTTTCAGCTGCTGTTTCGTGGGGAAGGCAACACCGTGGATACGTTGGAGAGAGTCATTGTTCTGGTCGCCGAGGAAATATGCCGAGCTATTCTTCATGATCTTGAAGGACTCGATCTTGCGGGTATTCTGGATGTGTGGACCTTGACATAAGTCGACAAGCGTGCCGTTGCGGTAGACAGTGGATGACTCGCCATCTGGAACGAACTTCTCGATATAGTGCATCTTGTACTTGCTGTAGCCGAACATCTTTCGAAGGTTGTCTTTGGAGACCTCCAGTCGCTCGAAGGCTTGCTTGTCCTTTGCAAATTTCTTCGCACGGTTCTCAATTGAAGGCCATTCGGCTTCGCGGACGGCCTGCCCAGGTTCGAGCGCCATGTCATAGAAGAAACCCATTGGTGTCGGGGGACCGTGCGAAAGACGACAGCCATATTCGTGCTCAGCGCATTCGCCTAGGACGTGGGCGGAAGAGTGCCAGAAGACATCTCGGCCATCCGAGTCGCTGAAAGTGAGGTAAGATACTTTGCTGTCCTTCTCGAGTGGTCTGTCTAGATCCCACAATTGGCCATCGACTTTGGCGACCACGATCTGAGCGGCTCTATCTTTCGGGACTTCCTTTAACAGCTTGCCTGGTGTAGTATCCCAGGCCTTGCCCTCAATCGTGGTCTCTTGACCTGGAGCGGGAATGAGTTTGATCTGAATGGCGGGTTTATCCCTGCTAGCGAGTTCTTGATCATATTCTTTCTTCAATTGGTCGAAAAAGTCATTCCTCTCGATGATAAAATCGGGCAATGATTTCGGGGCTTGATGAGCCGCCGGAGCGGCCTTACTCGACATTTCTTTTGGTCTGCTTGGGAGTTTCTTGCTTGAAGTTGGGCTCACTGGTCTTTTTGAAGTGTTTGATTCAGGGGTGGATGAGTCAGGGCGGCCAGCCGTACCGTTTTGACTCATATTGTCGCCCTTCAGGACCCCCCAAAGGTCATGAGGATTGAGGCTGACTTTCTTCTGGTGGCTCATCGTGAACTGTCTGAGTGGAGAAATGTGGTGCTTGGACCTTATGGCAACAGCCAAATAGTGTTGTGTCTGGCGGGAACCAGAGTGTCGACGAATCACGTGACGCTGTAAAGCTTTCCCGCATCCAGTGCCAAACATGAGTTGGAGTGTAGCAAAATAATTTTCCCCCAGACTCCAGCACCGCCGCTACAACCACTATCTTCTACAACAACAATGTTGTTCCGGGGCGATTCGCGAGGTCGTGGCGGATTCCGAGGTGGTGATAGAGGAAGAGGGTCGTTTGGTGGAAGAGGTGGAGGTAAAGAAAAGTCCCTGAATCTTCTCCGCGCACAATTTGGCTGCGCCCGCGAAATTGCGACTGACTGGTGGTGAGGGACAGGACGAGGTGGTTTCCAACAACAGAGCTTTGGCCCTCCTGCTCAAGTCCTTGGTACGAATCTTTCCATCAAGGCGACTGTATTCAAGCTGACTTCAGTCAGAATTGGGCACCTTTATGCATGCCACCGAAGGAGAGATGGTCTGCGAATCGATCAACCCCAAAATCCCATACTTCAACGCCCCCATCTACCTCGAGAACAAGGTGCGAACCCTTCATGTGATACCTGCGCGGCCTCTGACAAAAACAGACATCGATAGGGAAGGTAGACGAAATCCTCGGACCGATAAACCAGGTCTACTTCACCATCAAACCGCAAGAAGGAATTCAGGCGACGTCGTTCAAGAAGGGGGACAAGTTCTACATCGGAGGCGACAAGCTATTACCCCTGGAGAAGTAAGGTCTACGTTGCACGTGGTAGGAACTGTATGCTAAGAATAACCCAGGTTCCTGCCCAAACCCAAACCGCCGCCAGGTAAGTTATGATGCAACTTGACTGTGACTACCAGCCTAACAAGTCGCAGGCACCCGAGTCAAGAAGCCAGCAGGCGCACGTGGAGCTGCGAGAGGTGGCAGAGGAGCTCCCAGAGGACGTAGCTTCGGCGCATCTAGCAGAGGAGCACCCAGAGGTAGAGGGTCGTTCGGCGGCGGTGGTCGAGGCGCTCCTAGAGGCGGAGGTCGCGGAGGATTCTCAAGCGGACGAGGCTTTAGCTCGAGAGGCGGCGGCTTCGCTCCTAGAGGTCGTGGCAGAGGCTGAAAGTGCACTTGCTTGTCTTCGCTCAGCATGGTACTGGCGTTCGGGGGATACCCATCATGAAAATGTGCTTCAGATGGACTGTACTGGCTCGGTCACAAGAAGGGGAGATATGAAAGGGAGCGAGCGCTTCTGATGCTCTTGTACATGCTCGAAAACCGCTCTGGTATGCTTCTATTGCATCGGGCGTGCATCACCAGCGAACAGTGATTGACACGTGACTGTGCTTTTCGCGAGACTTCGTACCTGGACGGAGCAGTAGCTTTTGGCTGCCAGTGTGTGATGTCATTTTCCGAACAGCCTCACACATGGTTCACTGCATGACATTTTTGCTTGGGCCTTGTTTTCGAAGAAAGTTCGCAAATACGTAGCCTGCGTTTGTGACATATCTGCCTGTCTTCTTCCACCCTCTCTCACATACCGTCTTTGAAATTATCCCACAACATCCTTGAGAGACCGCTCCTACCATTTCTCACATCCAACGCAGTTATGTCACGGCGAACGGGCGTAGCCAACGCGGGTGGGAAAGAGACTTCGGTCCAACCTCAAGACAAAACTCAGTCGAAGCAAGTGATGCTACTATCCGAAGATGCTGGGCACTTCAGCTTGATTAGGTACGGCGACAACATAATCGAGAGCCACAGGCACTGACGGATACCAGGGCGCTACACCTCGCTGATCTGATCACCGAACTCAATGGATTCTGTGGATGTAGGTCTCCTACACTACGCTTTCGAGATGTCCACTGATGTTTGCTTGCAGTCATGTCCATCCTGTCCTCGCTGCGGTACTGCCTGTCAGACCCTGGCCACACCACGAATCTGTGGCTTGCCTTTGCGTTTATGCCGTTCGGACTATTCTTCGACTTCTTCGATGGCAAGGTTGCACGATGGAGGAAGAAGTCCTCTTTAATGGGCCAAGAGTTGGATTCGCTGGCAGATCTGGTATAGTAGACCGCGAATACATTCCTGCAGCGGAATCTGACAAGGCGTAAACAGGTTACTTTTGGAGTCGCAACTGCAGCCGCCGGCTTTGCCATAGGCCTACGTACCAACGTCGACCAGATATTCCTTAGCTACTACGTTCTCTGCGGCCTCACGAGGCTGGCACGATTCAACGTCACGGTCGCCATGCTACCCAAAGACAAGTCTGGCAAGTCGAAGTACTTTGAGGGCACGCCGATCCCATTTGCCTGCCTAACGACTTCGAGCATCATGGCTACGTTCACCTTCCTGGGGTTGATCCACGAGTCTCTGCCGCTGGGTACCTGGTTTGCAGGGTCCGTATTGGAATTCCATCCAATTGCTGTACTCTTCTTCATCAATGGCTGTCTGATGGTTAGCCGCACATTACAGTCAGTACTCCGTCCCTCTAATTGTCTACTCCGTTCTTGATGGACTTGCTCTTGTTCTGTCAACAATGATATAGGCTGATTGAGATCCATAGTGTCCCGAAACCGTGATATACCATAACCAGGATTACGGGAGAAAACTTCATTCTGGACACGACCAAGGATATGGGATTCAAGCACGTTTCTTGCGTTGCCAAAGCGCGGCGCTGGGACGAAAGCGGCACGTAGCACGACGGCCGCTCGGGTCGCAAAATAGCATACAACGAGCCAGCTTGGACAAATAACAACATTCTGCCCGTATGCAGTCTTCCAAGACATCTCATTTTGTAGTGCCAGGTTTCGCATCCATGGCCGCGGTGCCAGCCACTGGCATGAGACCAGTCTCAAGACCGCGCCACCAAGCAGCGTGGGGAGCCTCCAAGGCTCGTATGATCCACCGTACTCGCAAACGCCGTTTTTTAACTGCTCCTGTCCCCAGCCTGACCTTGTCTTCTACCTTTGAAGTCCGTGACTTTTGAACTTGGACGATACCACCACATTGCTATTGTTGTGTATGGCATCGTTGCCGCAGATACTGGCTGTCTATTCATCTGCGTCAGTCTCGGCACTGGCAAAGCTCGATATGTGTGACCGTGGACAGGAGTTATCCCAGGCATTCGGCTTCCTGGAGAGTGAACGATGACCTCGGCGATGTTCTCATTGGACTAGATAACGAGGCAATCGAAGACTTTTGTCTCGTATGAATGTCGTTTTCGGCTGAGACTGCGTCGGGAGACGGGATCGAGTTTGTGAGAATGGTGCTGTCCCACCCGGGCCTGATCGCCCAGCAGGTTGTCTTACACCTTGCTCCAAGGTTGTGCTGTCTTGAGTACTTCGCGGTATAGCGATAAGAGATTGAGATTTACACTGGATGGGGAAGAAAAGTCCTGAAACCCGCGACGACATCGAAACATTGCCTTCCGGAAAGCTACCTGCATTCAAGAAGCCTAAAAAGGGGTACATCTGGTTCGGAACGAAAATCGTGACCACGACGACGATTGCGCCTTACTCGAAACCACTTTACTCAATTTCGATAGACCGCAGTAGCGACTACGCACTACCAATCTCGTCTGTATCTTGTTTGGGTCCTGGTCACCGCCCTTCTACCCTCGACCGCCGAATCCCCTTCAAGCTCTGAATCCTCCATAAACTTCTCATCCCATACATTGAGAAGATCCCGCTCAACACCACGCAAAAGCCCGTGATCAGGAAGAACCCGTAGGGGCTTTCCTCGAGGTAATTCACCAAGTTCATCCCGAACAAACCCGCAACCATCGTCCCAGACGCCAAACCTAGTGTGTGAATCGCGATCCTGGCTTCGAGGAACATGATCTGATTGCGCTGCACGGCAAGCGACGAACGGAATGTATTCTCTTTCTTGCGCAGAACGTCCACCATCGCCTGTGATGATTCGACGAGCGTGTCAGCCGCCTTGTGGTACGCTTCCAGCATATACTCGGCTTCCTGATGATCAGAGATATCGTGCGGCTTCCCGGCCAATCGATCGGAGAGATACATCCCAGCGAGGTCCTCATCGGCGTCCAGGACATCGCGGATCGTGTCTCGCACAAGTCGTGCCTTCTGCTCGATCTTGGCGAGCGTGCGTGTCCGCTCAAACACGCGATCTAAACCGAATGACCCAGCTCCAGAATCAAGGCGCAACAATCGCGCCGCTTCTTCCGATTTCGTCCTCGCGTCGATGAACTCGCGGTGCAGGCGTGACAAGACCGCGAGTATTGCGGCCTCGACGGCGCGAAGTTCGTAGGGCAGCTCGGGCACGTCTGCAGCCTCGTTGGCCTGGCCAGACATGCGTCGTTCAAACTCGTCGTAGAATTGCTTCCGTCTCGCCTGTACGGCTTGTTCGTCGTCCGGGGTTGTCGGCGGAGTATTGTTGATGAGGAGAGCTTCGTCGGCTTGGATGATCATGCACATATGGAAGAATTGCAATAAGATGGTCTTCGGTCGTACGAGAATGCGTGTGACGCCTTCGCTTCTTAGATCGATGTCTCGGAGATCGCGGTGCCGGAGCTCGAATTGTTCTGCGATCTCGGCTTTCGTGAGCTGTTTGTGCTGGTTGTCGAGGCGGCCGTTTTTGTCGAAGTAAATGCATGTGATCTTATCATTCTTCGTGTTGGTGTTTAAGTTTGTAGCAGTCGTATCGAGCGTACTATTGGCGAGAGGATCCTGAAGGCTGGAGGAGATGCGTTGGGATGACGATAGCCGCCGGTGCCAAATCATTGGTGGGATTTTCCATGACTTTCGTGCTGCTGGGTTTCGCGCATCTGGCTGTCGGCACAGCGCCGTGTACGGTGCACCCAGCGACCGCTTCGGTGGCAGTACGCCCAGCAAAGTCAAAGGCCGGAAGCACGAGCTTCTAGCTATCAGGGAAGGTGGTGAGTTAATCAACCCGAGCTTCATTGTAGTCCTCATAGCGCCGTCTACTTATCGTCATCGCGGATACCTCATGGTATCAAATTGAGATGGGACTGTTGCTTATGAAACAGATCTTGACTTTAGAAGCTCCAGTCCATTATTGCGATTGCGATGGGTATCTCGTTGGTTGGAAAGAGAGGATGAAATGTCTAGCCTTGTTGGATATCAACCAATGCAGCCTTGCACAGAAATCAGGGCAAGGTGACGTCACGCGCAACCGGCTTGCCAGCAATAGGACTACTTCTTGCATTCTTTTGAACCTGCCATCTGAAAGGCAAGATCTGCTACATGAACAATTTGTTTGAGCGAAGCTCATAATGACAGAAATATGGATTCAGCTACTTGATACGAAGTTTGCAGCTAGGTGCATCGTTTTCTACGGCCCACCCAGCACCTCCTCCATCGTCAGCTGTTCCTCCGTGCCGAAGCTCACCAACTTGCGCAGACTTTGATCCTGCAACCGCGGACAATACAGATAGTTCTCGCTCAGGAACCTCGATATATCCTCAAACTTAGTGAATTGCAAGTTTGCCGCCGCCAGGTAGCTGAATCTGGTACTGAAAAATCGTTTCGCAAATTCTGGTAGGGGAGGACCGGCAATAAGACCCTTCTTCTCCAACTCGGGTCGCATAAATACATCCTCGACATATGCGCCGATGGAATAGATCCACAAGACATCAAAGGTGTGCTCATCTGGAATCGGCGAGAAGTCATCCGCAACAGGGCGAAGTGGTTGCATAACACTAAGCAGCTCCATATGGTATCGCTTGCTTTCGGCATATACTCCTCCCGGCAGATAATGGTCATCAAAGATGCACCGGTCGAAGCACCGCGTCGCCACGCAGAGGGCAAAATCAAGCGTGACCGCTAGCGGCGTGCCGATGGGAGTGATGATGGTCGCCCCATTTGCTCTCGCTTCATCGAGCAAGTCGCACCAATAGTGTAGGCTACGACCCCTGACGGCGATTCTTCTAGCATGGGACCAGCGGAACATCTGTACGGCGCTGGGATTCTTGGAAGATCTGTGCAGCAGCTTGATCTCCTCGACAGCAAGGAGCTCTCTAAAGTCGTCAAAGAATTTCCACAATCGGGCAGACTTCGCGGTAGCTGGAGGAATTGACGTTGTAGCGGCGGTAGCCGGGATTATCAGATTCGGACCGTCTGGTGGGAGGTGCTTCGATGTCTTGAATGTGTGCCAATGGCCGGGATCGTCGAGCTCGATAACAGGCCGAGAGCGCTTACCACTAGCCAGAAAACAAGCTGCTGTATGCAAGATCTCTCTTTCCATGCGTGAGAAGGCACCCCAGCCACCGCTCAACTCGACGATTTTTCTCACTGATTTGCTGTTAGCGTTCAATCGTAAGGAGGTTGACCACTAGTTTCCTTCATAAGCTGGTGGTGTATTTCAGAGAAGACTCACTTGCGATATAGTGCATCTCCGCGGCGTCCCAGTTATGGCAAAGCAGCTCGCTGCCGGCAAGCCAGCAACAGGCAAGGAACATCCCCCGCAACCTTGTGCGATCTCCGGGGGATTGGCGATTCAGTTCGAGTAGCTCTTGAAGGCCACGTAGAGCCTGGAACTTGTACTTTTCTGCCTGTATTAGTCCCTTGTCGGGTGGGAGTCCTGCTGCTCTCTGTCTGGTTGCATGGCTATAATATGACTGCGCAATGAGAGCATAGTTTGCGGACTCGTCATGCAATGTGGGAGGAACGATCTTCCAGGAGCTATGTGCAATGGCATCTTTGTTGTGTCGAATAGCTATCTCCGATGGCCAGACTGACCAGATCAGCTGGTCACGAGATTGCTGGAGCAACACATGCTCGACGGGGCTGAGGCGAACAACGGTCGCATTGAATGGGTCTGAATTTCCTCGCAGCGCCGGTACGAAAGAGCGGACAACGAGCTCGTACGCCGTGGCTTCGACCTTGCGCTGGCCGTCATCTCCCTCTGGCGTATCCTCGACTGCCTTTGCGACTGGTCTCGTCGGTTTATACGCGCCGACCCGGAACCTGTTAAAAGGAACATCCTTTTGGTTGAATTTCTGCCAAGGACGGACAGTACGCTGCAGCAGTGCTTTCGAGGTTGGACTTGTCTGCGCAGTCAGTCTATGGCTGTTCAACGATGGTGAGATGGATGCGTGCGGTAGGTCAGCAACAGCGGAAGCCACAACGTCATTCTGATCAACATATATTCCCTTCCGTGCATACGCAATTTTCGCCGCATGAGAGCGTGCTTCAGCCCTGGTCAGCTCTTGATCCCGCTTGCTTCCTCGAGCCGGGTGCGAATCAATGAATTGAACGAAAACCTTCGATGCCATTGATTCGATAGCAACACAAGAGGATTTATCACGGAGTGAAGGTCAAGAAGTATATCGAGGCCCTGGCAGCAGGTCGTCGCGTAATCACACAGGTTTGCAGTGTGGAGAGATACCTGAATGTGTGTGCGATCAACAAACTCGCTGACAAAGACCATATTTCCCGATTCCTTCGGGGCAAAATGGCGGAGAAGAAGTTGCTGAACCTCTGGGGCTCCCCTCTCTACGGACTTTAGCCTTATCAGTGGAGATTGTAATCGCAAAGGGTCAATGGCGTGCTGGTCGAGAGCAGGAAGCCACCGTTTGAATTGGGCGTGCAACTCGCAACTCCTTGGAGCATGCATTCTTACCTAAGGACGCGTTTTAATCTGCAATATACTTCGACATAGGCGGCGATCGACATTTTCCTCTTCGGGTAAGTCTTTGCTTTCGAGCTGAGGAGGATCGAAAAGTTGGAATAAGTCGAGGTGGTGAGCGCGCCATCCGGCATCCATCTGCACTCGTGGCTCGGCCAGAAAATCTGTCATTCAGTGCTCAATCAGGCAAGTGGCCTCTGTTCGATCTCGGCTCGCCTAGACGTGCAGCTTAGGGCGAACCCAAATTGTTGTCAGGTAAATCTGATTTGCAGCTCGCTTGTTGGCGAGGGCGAAGAAGCCGGTATCATCGGTTGCATAAGTGTTCTATGACCGAACATCTTGTTTCAAAAGCTTTTTGCGCAACCAGAGCACCGCCGAGCATGGCAGGTGAGGTGGGCTCACATGGGTAGGAAGGGAAAAGAGGGAGAAAGAGCTCAGGAGCTGTTGACATGTTCAGAAACAGCCCAATAGCCGAGGCACCCTTCCTAGACTGCTTGGCATGACGTGAGGCTACAGTTCTACGTCACAAGTCTTCGTACACCACACCAAATTACATACAAAAGTCACCCTCTTCATTACAATATTTCTCGGTAATTTAGGCGTCAACTTCTTTTTCCTAAGTTGTAAAGATATAAAGCTTTGCTTGATCCTTAACTTTCTAGGCAAGGTCTTTTCTGTCAGATAGCTGTGCGCTGTGTTAACCAGCTTTAAACACGACTCATTTTTTCGTCCCATACAAAATCGCGAAAAATCGCGAAATTTGTATGGGACGCGTAGAGTGGTTCAGTTTAAGGTCTGTGTGCACTGCACACAGCTATTTCTGGGACATAATTTCTATATGAAAGGTTGAGAACTTTGGTCAATCTACAAACTGAATGCATAAAAAGAAAGACTTGAGACCTAGTTGAGTGAGTTGTAAAGTCCTGAAAAGTGGTGTTTTTGGTGTAAAAAGGGGGGTGTACGAAGACTTATGACGTGGTACTGTACCAATGAACCAACCAACACAGTTTTCTACTCATTTCAACGTCTTCTGTGCAGCTTATAATCTTCTCGCCAACATGCCAGCGAAGGGCTCCCTCGGCCCCAGTAGGAGGCCTACATGGATAGACTGGAGATGGCAGACTTTCCTGAAAGCTGTACTCATGTAGAACCAGATCACTTAGGACAGAAGGTCCTTTGAGAAAATAGTGGGTTCTCGTACACCTGATGCCACAATAGGCGACTTAACAATGCATTCAAGGTGAGATAGTGTCGGAACGCAACTATCCTTGTGGCTTACCTTTTTCAACCTAGGCTCTGTATCGTGTATCCGACAAGATCGTACTCCGTATCTGTTCATCTTACGTCGATAGATCGTTCAACCTGTCCGTCCGGACCCGATCGCGACTGATGCCCCATTTGAGCTCGTCCAGTTACTTTGGTGCAGCATCGCCCAAGGTGCAGCAAGGATGGGGATCGAGACGCATTGGACTGCTTTAAGAATGAGTTCAAAAAGGCCTTTCTGAGCTCGCTCCCACATTGAGAATCATGACTGCGACCATGTTGATTCAAAGTATGAGAGAACGCCTGGACAGGAAGTGATTTTGTCTCTGAGAATAGCAGCGTGAGATGGGATATGGCAGTCTTCGTAAGATCGGCGGCAGTCGCACAGCTACCCTCCATTTGCTGGAGCGATGCGAAGCTTGCTGAATGTTATGAACGGATCAGTTGACGATAACATGAACGGGTAGCAAGGGGTGCTGGAGGAAGAACCGAGAATTTGGCACTGGGGCGAGATGATTCAATCTATCGGACCCGATGGAAACCCGTGGCTTTGGCCACGTCAATGAGAAGAGAGCGGCGACTTTGAGATAGAGGATTAGAATAGAAGGGTGGTCTGGTGTGGCTGCGGGACACTCACTCTCGACGTTGACTCGTTGTAAAGAGGCTGGCAGCATTGCATTTGTCGGAAGAACGGGTCATGAGCGCCGCTTCTGTCAAGCTGAACGGGTGTCTTTATAACAGATGGACTGGTGTTGCTTGCTGGAAAACGGGTTCACTTTACAGGTAAGCTCATACTGCCTCTTAAATTATCCTCACATGGGCAGCCACGTCCACGGTACGCCACCGTCTATCATCATTCTCCCCTACCTTACTTCTCTATGGTTCACAGGTTGGACCACTGACTCACGGCTTGGCGGCAGTTTTTAGCCCCTTTGACCGGTTTCTCCTGACTATTGCCTCCTCTTCACTTCCCGTTCACCAAATCTGTTTCCCGACCCGCAATCTTCCTCACGCTTTCCCCCCACCACCAAGATCGCCATACCAGGGTTGATAATTCTCAGCTGCGCACGGTCGATGGCTGCTCTACCCACCTGAAGGCCTCAAAGATGCACGTCATGTCATCTCCTCATCCGAACCTCCCAACCGCCAACCATGCGAACCAATCCTCAGGATGGTCGAGACTGCCATCGGAGGTCAAAATCAAGATCTTCAAGAGCTTGGATCGTACAACGCTCAAGGATTGCCGCCTGGTCAACAGCGAGGCTAGCGCGGCGGCTACGCCAATCCTCTGCCATGCTCTTTGTCTTGGTCCGAGCATAACTAGCGTCATCCACCTGGCTTGCTTCGCTGCGCACGTAGAGCTTCGCAATTTTGTACGGTGTATCGAAGTGCATCCCTGCCGACTGCAGGCTCTCTATGAAGGACAGGAAATCTGCACTGATCTGGATGTCTTCTTCAACAAACTTTCGCCGCACCTCACTATGAAGGCTCTGGACTGGTGGAAATCTGGGCATGAAATGCGAAGATCGGAAGCAGAATTTGTCAACACTGAACCCACCAAGATTGCAGCAAGCATCAATTCGATCCTCACGCGCTTCCCAAATCTGGCCACGGTGACTTGTGCATACTACCACACTCACGATATGCATGGCTACTATCAAGCTCGCTTCGAGAGCCAATTCTATCGTGGCATACCCATGTCTGATCTAAGTCCAGACAAATGCATAATCACCTGGCCATGGCTTACAGTTATGATTGGTGATATTCGGCTCAAAGTCTTGGAGCTCAGACAACTCCCATGGAACGCTTTCCGAGCCGAAGCCGTCACCGCCGCTTAATTTGATTGCTTCGCCAGCTTGCAGTGCCTGACACTACTATTTGACATCTGTGACCTGGATGGATCGACCGACGACTTGACCGAGCAACTCATAAGTCATGATATCGAAGTCCTAGGGAAGCTTTCGTCGCATCTGCCGAACGTAGAGCAGCTTTGGCTGGGGTTTCATGAGCCAGACGCCCCTTCAGCATATGAACCACCTCAAGGGCTTCTGGGACCAGTCACAGACCAGGTGCTTCAGCAGGTAAGTCTAGCGTTGCTGAGTGGCCACTTCGAAAAAGCACACACCATCACCCTGCAAAATTTGGTCGGTGATGAAGACACAATCATCTCATTTGTCCGCCGACACGGCAAGAAGTTGAAATCCCTTACTCTTGATGGATTTCGGCAACTGGACACAACAGGTAAAGTCCACCACACAACCAATCATGATAGCGTCACTAATATCACCACAGCTACTGATGCCAATGCTATAGCAGCAGCTGCGGACCCGGTCGATGCAAACACCACCACCTTAAAATGTGTTTTCGGCGGCTTGCTGTCACTCATAGAGGGTGTCCGTGCACATTCAAGTCTCGAACATATGAAGTTCACCGGGAGCTTCATCGATGTCGCCGGACCAGCTTTCAAATTTGGAGACTCGCCAACCCGATCATGGATCCAAGCATACGTTTGCCACAAGGGTGATTTTCCAGAGTATGATTTTGGGGTGCTGATGAAGAAGATTATGAATGGGGAATGCAGAGCATGTGGCAATGATGTTGTCTACGAACAAGACAAGATGGAGTTGAGGATGACGCTCTTTGCCATCGTCGACGGTTCTCGCACGTACCTTCCGCCACCGACTTCCTTCCCCGAGGGATTGACGAATGCACTGAAGACACTGGAGACGCTGGAAGGGCTTGGCGGATAGTGAGTACACTATATCAGCTTCAAGAGTTCGATCAAGAAGAACCACAAAATCCAGCACATAATTCGGGGAGAGTGTCAAAAGGAAACAGGATCTGCGACAACTGATGAGTGGTTGATTTTTGATCATGACGCAACGGGTCCTGTTAGACCGCCAGAACACCAAGACTGAACTGAAATATAGTATGAGTCTGGGCTCCAGAAATTGTGCATCTGATTTGAGAGCTGGTTATCAAGACCGAGGGCAACAAGCTACTTGACAAAGGTAGCAATCCGCCTCCTAGAAGATGCATTTAATATCACAGCTCAACTAAGCCTTGTACCACTCTCCAAAGAACTTCCTGCAGTCCTGTAAAATGACGTCCGGCCTCTCCAACGCGGCAAAGTGCCCACCCTCATCGCACTCTGTTTTCAAAGTCAGCATGTTGCTCCACTTCACTTCGAATCTCGCAGACTCACCGTTATAAAACACCAAGTTACCCGTCTTCTTCACACTCCTCTCCGTCCCAGGTCTCGTATCGTACAAGAAGCTCGTATACCCCATCGGCACACCGACGTAATTCTCCTTCTTGAGGAAGAAATTCCCAAAGTCGGCGTGCTTGACGCCTTCATAGTACGGAAGCGAGGACGTCATGATACAATCTGTAAAGCAGTACAAGGCACACGTGGTCAGGATAGCTTGATCCCATTCCGGATCCGGCGGATCGAGTTTTGAGGGATGCACGGCTTCGATATATTTCTCGCCTACCCACGCGAGGATGCCGACGGGATTATCGTTCAAAGCCACCCCGATGGTCTGTGGACGCGTGCGCATGACCACTGCGTAGCCGAGGTGATTGTCCAGCCAATCTTGCTGTCTTTCCTTGGTAAACTTCTCGCGCTCCGTCAGGTCCGTGAGACTCTCGTCCAGCTCCACGGGACAGAAATTGAAGTGCGCGGCTTTACATTCCTTGAAGTTGGCGCCTAGTTCACGACCCACGAAAGAGCCCCAGTCTCCGGATTGGACGGTGTAACTGGTATAGCCGAGCTCGATCATCAGTTTGTTGAACACGCGGGCGGTGTCTTGCATTGTCCAACCCCGTCGCGGTGGAGGGGATGACCAGCAGAAGCCTGGCAAGCTCGGCACGACAACGTGGAATGCTGGGTCTGAGGCATTTTCTGGGTTGGCGAAGGCATTGACCACACGGTCGAATTCGTGGAAGGAGCCGGGCCATCCGTGAACGAGGAGGAGGGGGATCGCGTCCGGCCTGGAGGATTTGGTGTGCGTGAAATGGATGTTCAAGCTGCAGGTCTCGTCCTCGATGCCGGCGAGGAAATGCTGGTGCCGATTTAATTGTTTTTGGACGGATATCCAGTCGAAGTCGTGAAGCCATTTGTTGTATAATCTGTGAAACCACTCTATCGACGGACCTTTCCATGAAACGTATGTCAACGCTGCACCTGTTAGATCGAATGAAGCATACCGTAGTCACCTCCTGCGTCCGGTACAATAGGCTCCTTGGGGATTCTCGTGTCCTCTAATTTCCTTTTTAGTCGGTTGACTTCTTTGGAGTCAATGTCGATCTTGAAGCTCGAGATGCCCATTCTGTGTGGCTAGCTGGAATCCTGCTGCGTTGAAGCCGGCGAGGTATCAAGCGTTCGACGCCTCGATGTTTAAAGAGCAAGATACAGTTCCCCTACCTATGAGTCATGTATAGATGCGTTGCCTTATTACCGAGAGACTTTTGGAATCTCCAATATTGAGCGGGGATGGCTTATTGATCCGGCCAAGCATTACTCCGCTGATGATTGGGGAGCGGCCAAGCACTAGACCGGGCAAGCGGCACCACGCTTCAGACTTAGGCACCACTTCACAGGATCCAGTGAAGTGTTGTTCCTGATTCACAGATCTGGCGGCGGCTCGCAAGGGCAAACCTGTAGTTGCAAAGATAAGGGTTTACCGTAAAGGCCGGGTAGCAGGATTGAGGCCCAGTAAACATCTCCGATACAGACAGCCGTAGCCTGGGGCCCCGAAAAGGGGCTCACAGCCTCGCCACCCATTACCGCAAAGATCCCTCGCCGGCGAGATCTAGTAGCAAGGGTGGACTGCAGCTGCGAAGCATACTGATGGACTTTGCACCTTGGCAATCGAAATCTTGGGTTGGTCCTGATCTGTAAGGCTGGTGAGCAAGACGGAACCTCCGAAAGCTATTTCATGGTCAAGTCAGATTAACCGAGCAATGGCCGTGAATGGCCTGGACAGCATGCTGAATGCCATCGCGCAGAAAGCTCCGCAAATCGAGGATTTCTCAGCGAAAAGAGAGATCGAACATGAGCTCAAATCATAACGTGTTCGCCTGAGGATGGTGCAGAGCACTTGCAGTTTACCCCGAGTTTTCCCACCCCGGACCCCGGATTCAGCCGGCAATACCTTTAGGCAGCTCGCTTCACGACAAGCTGACGGGGAGAATCGCAAACGGGAAGGTAAAGGAGAAGCGAGTAAGGGGATGACGAGTTCGCTGTATCCATGTCCAAGATGTGATACCTGGATGCCATCTGATCAAGCCGAAAATACCCGTGTTGAACGCCCGAGGGTGTGCCAAGCACCCTTCGCTTCGACCGTGCCGCTGAGGCTGAAATCCTTTAGTTCTATCCACCACCTGTAAGAAGCGTTGAGGGTATCTCTGAAATCAAGTGTTGTTGAAAGTCGTAATTACCATGCATTAACCGTCCCCGGATGCCTTCCCGCTTAGAATAGCCCATCTATTTCCCCAGTTTCCGGATCCACATCCACATTTAGATATCCTGGTGCTGTTGGAAGACCTGGGATGGTCTGAATGTCCGCAGCCAATGCGTACAGATAGCCTGCACCAACAGCCAGCCTCACATCCCGTATTGGGATGGTAAACCCTGTTGGTGCGCCTTTCAATGCCGGATCGTGGCTCAGCGAGTACTGAGTCTTTGCAATACAAATGGGCAGATTGCCAAATCCTTGCTTAGTGTACAAGTCCACCTTCTTTTGTGCTTCTTCGCTGAACTCGACCTTCTCCGCGCCATACATGTCTCTGCCAATCTTCTCGATACGTTCGTGGATGTTGCCCTCTAGACCGTAGAGGAGTTTGAAGTCTTTAGGCTTAGATGAAGCTGCAACAACCGCCTTTGCAAGGTTAATGGCGCCGGCGCCACCTTCTGCCCAGTGGTTTGCGGGTACAGCAGCTTCTGCGCCAGCTGCAAGAGCCTCTTCTTCAATGACTTTGAGTTCGGCTTCGGTGTCGGTGTCGAATTTATTGATGGCAACAACGACGGGAATGCCAAAAGATTTGGCATTTGCGATATGTTTCTTCAGATTGACACAGCCAGCCCGCAGCATTTCAATGTTCTCTGTGCGGTATGCTTCAGGCAGTGCAGCTCCCGCCGAGATCTCAGGGCCACCACCGTGGACTTTGAGTGCTCGAATTGTGGCAACAACGACGACAACGTCAGGTACAAGTCCGGAAGCTCGGCACTTGATGTTGAAGAATCTCTCACCACCCATGGTGAAGTCAAAGCCAGATTCTGTAACGACAAAGCCAGTCCTAGTCTCATGATCTTCATCAGGTTCAGTGCCCGCAAGCTTCAATGCCACTTTGTCGGCTAGGATCGAGCTGTTGCCGATACTGATATTGGCAAAGGGTCCTGCGTGGACGAAGACTGGAGTTCCCTCCAAGCTTTGCATGAGATTGGGCTTGATCGCGTCTCTCATGAGCGCGGTCAGAGCGCCGCCAGCACCGATGTCGTCGCAGGTGACAGGTTCTCCGGCTTTGGATGAGCCAATAACCATCCGACCGAGCCGTTCTCGCATATCTCTCAAGTCATTGCTGAGAGCAAGTATTGCCATACACTCACTTGCTACGGAGATGTCGAAAGAAGTTTCCCTGGTATGACCCTTCTCGGTCGGAGCCTGGCCGATCGTGATACCTCTTAAATGTCTATCGTTCACGTCGAGCACTCGTCTCCAGGTGATAGTCTCAGGATCAATGTCGAGCCTAGCGAAGCGTCTGATTTCATCTTCTGTCAGGTCGTTGGGGTTCGTCTTGTCGATTCCCAGCTTTTTTAATCTTCGGAGCATGACTGGAGCGAACTCGCGCTTGCCTTTCTTGCTGGGCACCAATCTCTTGTAGAGTGGGCCGTCCTTCTGCGTCGACTCGTGGAAGATGCGCGTGTCAATGGCGGCAGCAAGTAGATTGTTTGCAGCAGTTATTGCATGAATATCACCCGTCAGGTGAAGGTTGAACTCATCCATCGGAATGACCTGACTATAACCGCCACCGGCTGCACCACCTTTGATGCCGCACGTCGGTCCCATACTTGGCTGTCGAACATTGGCAAAAGTCACCTTGCCAAGGTGTGCTCCGAGCGCTTGCGTAAGGCCCATCGTGGTAGTGGACTTGCCTTCTCCCAGTGGTGTGGGAGTGATTCCACTGACTAGAATGTACTTGCCGTTCTTACGGTGCTCCAGCCTCGAAAGCACAGACAAGTCGACCTTGGCCTTGTAAGCACCATATGGCTCCAACTCATGAGGTGCAATACCGACATCAGCGGCGATTTGCGTGATTTGTCTTGGGTGCTGTGACCTAGATACAGCAATATCTGATGGCACGGGTGACTGAAGCTTTAGTGGCAAGGGTAGCACACGTCGTTCTTTCAGCTTCGTCCAGTAAGCCGAAGCCGACTCGACAACATTTTGCATCAGCATTGCAACTGTCATTGGACCCACACCACCAGGGACGGGAGTGATCTGGGAGGCAACCTCAGCTGCTGAGTCGAATTCGACGTCTCCAACGAGCCGCTGCCCGGAGTTCTTGGACGGGTCAGGGATGTAATTTGTCCCGACGTCGATGACGACGGCACCCGGCTTCAACCAGTCTCCCTTGACAAATCCTGGCTGACCGATAGCAGCAACAACGATATCAGCTTGCTTCACCACATCTTTGATGTTCTGTGTCTTCGAATGGCAGACGGTGACGGTGGCATCGGCGTTCTTCAGCAGGTAGCTGACTGGGCTGCCCACGATGTCACTACGACCAAGAACAACAGCGTTCTTGCCTTTAAGCTCGACCCCACTTTCTCGCAACAACACCATGACTCCCTTGGGTGTGCAAGGTACGAAGAAAGGTTTTCCACCCCGCTTTGCAAGCTCACCAATATTTGTAGTTCCAAAGCCATCAACGTCCTTGTCATCCAACACAGCAGACGTGATTGTAGGCTCGGAGAGATGCTTCGGGATGGGCAACTGGACGAGGATGCCATGCACGGCAGGGTCGTTGTTGAAGTCAAAGATTTGTTGCAAAAGCTCGGGCTCCGATATGGTCTCGGGCAGATGGATCAGAGCACAGTCGATGCCCGCCTCTTGTGCAGCCTTCAGTTTCATCCTCACGTAGGTACTCGAGTCTGGTCGATCGCCGACTTGAATGATCTTCAAGCATGGCTTAAAGCGAGGATTGTTCGACTGTTTCTCCTTGATCTCTTCTGCTAGCCGCTCCCTGATCTTTTGCGCAATCACTTTGCCGTCTATCTTTGTAGCTCCCATCTTGACTGCTGAGCTGGACAAAGACCGTGACCGCAGGTGCAGCGAGGATCGTAGAAGTCCAGTTCGGGTGACTCCTTCGTTTGAGAGAGGTCTCGTTTGAGAGGCAGGTGGGAGGGGTAGGAGTGACCTCTGACTATGCGCCGCCCTGTCGAACGAGCAGATACCCCTGTAGGTCAAGCAGACCTGAGAGATAGCTCGGCCCGTGGTCAGGCTTATGAAAGACAATGAGGAGGGTGAAGTCGGAGCGCGGAGAGGACTTTTGGAGAAGAGAGCAACACGACTTGTCAATATAGGATTGAGATGCGTCGCACTAGATAACCTGCTCGCCATATCAGAGCTCGCAGCTCCGTAGAAATATCGTTCCAGATGACCGCGAATGGAGCTGCTCTAGAGCTTGCACCACATCCATTGTACAGACCGGCTAAAGGTTATGACGATGCCCTTGAATATCTCGTGTTTTTTTCTCGTGCATGACTCGTACAAGGCTCAAATGAAATCTGTGTGACTCGCAAGGCTCGCTAACTCTACGGTTGAGCATATTCTGCGGGCGGTCACTCCGCAGTCTTGGCTCGAATTTGCCCACGGAAGTCATCTCGAGGTGACTCTTCAAAGTCCAGGCACCCGTGGCAATTCTTCTCGCTCCTATAAAACTTGCACAAGATTTGCTTTCACACCGGACTGTTCTCCAAAATAACTGAAACTTAGCAACATGAGACCCATTCTTCTTCAAGGCCATGTGAGTCCGCAGTGAGCGAAATTTCAGGGCTCCCACTGACAACTTTTGTAGGAGCGAGCGCTCAACCAGATCAGATACAACAAAGACGGCGACCTCTTGTTCTCGGTCTCAAAAGACAAGGTCATCTGCGCCTGGTACACCAGCAACGGAGAACGACTTGGAACATACTCCGGCCACCAAGGTGCCATCTGGTCTGTCGATATATCTCCCAATAATCAATTACTCGCCTCAGGAGCGGCGGACAACGCAGTCAAGCTGTGGGATGTCCGGACAGGGGAATGCGTCAAGACGTGGGAGTTTCCGACCGCTGTCAAGAGAGTTGAATTCAGTGAGGATGGCAAGCAACTACTCGCAGTAACTGAAAAGAGAATGGGTTACCTCGGAACAATTGTCGTCTACGATATCCGCTACGGTGATGATCTGACGGACCAGGCGAATGAGTACAGTCTGAGAATAACCTGCGAAGAGAGCAAGGCAACAGTGGCAGGATGGAGTTACCTGGACAAATACATCATCTCTGCTCACGAAGATGGATCTGTCACGCAGTGGGATGCGAAGACCGGCGAACTCCTCATGAGTATGGAGGTTCATGAATTCGACACACCGATTAACGATCTGCAATCCTCCCCCGATCGCACGTATTTCATCACCGCCGGCAAAGACAAGACAGCCAAGATCGTTTCCGCTCGAGATCTGAGCATCCTGAAGAACTTCGTCGCAGACACACCTCTGAATACTGCCGCTATCACACCTAAGAAGGATTTTGTTATTCTAGGAGGTGGGCAGGCTGCCATGGACGTTACCACGACATCGGCTCGACAAGGTAAATTCGAGGCTCGCTTCTACCACAAGATTTTCGAGGACGAGATTGGACGTGTGAGAGGCCATTTCGGTCCTCTGAACACCGTCGCCGTGCACCCTCAGGGCATCTCGTACGCCAGCGGAGGTGAAGACGGCTACGTCAGATTGCATGCTTTCGACAAGTCCTACTTCGACTTCATGTATGAGGTCGAGAGGGAGCAAACGCGAAAGTAGGCATTGATATGTCGGTCTTTCTGCATGATACCCTCACGATAAAAGTGTAAACTACGGCGACCAGAAGTGACCACGATTTCTCAACGTCCTGGAAAAGGACCGCGCATCAAAACCGGCGTGGATTTATCCATGACCCTATCGTTCAGCTGGACGGGATGAAAGCATCATCGCTCCAACTGACATGAATCGCCTCAATCAAAGCCATCATACAAAAATAGACGGATGAGAGCGATAAAGCCTAGAAATTTGGGCATCAGTCTGTGGCAAGATTCGCCACGAGCCTGACATAGACATGGTCACAAGCGACGAGCATGCCTGCACAGACAAACATTCAGCGCCAGAGGCAAGAATGTGGAATCTTGCTCCTCATCAAAATGTGCCTTATACTTGTTAGGGTCATCAGCTACGAGTTCTACCTCTCCCAAGATGTTGTGAAAATTTCCACCTGGGTCTTCTACTGCACACCACCGCACTGCAGTCGCCATACCCGACCCGGTGTTCAAAGGATCCCTTCGAAGACCTGTTCCACAACGCTCTCATGGCATCAATGACAGCCTCGGTCTGCAGCTTCGCACGTTCAAGTCAGGTCTGCTCAGACTCGAACCAAAAGCTATGAGGAAGAAACAAGCGCTTGAAAACTCTTCCTTCCAGAGTCGATCGATGGAAGGAGTCCCAAGTTAAGAATTGAGAGTTGAGATAGACCCAGTGATGGACACAGGCTTATCATCGTTGCTGTCCGTGAAGTTGCAAGGCAGTGGCTCTGATTTGAATTAACCATCACTGCCACTTCATTCTTCCTCGCACTTCCCTCACTTCTTGCTTTTGTTACTCATTACTGCCTGTGGCACACTCCTTGCGTCTCCTGCTCTTCGTTGCCTCCGTCACACTTCTTATGTCTCTCGCTCTTCCCCCGACGCTTATCCAGACCACTACAAACATTCCTTCGACCAACACCGTTTGTGACCCTTTGAGTGTGTTCGTCCCATTCTTACATCGCATTCGATACTGACCTGGGATCAAGCGGCATCTCCAATGGAGTATTTAGCCCAAGGACAGTCCTTGGCATCAGACACTTTCCCGAACCTCAAGTCGCAGCGTTTGATGCTCGGATCCTCAGACATGGCAGCTCAACCTTTCCCCTTCCTCAGCCTTCCTACAGAAGTTCGCATTCAGATTTATGGCTACTTCTTGACCTTTCCCGCCTCAAAATCGGGGGGCTCAAAAGAAACAGCACAAGAGAGGACCGAGATCGTCAACACCAGGTATTCGCTTCAGCGCGTATGCCGTCAGATCAATACTGAATGGTCTCCGCTCTTTTATGCCACTACCACAGTTGTTGCCACTGGTGTCCTCAGAAAAGATGACTCGCAGCGCGAACAAACACAGAAAGCAGGCTTCACGCCTCAGCGATTCGAAATTCTCTTCTGCACCAACTACCGCCGCCACATCACCGAGACTGTCAAGTGGATTAGCTATGATGCATCTACTGACTCGTCTTCCGGTAAGAATACCGCCATCACCAAAGTCCACTACCTCTACTCGGCTCTTAGCAGGAACATCGACTCTTTCAAATGCCTGGAAAAAATCACTTTTCTTTCGAAACTCACTTTCCTTGAAAGTGTGCCCCTTGATGCCGTTCATCAAACAACTCAGGGAACGAAGCTGCAAAAAGTGTGGGAGGAAGCAATGGGCTACGACGCAGTAGGCCCCTGGAAAGAGATCAGAGTCCCCTGTGAGCTGAGTGGCAAGCGTGATGGCCTGAGTGATTGGATCGGTGTACGCAGAATGCATTTCGGCGAGTGCCCTAATTGTGTTTCGGGAAAGAACCACATCGACGAAGTGCAGATGATCTTTCGCAAGCCGGGCTCGCCGCAACTTGAAGACACTGAGGGCTGGGTCGAATCGCGTGGAATCTGAGCCGTAATCATGAATCTGAAATGCCATCAGGATACCATGATCAATAGCAAACTGCCCTAGTAGTAACTCACAGCGAAGGAGTCCCCACCACGTGACAAGGCTGAAAGTTTCATATCAAAAAAAGAATGCGGTTTGAACCATGCTTGCCTGCTGGAGTTTTCTTGCTAAAATTGATGCTTACCGCGACTGTAAAATGAATGTTTGTGGTATGCAGCCGCCCTTCACAAAATGTTGCCTATACACAGACTTAGACTGTCGGGGTGTTTTTGACCAAAGATGAGGAGATTTTCTGCCACACCCTTTGAGTGCAGCGAGGCAGTTCGTCGGAACTGCCTTTATTTTACGCCTATGTTTCTTCACCTCATAGTTAGTGAAACTCATTCGAGTAAGTCTGCTATCCCTCCTCTTCCGCCCTTTATGTTGTCCTTGTATGCGTTGTTGCCCGGCATCATGGCGATCCCCAAGAGCAACTCCATCGCCCAATTCGTGGCAAACGTGAAAGCCAACATCCAAAGATATTGCGCGGCAAAAACCCGAGCCCACCAGGGCACTTTCACCGACGATAATCTCACTCAACTTCCATACTCACCTACCACCTTCGTCAGAATGGCCGCCGAAGCACGCCTCCCCCAAGTCGAATACACGACCCGTACGCTCGACCAGGAAATCGACACCGTGGCAATCTGTCCCTCGCACCCAGACTACATGATCATAGGAACCTACTCTCTCGTCAAGAACGACTCTCAAGCGTCATACGTCGGCCAAAGCCGCCTCGGCAGCCTCCGCGTCATGACCGTCTCTTCAACATTCAAGCCCAGCTACGCCGGCATGCTCCCACCTGAACTCGACAGAATAGACCTTCCTTGTGCGGTGCTGGACATCCACTTCCATCCAGAGGATCCTACGCTTCTGGGCGTGGCGACGAGTAACGCGCGGGTATATTTCTACCGGTTCGTGGTGCATGGAGACGTGCTTGGACGGAGGGTCACTACGAAGCTTGTCCCGCTGGGAAGCGTGCGGGTGAGCGATGATGATGAGCATGGTCTCACGCCGCTGGTTACGCAGTTCACTTGGTTCGATGAGATACGGAGTACCGGGCCTAAGGGACTAGGTGATGTGATCATTGCGGCTTTGGCGGCGACCACATCCTTTGGCGAGGCGAGGTTGCTGAAAATCAGTGTCCCGGCCATACGGGATCTGTTCGACGATCGGATAGGGAAAGAGGAGGTCTCGATTTTGAGTTCAAGCGAAGTCGTACACAAGCATGACCTCGAGGCTTGGTGCATCGCCTCTATCAATTTCAACACATTGAAAAACACGGAGACGAACGATGGCGGTGGTCAACGCTTGGTCCTGACCGGAGGCGATGATAGTGCCCTTCTTGCAAGCCTCATTACACCATCAATGCCCGACTGGCCGCCTGTTCAAATCGATGAGGAGAGCATTAACGCCACACAGGTATGGAAGGATCGCAGAAATCACAGTGCCGGCGTAGTTGCGATTCTATCACTTGCATCTCCTTCAACCACGATGGAGAGTAATCAGTCTCGGCCACAAACCATCCCACTCCTCACAGGCAGCTACGACGAATCCGTCCGCATCTTCGAGATAGATCCCACGACCTACCGCGGGACACTTAAAACCGAGCTAAAACTTAACGGCGGTGTCTGGCGCCTGAAGGTGCTAGACGAATACACTACGAACCAGAACCATGGGACCAATGAATATCACTACCTCCTCCTCGCGTCTCTCATGCACGCCGGCGCTGCTATCATTCGCATCACGTACACCACCTCAAGCACTGGCGAAGTGACATGGACGATCAAACCTTTGACGACCTTCACGGCCGGTCATGAAAGCATGGTCTACTGCTGCGACGCACGGCTCGAGAATCCGGACGCTAGTCAACAAGAGAACGCTTACGACGAGGCGGGAAATAAGCTGGCTAGGGCAGACGGTATGGCAGCCGAGCCGCCGACTTACACGATCGTCAGCACGAGTTTCTATGATATGAAGATCTGTACTTGGAAGTTCGTGGATGAGTTCAAGGTGCATAATCAGGGGAAGTGAGTGATGGTACTGAATGTGCTGAGAAAGGGCGGCTTCACGGTTGTACGTTTGCACGGAGGAAATCATGATACCCGGCAATTGGAACCGAAACGATGTTTCCTTATTGGAACCTTGGGGTTGGGAATTCAGGCAGGAGCCATGATACCCGTTGACTTGCACTGGAATGTGTGAACCGGCTACGGGAGAGGTTGTCTTCCCTTGCGCGAGTCTATGCCCAATATCTGAGGGATGCAGGCAGTGCTCTCGAATATGAGTACAATCCTCTGTCTACCGCTTTTACCTGTGCTCCCATAGAATGCGGTTGCTTAAACAATGCTCTCCAGTTCCCGCGCATACTCAACCATGTGACTAATCACCTCCTTCTGATCGCCCTCTTGTGCCTTCTTCGCGTCCTCCAACCCGGGGAAGTATATCCTTCCGTCCTCGAGACTCCAGCCCTGGTCACTAGCAAACTCCATGACTGCACCCTCGGAGTCGAGGAAGAGGAGGTTCTTGGCTGAGGCGATGGGAAGGGACGGGTACGATCGTGCTGCGCAGGAGGCGATTTCGATGCGGATAGTGTTGATCAGGATCTGTGGTAAAGATTTAGTATGCTAGACGCATGTACAGCAGGAGGGAAATAATACATCTGAGAACAATCCAAACTCCTCACCAGGCACATCTCGTCCATTGGTCTTGCGCCACACCTGGTCGTAGCTCCCCTCCATGAGACTCCTCTCCAGCTCAATGGGGTATTTGATGAACGGATCTTCTTCAACCGCTGCTGAGCCGTTCGCTCCCTCCGCGACTACCAAGCTCTCTAGGAAGGTGTGGAAGCCGCCATAGTCGCCTTGGCTGAGCAGCAGCAGAAGATATAGCCCTGTGATCTTTGACCGGTCTTTTGATGGATGCTGTTGTAGGCCGGGGAAGTCATAGAAGGGCTGTAGTTGCGAGTAGTATCTTATGAAGGACTGAGGATCTCGTGAGCGGATTGAGAGGAGTGCACCGGCTTCTAATATCGAGCGAGCTGTTGCTAGTGTCTGGGCGGGCGTTTGCTGTGAGGGTATTAATGCATTTTGCTGGAGGAGGGCGATCTTAGCTTTCTGCAATTGCTGCTGTGCGTGTGACGTGTCTCCATGGCTGAGAGAATGTTGGAGGGTATGGAGGACTGATTCGAGGGAAGCATGGTGTGAGGACATTGCTGCAGGCATTGCTCGTCTGCTTTCAACGGCGCTGTTGGCCAGCGGTTGACTGGTGCGGAGAGCTCAGGTACTGAATCAACGCAGAGGAAGATAAGATTGTGCAGCTGCGACGCGAGAAGGATGAGCAGGTTTATCTGGAACGTCACTGCTCTGCTCTGAATGCCGTAGGCTCGTAGCTGTTGACTTCACTGCGGCCAAAATTACTAGAACACTGAAGGCAGGATGCCGCTTGCGAATCGGAGTTCAGCCTGGTGAATAATCAGCCTAACCGTAATTGGCAATTAACCCAGCCTCGTAAGGTGGCCCTCATGTTCTACTCCAGATAACTTCCATGGAACCACAAATCGCGAAGACACTCATCGGGACGAACTTTCCGTTTCTATCGATAGATTTAGCTGCAGACGAGACTTCACGACCGTCTCGCCTGGTTTTGGAGTGAGCTCTCTGAGACTTCTATACGCGTTTTTCCACCTGACAAGTCCTGCTTTCGTTTTCCATCGAGGATCGAGCACGATTCTTCAAGCTGAGCAGGGTGATTTTTGTCAAGAGTTGAGTCTCTATCATGAACCTGATTTGTGATCTTACAAGTAAGTATCTACAAAAACAGACATGTGCCTCAACGGAACAAGTGTCGCGACAACTCCGGACTTTCACACAACATCCCGCAACTTCCGAGTTAGCTGAAATCTTGCGGCGCATATGAGCCCTCCACCAGCCAGTGTTGCCGCTCCCACGTACATGGAAAGAGCCAGGTAGCTGTACTTGATGAGCTCGCCACTAATGGGAGAGCCGAAGAGGCCACTACCGCGAACGAACGTCAGGATCAACTCATTCCATACTGGGGCTGCACGACTTACGTCAGGGACACAATTGCCATTATCATACCCACGGCTGTTCCGTAGGTTTCGGGTGTTGCCAACTTGGTTCCACAAGATACTTGCAGAGCTAGAATCGACTGAGGCGAGATTAGTACTGTTTACATCCCTTAACAAGTCGACTTACCCCAGAACAGAATCCGTAGGCTAACGCCCATACCACGAGCCCTGCCGAGTTCGTGGCAGCCGTCCAACAAAATGCAACCACAGCAGACAGAATTGCACAAATCGAACACAGGTTGAAATGGCCATACTTGTCGGCCAGCCATCCCGCTGAAATTCTCCCGAAAAGAGACGCTGCGTTCAAGATGGATACCAGGTAGAATGCAAAGCTGGTTGACATGCCGAGACTGACGGCATAAGAGGTCGTATAGAAGAACGGGGAGAACATTCCGAGGTAGAAGAGGCCTATTCCCGCGCAAAATGTCTGAAAGACCCGGTTCTTGACGATGGAAAGATCGGTCTTCTTCTTTGGTTTGTCTTTCGAGTCTGTCGTGGCAGCCTCCTCGTTCTTGGGTCTGTCGCTTGCTGGCGGACGGACAGTCACACATGTTATGACCACGAGTGGCACCATCGTGAAACTGACGATGCGTATGGTCCAGCCGAAACTGACGCCATCCTTGTTGAGCAGCTCATTTACCATGATCGGCCAAATTACGCCACCAAGGGAAGAGCCGGCGATGGTGAAACCCGTTGCCAGTCCGCGGTTCTTGTTGAAGTGGCGGCTGATCATGGCAAGCACAGGGCACGCGAGGAATGCTTGACCAGTGCCGAGGAGGAAGCCTTGCGCCAGGAAGAATTGATAGTACTCCCGACAGAGTGAGATCATAAACATCGAGAAAAGTGTGATAACACCGCCGACGATGAGGAGGATCTAGGCATTGTATTAGCCAACTTCTTTTGTTGACATGTGTGTTTTTCTCACCGTGGGGCCAATGCGATCAACAAGGAGACCTGCTGGCGCGGCAGCCAGGAAGAAGACGAACGTCGAGAACGATCCGATCCATGATAAGTCGAATGCCGACTTGTCCGTCAGAATGTGTCGTTGATAGTATTCGATGAATACACCGAAGGCATTGAGGAAGCCGACGGTGCAGAAGGTAGACAGCGCGGCACCAACCAATGTCAAGACTGATCGTGTGCTGGGAGGATGTTAGTCTGAAGGTAGGGGATCTGAGGCACGAATACAGACTTGAACTCGCTTGCCTGGTGCCGACTCGGTCCGTTTTCAGGGCCCTGTTGGTTTGCTGCTATGACTTTTTTTTCGTCTTCCATTTTGCTGGTCGCAAAGGTCTGCCCTGCTTGAATATTCCATCGTGATTGAGCCGCAGTCAAGGTAACTTATATGCGGACAACTCCCTCAAAGGCAATGGACTGTCCGCGGAGCTTGCTAACCTAGCAATGAGATCTACTCAAGGAGAGCATCGCGCTGGTACTCTACTAGGAGGACCGCATATGCTTGTTCGCTCGCTAGCTCGATGCATCGAGGAGATTGGTTTCTTGTCTGGTTGTGGCTAGCCCCGGCGGCATCGTCAATCGTGCTTTGCCAGTTATGGCTAGCTTAAAGCAAGATCATTCGCGTTCCGAGCCCCCACGTACGTTCCTCGGAGAGTCCTGGACAGCGCCACCAAAAAGAAGCACCCTTGACAATGCAGAATGCTCTGGTGTCATAGGTTGTTAGGGGCCATAATGTGCTTTGGTTAGGCAGAAATGTTCTCGGGACACGCTTGGCCATACACTGCGTGCAATAATTGAGCGTTGGTCGCTGGAGTCGAAAAGAACGAGAATCAAAGCCTGAGGGCGAGCTGTAAGCGCATGGCCCGGGGTCGCTCCGAAACGCCTGAGCATCTTCCTGCTGCAAGTGCTTTCCATCTTGCTAGTTCTCTGGAGAGTCCTCGGACTACCCCTGGGACTATTTCTCAATATTCCGGGCGGCCTAAGATCGCAAGAGATGCAGCATTCCAGGGAGGTGCCGACGCGTCCGGCTCCAAATCCTTTGAAGAGACCACGGCAGGAACCGGTATCATGCCAGTTCTGTCGATCGAAGAAGTTGAAATGTAATAGGTATAGTCAAGTATACTTATTTTCTCCTGAAGAGTCCTTCGTAACCCTCGGCAGACAAAATCCATGTTCGAATTGTTTGTCAAGAGGTCTCCCGTGCGATGGTCAGGCCTCACCCTATGCGCGCCAGCGCTCACCACCATCAGAACAGGTAGACCAGAGCGTCAATGGCGAATTGTCAGTCCTGGCACGACTAAAGCGTCTGGAGGACGTTGTTCTCGGCCGATCGCTGTCCCAACCAAATGGAAATGGCGTAGACTGGGCTACCGCTTCCGCCATCAATCCCCATGCACTGGCTTTTGCCATAGATGGCCATGTACTGAGGGAGCCCAACTTGGCATGCCTGCTGGCCGACCGCCCTTCACCTGCGTCGGAATATCAAGATGATGTTCACGCTCTAGAGGGCACAGGCGCGCGAGACGCACCATGGACCCCCCGTGGCCTCGACATCCGAATTCTATCCACGCACCAGATTGCGGTCGACCAGGACAGACTGTTTCAGCTCGAGCCCGCTTCAAAATGCATTTGTCTCCCACCAAAGGCAGAAGCCACACTCCTGGTCGATCATTATTTCGACTATATCGATCACTTGCAGCATGTTGTCCACGTCCCGACGGTGCAGGCGATGATACGATCCGTCTATGCCAACCTGGAAAGCGGTCTCCCAGTGGCTCCTTCTGATGTGGTGCTCTTGCTTGCCATCTTTGCCAGTGCAGCTGCGCTTTCCACCTATGTAGGCTGTCCCTTTTCCTTCGATATCTGGTATCGTGAGAGTCTGATGGTGGATCCGTCTTGGCCGCCCTTATGTGTCAAGTTCTGACTATGCTAACACGGGTGCTGACGGTTGTGTAGTTCCCCGTCAAAGCACCTTCCTTCATGTCTGGTGCTGATGCCCTTCAAACGTCGACGTTCTGGACCAACTCTGCGATGGAGGTTTTGGAATTTGCGCGTCGCACGGCAGCAAGGCGATTGGCCGATATCCAGGCTGGCATCATCCTGGGCTTTCTTCTCTTTCACAGCGAAGGATTTTCGACACGGGCTCGCTGTGTCTTTGCCAGCGCTGTAGCCATGGCTCGCGATCTCTCCTTGCACAAGATCGATGCCCCTGGCAACGAGCGGGCAGGTTCTCCAAATCAACAAAATGCCCTAGAGACAGAAATTAAACGAAGGGTATGGTGGCATGTTGCAGCTACCGACTGGTATGAAGTTTTACAGCGCATCCACTGGCCTTTACTAACCCTATCACAGGCTTCTTGCTCTGAGCGGCGGCCCACAAGAAGGCACATACTTCGTTCAACCGCGGCACATGCGAGTGAACATGCCACGAAACATTGACGACGAAGACCTTCTGCAGGACAGCCCGTCGATAGACAGACCACTGTCAGAACCGACCAATATGTCGTACTACATTCAACGGATCAAAGTTGCCGACATCTGTCGTCAAGTCATTGATAAAATGCCCTTGACCAGCTTTGAGCTGGGCAGTGTCGATTACCAAGACGTGATCGCCCTCGACCGCAAGTTTGAGGATTTCTTGGACAACCTGCCTTCCTTTCTCAAAATCGAGGAGCGGTGCATACGCGAAAGCGAATCGATCGTCCATTCTCGCCCTCACATAAAGATCCAGCGGTACGTGTTGGGCATGATTGCTCAAACTCGACGGTGCAAACTGCATCAACCATTCCTCATTCGCCGGTCCGTGCAACGCCACTACGACTATTCTCGACAGATATCGCTGAAATCAGCCCGATCTGTCCTCCGGATGAGAGACATTCTTCAAATGGATTCACAAGGCGAATATGTCAGCGTGACGGTGATGCATACCGGGGTGGTGTACCATCTCTTCATGGCAACCATCGTGCTTGTCATGGACCTTTGCTTCAACAAGGTCGCCGAAGGGGAAGACGATGCTGCGCGCAAAGCCGAGGTTGTTGCAGCGTGTAAGATGCTGGAAGATGCAAAGTCTCAATCTGCGATGGCCAACGAGTTCCTGGAGTCGCTGATGAATGTCCTACGGAAACATCAAGTTCGATTGCACAACCACCACGCACCTCCTGGGCAGGATGAGGTTAGGGGTCTCGCAGTCGAGAAGACTCTTCCGTTCGCACCCGCTCATGTTGACTTGGGGCTGTCGTTCGAGGGTACGAGCGGACCGGCAAACGAGTATCTCCCAACCCCGGACTCTCAACAGCATGCGATGAACTCTACTGCCATAACATCAGAAGAAATCTCGCAACACTACCTCTCGGATTTCGACACAATCTGGAAGGAGTACGTCGAAATGGGACCGACCATGGACATGGGAGACTGGGACAGTCTCTTCTCCGACCTGGACTCGAGGTTCTGAAGACATTCTCTTCCTTCGAAAAGGCGGGTATTTCGAATTTATATACCACAATGCAGCAACCACCACTCAAATAGAAAGCTTCATCCACTCTCGAAAATTAAAAAGCCGAGGGGTAAATATATCTCCTCTTCTCTTCATTTCCTCACGCGCCTCGCATGCCGGACCAGATTCTCAATAACGCCCTCAAAGGCCTCTTTCTCTTTCACCAGCCCATCCCTTCTCTTCAACCAATACTCCAGCACTTCACTCGTCCGGCTCGTCAAGTCGGTCAACTCCTTGACATGAGCCTGTAACTCCTCGTCCGTAAAGCCGTCAAATCTCTCCTCCGTCGTGGCGCACAACCTCCTCACCGCCGCGAGATCCAGTTCCGGCGGTGGCGGCGGCCCCTTTGGCTTTCTCGACCGCGCATGTCGCTCCTTCGTCGTGCCGGACTGCGTGCTGTCCAAACTTGCCGTTGAATCGTTTGCCCCGGCTTGGGCTTTTAATCGCGCGAGCGAGCCTGTCGGTTTATCGCCCTCTGATTTCCGCGACGGAATGTCTAGGTTGATGTCTGGAAGGACGAGTTTTTTCTGCTTGGAGGGAGGGAGGATTTCGTCGAGGTCGACGGGCACGCCGAGGCTGACAAGGAAGAGGCGGCGGATGCGGGATTGGGTCCAGTTGGGTGGTTGGAGGGGCGGTGGTGTTATTAATTGTTTCCAGAGGGAGAGGGAGCGGTCGGATGGGAAGATTGGCGAGGAGTCCGGGATGGGGTCGGAGGAGGGAATTTCTGAGAGTTTTTCTGGTGTGGAGTTGGGGAACATGGCATCAAGATGGGCTTGAGTGGCGGCGAGGAGATCGGGTATTGAGGAAAGGGCGGCGAAGTCTATTAGAGGCTGTGGGTCGAGGTGTATCAGCACAGTACAAAAAGAAGAGAGGTCGATAGACTCACGAATGGATCGGCAGGTATAGTATTGGCTTGAGAAGTAGGTACAGGGGGTGACTCCTCGACAGCTTCAGGTTCTTCGAACCCATCATCAAAGTCTCCGAAGTCATCATCGCCGCCCGCCTGTGCCCCTTCCTCAAATTCATCAAAGTCGTCGCCAAAGTCGTTGTCGTCATTTTCATCATCTTCAAGAGTGGATTTCCTCCGTGATGGCTTCATAGATCTGTCGGCCGTGGGTGACCCTGAATCAGGTCAATGGTCCTCCTGGGTCGTATATCAGGCGCTGGGATTACCTGCTGGTGTTCCGATGTCCCCCTTCGTCTCCAAGATATCTGGGGACGCGTCTAACTTCCGCTTCTTTGCGGCTTCGGTGCCAGGAACTTCGCCATGAGCGGGGATACTATCGACCCGAGTGATGATGGTTTCGGGCACAGGTATGTCTGAGTTCGAGCGAGATCTGCTTTCATTCTCTTCGCCGCTAAAGTTCCATTTTCTGCCTGGCTCGGGGTTCTTTAATATGACATCAGGAACAGCATCCATTCGCCTCTGTGTATAGCCAGTAGTCTTTGGGACCTCGCCGTAGCTTGGGGATTCAGGATCGACCTTCTCAACCACTGTGCGTGGAATCAAAGTGCCACCAGGGGTGGTGGGAGGTTCGAGGTATTGAGAGGAGCGTTTGCTGAGACGGCCAAGGCCTTCTGGAAGGACCTCAACCTCGTCCGGGACAGCGTCGGCCACGCGTTTCTCGTAAGCAGGAGTACCTGGCACCTCGCCGTAGCTCGGCTCGTCGTCGACCTTCTCTATACGAGTCTTTGGGATCGGGGACACCGGGGTGACTGGTCTGGAGATCTTCTTTTTGCCTTCGGAAGCATCTGAGAAGTGCTCTTCTTCGCCTTCGGAGGATACTGGAGCAAGCATTAATTCCTGGCCCAGACTGAAAGCCAGGTCGTCTTACATTCGTGAGCACCAGGATCTTCCATTTCGATGCTTTTCCGGGGTGGTTCAAGATGTAGACTATCCCTTGAAGAGGAGGCTCTATGTCGGGACATTTCGATCTTGTTGTTGCCGCCTAATCCTCTGCCAGTGAAATACTGGGACAAGCGTATCGCAGAGGATTGAGCTGAAAGAGGGGAGGCTGAAGCTGAAAGTTCAGAAGGAAGCGAGGTGCGTTCAGACAATGTGCACGAGCCACATCGGGCCATCTTCGGCGTTTTGCTTCACGACTTTTGTAACGCGTCTCAATCAATAATTTCTGGCTTTCACATACATGCCAGTCCCTCCGTCAAATCACTTCGTCTCTTCGTAAGAGATAAAAACCAAGTCTGTTCCCTGATTGAGACCATCAGCCTGCGATGCGCTCCTGCTAGCCTTGACGAAACACCGACCCCAGACAGTTCTGCGGAGGACGCTCCACCCAAGATGGCGTTCAGCTTTGGTAATTCCTCAAGCGGAGGAAGTGGTGGTACAGGCGGCGGTAGTGGAGGAGGAGGATTGTTTGGCACAAATAGCAGCAAGCCTGCGCAGCCCAGCTTGTTTGGGACTACATCAACAAGTGGGAGTGGCTTCAGCTTTGGGAGTTTTGGAAAACCCGCAGCGACGACAGGCGCTGAAGGACAGACCACGACGACGACTGCTGCACCGACAGAAAGCACCGCTGCGGCACCCAGCATTTTCGCGTCATTTGGCACGCCAGACCGATCGGCTGCCAACAGTCCCGCGACAACCTCTGCCGCTCCATTGTTTGGATCTACCACTCCCGCAACCACGAAACCATTATTCAGTTTTGGTCCTTCAACCACTCCAGCTGGCCCTCCTCCCACTACATCAGCTTTTGGCACAAGTACAGGAGCACCTACCACAAATCTCTTTGGCTCAAAGATGGCGGACGATGGATCTAAGCCCAGCTTCGGAGGCGGCTTCAGCTTTGCGGACAAGACTGGACAAACTCCTTTCAAGCCAGCAGAGCCCAAGACGGGTGGCTTCAGTTTCGGACAGCCAGCGGCACAACCTTCTCTCAAACCTGCTGAGCCCAAATCTTCTGGCTTCAGCTTTGGAGGAGGAGGACAAGGACAGTCTCTTTTCAACCCAACAGAGTCAACAACGACTTCAACACCCTCAGTAGCCGCTACTTCAGCGCCGGAGCAGAAATCAGCTTTCTCTTTCCCTGCCAGCACTCCCGCAACTTCGGCACCTACAGCTTCGCAGCCAGCTGCTCCTGCTCCGCTGTTCGGATTTGGAGCATCATCAAAGCCCCCAGCGCCCACCGTGGAAGACGCTCCAAAGTCGCCCTTCAGCTTTGGACAACCTACACCTACCCAAGCGCCAGGGACATCGTCTACTCCAGCAACATCAGCACCCACTACCAGCAATCTCTTCTCCGGCATGGGCGCTGCGTACACAGCAGCAAGCACTGCGGCTGCTCCAACCACCACCGCGTCTGCTCCCTCGAATTCCTTCCTCTTCCCTCCAGCCACCAGTGCTCAACCTACTACGACTTCAGCCCCGACATCAAGTCCCTTTTCATTCCCGCCCACTACGGCTTCTCAACCCACTGCCACCGCGGCCCCAGGTGCAAGTCCATTCAACTTCCCCAAGCCAACGACTACAGCAACCACTCAACCTGCGCCAGCCTCAACGGCTCCTGGTACAACTCCGTTCTCCGGCTTTGGCGGCGCTACCACGACATCGAGCGGGCAACCTTCCACCACCACAACAGTGCCCGCCCCAGGCTCTACACCCTTCCACGCATCCACCACGGGCCCGGCACCTCCAGCCCAATCTCGACTCCGCAACAAAACCATGGACGAAATCCTCACCCGCTGGGCAACAGACATGTCACGCTACGCCAAGGAATTCAAGGACCACGCCGAGACCATCGCCCGCTGGGACCAGCTTATCGTGGACAACTCCTCCAAGATCGACAAGTTGTACGTCCGCACCCGCACTGCTGAAAGACAAACCGTCAGCGTCGATATGCAATTAACGGCTGTGGAGAACTCGCAAGCTGAATTGGAGGCTTGGTTGACGAAGTATGAGAACGATGTGGATGAGATGCTTGCCAAAGACTCTACTGCTCCGTCTGAGTTGGGTGGTCCGGATCAAGAGCGAGAGAGGACATACAAGCTTGCGGAGAAGTTGGGAGAACGTCTGGATGAGATGGAGAAGGATTTGGGCGGGATGGTTGAGGAGGTCAATGCTGCGAATGCGAGCTTGAGCAGGAATGGAAAGGGCGACGAGCCGGTAAGCACGCCTTGTTCCTTTCACATACTGTTCGAAACTAACATAGCGCAGATTACGCAAATCGTCAAGATCCTCAACTCGCACTTGGTCCAACTGCAGGCCATCGATCAAGGTACTCAAGCTTTGCAGGAGAAGGTCGTCACGGCGCAGAAGGCAGCGAGTCAGCTTGGATATCTGAATGGTTCGTCTTTGAATGGAAGTGGTGGTTCAGCCGTGCAGGACTTCTACAGAAGCTACACTGGAAGCAGACGCTGATGAGTGGAATCGTGTCCTTCGAGCTGCATTCTAACACGGGAGTCCTGTGATTTTGATCTATCACGGGAAAGGGCTTGGCTTGACCTGATCGAGGCGAAGGTGTCATGAATTGGAGACGATGCAGGATAACTGATCTGTAAGACTAGCAATGGAAAGACGATACTGCTTGCGATGGAACGCACAGGCAACCATGGGAAACAAAGCCAATGAGAGATAGGGAGCACACAGCCTAATGGCGTTGTGGCGACCCAGATTCTTCAATGGGGTCGAGGATGCTTCCACACACTCTACACGTCTTTCCTCCTGTTGAGAATGAGAGTGTTTCTTATGTGTGGCGAGCATGCTGATGCGCTGGAGCCCACGGCGCATAGAACAGCCTGAAAAGGAAAGTACTTGATCTGTTAGTCTTCAAATTGAGAGTGTAGGCTTCAGGGATCGTGTTTGAGTTTAGACGATTGATTCTTGTACTTCGTGACTTATTGTCGTGTGATCTTGCTGAGCGATGCCCAAGCTTCATGTGAGCCAACTGTGATGTCCCTCCCTGCTGCAGCTCATCGAACACCTTGGCCGCCAGCTCCTGGCTTCCGTTGACTCACTCTCCCGTCTGCGTTCACGTAGAGTTTGGCTGCCGTTGAGGCTGTCTGTGATTGCGAATACTCTTGTTCATCTGCCCAGAGGTTCCATGAGCAATTCCTCGATCTCCTTTCATGGACATGAATCTCATCGAGCGGCACTACACCTAACGTGACTTCTCACATTTCTCCCCATCTTCGTGCACATGATAGACACAACCGACAACCTTGGCAGGGTTTTGCAGTTTCGAGATTCCTTTCTCGGCGAAGCGAAACATCAGAGCGAGTCCGCGTTCTGGATCTGCCATGAACGTTTCCATGTGTCGGGGGTACTCCAGGGCTAGGGCTAGGTCTGGGAGATCCGAAGGAGCCTGGTAAGACTGTGGTCTAGTCGCTAGGCAGTAGTGGAGATGGTCAAGTCCAAGATCACGAAGTTTGCTGCCTTTTAGTGTGGTGTCCCAGACAGTGGTGACCCATCGGGGCGATAGTGTTTGGTTGTCACATAGCTTTGCGCGGATACAGTCCATGAGCACGTTCTGGAGTTCGTGGATGCCGTACTTCTCTGCTGCAATATATCCACGTGGCGAGACTCTAGGGTCGAGCCCAGGGCGGAGATTGTTCGTGTATAGCCACTCAACAATGATTGAAAAGATCTCTGGATCGTCCGCCGGTAGGTTGATGACTTTCTCATGTTGCTCGCGCATGCCAGATTCGAGACATTTCTTGAAGAATGGGCATTGGATCAGGATGCTCTCGTGGAGTACGTGCCGAATTTTTTCCTTGCCGACGTTGACAATGATGATGTTCGTGCCAAGGGAGAAGCTGTTTTGCTGTCAATTCTCACGCTTCAAGTCAAAGGCCACACTCGTCTGGGTAGAACAACTAACCGCTGCTTCTTCGCCTCCGGGGTCTCGGTGTCTGTGTCAGGGGATCGCTTCGCGGGCATCTTTACTTGGCTTGACTTTCGCTTCGTGGTGGAAGTAAGAGCGAAGGGAGCTGTATGATGCATTCGACGGTGGCGCTGTCCCTATGTCTGGAACGAGATTCGAGAGAAGATAGCAAGTGGACACAGGAAAGAGGGAGGGGACAGTGATTGGCAATTGGGTGGTCAGATGAATGGCACAATCATCCGTTTGCAGCTGCCTCCATACCAATCTACACTTAAGGCAAGAGTGAGGCCAACCTGAAGATTAACCAGTATTTCATCTTGGCAGACTTAAATTCTCTTGGGCAATCCCGATTATCGGAGAGGAATTTGACATTGCCAGTAAACCTCGATATCTGTACACTGAAGATGTAATGGGAGTACCACAACCCTTGTGCTAGAAATGTGGTAAAGTAGACCTGGGTGGTATCCTCCGCCGTGGCGTGATGCTCTGCTCTGTCTGCGACAAATGCATCTTCCACTGTGGCAGTCTTGTCGGGACACGGAAGCGCCTTCCTTTACTTCTCACGGATGTGTTGTGGGTGCTCGCCACCCTCTCCTTCCAGCTCTTGGATGTGCTTGTCTAGCTCGTCCAGGTGCTTTCGTTGTTGTTGGAGCTTCTCTCTTAATCTCTTCAAGCTGCAGTTTGAAAGATGTTATGTTAGTGACTTGTGCCATCACCACTTCCACTTGATCGCCCAAGGTATTCTTCGGCATACCTTTCCATTTCCTTCTCCTTGATGAACTTGTTCTCGCTGGCTTGTTCACGTTTGGTGAAGCTATCACTATTTCAACAAAAGACGTATGTCAGCACGCAGTCCGTCTAAGCTGGCTGTCATTGCCCTGGTATCTTGCACAGAACGGCTTGAGGTTGGAGATGAGCGTACGCTTGAGCAGATCCACCAGATCTCATACCACCGGTATCTCCCTCAGCAGCTCGGATGGCAGAAATAGAGAAGGATCGGCGGATCGAGGGAGCCGCAGAGGCTCTTGCGAGCTTGACCACCTGTGTTCTTAGCATCTTGGTCGTCGAATTCGTTGTCAATGGAGTTGGAGTGACGAGGTTGCTATGATGCAGTTAGAGGTCGGCCTGCGGGACGATGTTCAGATGATTCAAGCTCGGCTGCAATTGCAGCTCGTGGCAAAGGGTCCACTCTATTTTGGTGCAGCTCTACGGCCGATCAAGAAGCAGCAATTGACTGCTTTCACGTGATGCAGGCTTTACTGTCAAGGGACCAAAGCACGATGGGACGAAGCAGGATGCATTCCGATCAATGTGAAAGACCAGGACAAGACGTGCATCTAGAAGCAATCAAATGGAACACCGTATTCACAATCATCCTAAGTTCGTCACTTTCACGGATGAAACAAGTGAGGCTGCGAGGGAAATTGAAGAATCGCAAAAGCAGCCGCAGTGTTATGTCACGCAGCCCCTGCCTCACGACTGGAGTTCAGCTGGTGGACCTTCCTTGCTTGTGTTCTCCCTTTGCTTGGGTCCTGCTGCTTTCTGTTTGGGCCTGCCACTTCACTGTCGAGCCACTCTGCACTGCTCCTCCCACTTCCTGCGGCTACCTGGAAGTCGACTAGGCGTCCCTGCAGACCTGCGCACACTCTCATCTTTGTCTTTCTTTCTCCCATACCAACAGCACCTTGCAACCACCACCACCTGCACACGACCCCTTACAACTTTGCTCGATCCTTCGAGTCTTCATACGTGCGAGTCTCCTCGGCGTCTCAATTTCCTTAAGACGGTAAGCTATATCCCAACAAACGCTGCATATCTCCTCCAGGGACCTATCTACCCCACGTCTTGTGCCGTCACCGATCAAACTTCAATTGCGCTCTTGGTACCTCGAGCGTCGCTTGGGGTCGACAAGGTTTCAGGGGCTTCGACGGCGATGCCTTTGCCTCACCTCCTGTCGCACCCGCGGCGACCGATCTCGACGCAAGCGCCCTGGTTGACGTTAATTGCCGCACCCTTCCTACTATAGACCACCTCACTATAAGCTGTTCAACCCGCTGCGGATTCACGTGGAAGCGTCGCCAACGACGCCAAGCCTTCGCAGCGCCCACGCCGACACTCTGTCCTCACCTTGTCGTCACCCACACTATCTGTCGATATCGCTGACATACTTCGTCTTGGTTGACTCCGCTAATCAATCCACCACAACAGGTCTCTTTTCCTTGATTCTCATCAGAAAACACAATCAAAATGGGTGTAGAAGAGTCAGTCTATCTCGCAAAGCTTGCTGAGCAGGCCGAGCGCTATGAAGGTAAGCTTGCGCCTCCCTCCAGCGCCCCTTTCCAGCTAATCGTGGCCCCAGAGATGGTCGAGAACATGAAAGTGGTCGCTTCTGCAGATCAGGAACTTTCTGTCGAAGAACGAAATCTCCTCTCCGTTGCCTACAAGAACGTCATTGGTGCTCGTCGCGCTTCTTGGAGAATCGTCACTTCCATTGAGCAGAAGGAGGAGTCGAAAGGCAATGAGGCTCAGGTGAAGCTCATCAAGGAATACCGTCAGACAATCGAGAAGGAGCTTGGAAAGATCTGCGAAGACATCCTTGAAGTCCTCGACAAGCATCTGATTGCCTCTGCCCAGACCGGTGAATCCAAAGTCTTCTATCACAAGATGTAAGGCCCCACTCCTGCGCTTTTTCAGCCTTGCTGACATTTTTCTTAGGAAGGGTGACTACCATCGCTACCTCGCTGAGTTCGCTACTGCCGACAAGCGCAAGGAATCCGCGGACAAGTCCCTCGAGGCGTACAAGGCTGCCACCGAAGTCGCTCAGACCGACCTTGCTCCCACCCACCCCATCCGCCTTGGCCTTGCCTTGAACTTCTCGGTCTTCTACTATGAGATCTTGAACTCCCCCGACCAGGCCTGCCATCTTGCCAAACAGGCATTCGACGATGCTATTGCCGAACTTGACACTCTCAGCGAGGAAAGCTACAAAGACTCGACCTTGATCATGCAACTGTTGAGAGACAACTTGGTGAGTTGCGATCTTCTCGTTCATTCTGTACTCGAGCTAACAATGCGCAGACCCTCTGGACCTCCTCCGAGGCTGAACCACAAGATGCCCCTGCTCAATCAAGTGAGGCTCCTAAAGAGACCGAAGCCGCCCCGGCCACTGAGGCTACCGCGGAGAAGACCGAGTAGGGTCGACATGTCTTTGCTCGTCATGGTGTCGGTTGGCAGAGATACCCCAGTTTGTGGCAGTGAAGAGGCGACTCTGAACGGCTGCGCTTGCAGCGGTTGATCAATCTTTCCCAATTACCTTTCCCCACCGATATTCCCCATCCCTTACCAGTGCAGATTCCTTGCAGGCGGTTCACATCAGAAGGTGCCCAGCGCGGCGGTCGTAAGGTGCACATGGCCCTGTTGAAGGTTAGCTACTCTAGGTAGTAGTACTTAGACAAAAGACACAGGCACAGGCAATGGAAGAAATAACAATATGAGATCGGATCATTGTTGTTCCAGCTGAGACAACGTTCAGTTTGAGCTCACTTGCCTTTCCCTTTCTCCTCTGAGGACACTTTCCTACCTTGTCACGCCGCCGCCGCCGCTGTCCCAGCAGGACTTGCCCTCCCGGCCACCTTCTTCCTGCAAGCGCGCCCCTAGTCACCCGGTCAGAATGTCATCGCCGTTCACAACTTTGAGACGGTAGATAAAGTATACTCTGCACGTGTCTCGATTCTTACAACCCTCATTGGGATCAATTGCGTGTGGATTGGTGAGAGAACTCCCTCAACTCTACGCCGACTACTCCCGTGGCATGGAACAGAACAGATTTTCTGTTCCCACAAGGCGCTAAGGTATATGGAGTCCTCCAAATCACCCAGCATGTCAGGTAAGATCTGGATCTATCTCATCATTGCTCATCCAGGGCGATCTGATGGCACTCAGCTTCGTCTTGAATGCCCTTGATGGCATTGGGAAGGGCTGTATGAATGGCGCAGGCAGTACTACAGTCTATAGAGTTGAGAAATGGGAGGTTGGTAAATGACAGCCGACGTCGACCTTGTGAAAGTGCATTGATAGAGGGCGTTCGCATTATCAACCGACCAGGAGGAGCAACGATAGTATGCCGGAAGCAAAATACGTAAGAGCAGCGCAGCATTCAGCTAGTCTGGCAGAGACATGCTCTGACGGTGAAGACACTCGTGCCTCAGACCTGGAATGACAAGGCGTCGCAATTCAACATCACGGCGTCAGGGCAGGCAAGACTATGGACAACCCAAGTTCAATGACTGTCCAAATCGGGATCATCGTAGGGCAAGTAGGATAAGCATTCAGCTACCTTCATATCTAAAAGCAGGTCTTCAGAATCTCTTAAGAGGAAAAGGCCCGCAAAACCGTGACGAAGCTAATGCTCAAAACCAAGAGAATTCTGATGAGAAGGCAAATCCAAGGCTTAGACCATCCCTGTCATGAAGCAGGCACATCTTCAGTCCTCGGCGCTTTTTTTGGTTTGCTGCGTTTCCAATGTGCCGTGCTCGTTTCCCAGCTGCATATCGCTGGTGAGAGATTGCTGCTTGGTGTCGCTGAGATGTCCAGTTATCTCGCGAAGTCGAAAAATGCAGATCCAAATGTCTCGCAGAGTATCCAGGCCAGTGACACTCCCTCATTTCCTGCCCGAAGTCAAAAAGTGTCATGTCGAATGACAAGTCTCCAAGGTGGTGTTGCTGTTCCACTCCATGAACGGCCGATGAAGCCTCCACGCACCTCTCCCTTCCTCGAACTCAACGCATTGGATCACCAGCACATCTTCAGGTCTCCATCTTGACTTCCTTCTCCTTCTCCTGCTCACCTCCCAGAACTTCAGCCTTCACAGCCTCTTCCCTCTTCTTCATGCTCTCCTTAATGCGTCGATTATACACCCAACTCGTAAGGACCAGATCTTCAGGATTGACTTGTCCAGATCGTACAAGTTCCTCTCTCGCTGCGAGCATGCTGGTGAGGTACACGAGGTTGTTTGCCTCCGCTCCCTCGACACGGCCTCGATTAGGGATAGGGCAGTCGGAAACGTCCGGATCGTAGGGTGGGAGGGCGTAGCCGTAGATCCCACGCATGCCGACCTGCTGAGAGGCCTTCGAGCGTGGTGATGGGTTGTTCAAAGCGTCCAAAGCACTGTTCGCAGTGGATATGCTTGACCCTGGGCTTGCTGGAGGAGTAGAGAACGTGCTGCATGGGTTGGATGTACTGGCTGTCGATGCCGTCGTACTCATGGTGAAGACTGACTTGTCAGCTCGCGCCGTCGGCTTAGTATTTCCTTCTTCAGCTTCTCGCTTCTTCTCAGTTTCCTCCCAGACTTTACCGAATGGAAGTACATCACCCACGCCACTGACCCAGGCCCCATTGCATCGTTTGAAGTACAGTCCTTTGGCGAGAGAGCTGGTAGCGAGGCATTCCTCCAGCCGCTTCTTCTCGGCACGGAGCAACGCTTGAGTTTCGCTTCGAGCCATCTCGGAGATCAATCGTTCTGTCGCAGCAGCTGAGTCCTCGGCGCATGAGTCGGAGCCGTCAATAGAGGATGCGTCACTCGCAGATGTGGAGAAGATAGCAGAGTCAGGACCAGCCCTGCATCCTCCTTGTTCGACCTTGTCAGCGAATTCAGCATCGAGGCCGGGACCCAGCACATAACTGACCCCAGCCTCCAGAAGCGCGTTGATGTTCCGCAGCCGCTCTCTCGCATACTCATCCATGGCTTGCACCACCTGACGGGATTTGATGACCACATCTGGTTGATCGCCATATACACAGCCACTTGCATGTGCATAGGTGACCTCTACGACAGGCACCCTTCTCACACGGCCCTTTTCGAAGACTGTAGGACCATCAGGGGTACGTGTGGCGCGCTCCTGCCATTGCGCGGAGAAGTCCCCGGCAATGACATGCTCGAGGTAAGGCGTGATCTTGACGCTCTTGTATAGATGCCAATTATCGACTATGGTGAGGCCGGCTGCGGTAATCGGGAAGATGGGTACTGGCGAGTAGTTTGGATGAGTAAGAACGCGAAAGTCGTTGAGCCTCGCCATGTCGAAGTATTTGTCTTTGGCCCTGTTCTTGACATCAGCTTCTGTGTTTCTTGCGTGCATAATTCAGGGCAACGAGGGAGGAGGCACTCGCTTGTCAGGCGTAGTTGGCAAACCTCCATTTCTCATCAGATCGATGGTGTTGTAGTCAAAGATAAAGACCAAACTACATATTCATCTACAAGGTGCAGAAGGGAAGCTGAAAAGCAACGTGAAGCCGATCTGAAGATTTCATGGTCGTCTGCTGGCAGTGCTGTACTGCTGTCCTTTCATCATCTTGTCTGAATGAGCTCACAAAGATCTCAAAAAGATGGCGTCCAGCTCAAAGAGTCGACTTTGACATAGAATTCACTCCCAGAGTCCCTCCACAGAGTTTTGAGTGAAACAAGCACTCATGTCATCGGCAAAGCATGATGAAAGGAACTGAGGCCCGGACGCGAATGACAATAGGAATACAGGACTCACGCTTCAACATGCTTCTCACAGATCTCCCAGCTGACTCTCGTCTCGCCATCACACTTCCTCACTTCATGAGCGCGTACACAGCTTGGGCATGCCTCATACCTGTCCTCGCCCCAGTGGTAGGACAGAGGGACGTCGAGGTCCGGTTTGAAGTGGAGTTCGAACACCATTGCTGCTGGTAGTTTGGAAGAAAAGATAGGGAGGTGAGGTAGTAGGATGAAGGGCGGGAAGAATGGAAGAAGATATTTGTAGTAATGAGGTTGGAGTAATAGGAGGTGACAGTGACTTTGGTACAGTATTCAGCCTGTTGGTGACGGAGAGGTCTCACTAACATGTGATGGTGATACACACAGGTGACGAGGAGGTCCATGTCGTCGGATCCACGTTGCTCATGCCCACGTTAAGACCATCATGAGCATAGAGTCGCTGGAGATCGATGGCGACCAAATAAATGAGATAGCTGTAAGGAGGTCGTTATCAGTATGGTGTTTCCACTACACTTTCGAATCAGGGGTTTTTAAGTAGCATCAACCATCGGCGGTCCCCTTGTGGATGGCCGCTCCTGGGTCCAGCTCAAAGAGGGCAATGAGGCTCTGCCATGATCGCCTCGATCGTTTCTCGTCAGAAGTCGCATGGTAAATGGTATGAAGGGCTTCGTAACTGCTACTGACAACGTAGTTGGCGACCTGCGATATGGCTCCACCGATCTCTTTTGCGAAATGACATTTGGCTGTCATTCACTGCGTCGCTCTTCTTGTTCCTGGAGCCTCCAGACGGTACATTTAAGCGTGGCCAGAAGGTCGGAAGAGATTTGCGTTGTCAAATAAGTCCCTGCACTCGCAAGACCAGAGTTAGAGCTGCTCAATGTCTGAGTACATGTCCAAGAGTGAAAAGTGGCAAACAGTCCGACTAAGGCATATATATGGAAGCAATTGTCCTCTTGATGATTTCCTAGATCCCTTCGCAAGATTCCACGACCTTCACGGATATCTTGCAATCATAGCACAAGCACTCCTTTCCGTAGTGGAAGTCGATTTCGGGTATGCGAACCATCCTTGGTCGGTTTCGCCAGGCTGTTTTCCGATCTGCTGTCCAAAGACCCCATCTATGTGGTAAGAGTCTGGGCGCAGACAGGCAATGAATCCGCCGCGCTTGAAACTTCCATAACGAGCTTGAGGCGCTGAATAGTGTTGCATTGAGAACTTCGCAGGATAGCCGACTGTTGGAGAGAAGGCATTGATGCTACACATTTAGCTTCTTGATTTTGTCTTTGGTGGTGCAGCTGGCTGCTTGACTGTACCGGACCTGGTAGGAAGGAGAAAGCTGAATGTGTTGAACAAGGACAAAACCAGAACAATCAAGTCGACTATGTGAACCGCCCACCAAGTCTTGAGATTCAGGCCACACATTTGTATGTCATGCTTCCATTCGCCATCTTCAAAATCAAACCAGGCGCTGAGCAAGCCTGCATTGCCGCCGTAGTCTCCCATCATACTGCGAAGGGTGACTTCGCGTACTCCAGTATGAGCAGTGTTGTGGTTTGCTTCTTGCCACTTGGACACGTCCCACACAGTCTGTTTCTTCTCTTCACCCTCGTCGTCAGAAGGTGACCAGACAGACTCGGATGGAATGAAGTGCCAGGTATCACAACCTTCGTGGTCATGACCGGTCAAAATGAGGCCGTTCCTGCCCTTGCCTTGAGCAGGCGCGTCAAGCTTGCCGCTCATGCCAAACAGCGCCTGCAGAGTGCCTTTGTAGCTCGTATGCTCGCTAAGATGATTCTGCTCTCTCAAGCCATGGGGCCTGTACACCCCACCTCCGTCGTCGTTCGGCCAGTAGTCGAAGAAGGGCGCATCGACACATGTTCCCTCCTTCTTGTGCAGAGGAAGGTGTGTCAAAAGAAGGGTGAAGGAAGAACGATCTTCCACCGGTCGCAAACGTTGGCTGATAAGGCCTTTCAGATAGCCACATGTCTCCGAGCGGAGGTCCTCGGACAACACAGGAGTATCCAACACGAGGCTATTCAGGACGATCAAGTGCAACGAGGGCTGCGTGTTTGCTTTGTCGTGTCTCGCGGTCTGGTTGGATTGAGGATAATGAAATCGAACGTCCCAATTGGCTGTGCCGAAGACTCTCTCAAAGCGTTCCATCCTACTTCGTGAGATGTCTCCGGCATAGCCAATATCATGGTTTCCGGCAATATTGATGATTCTGTTCGTCCACGTTGCATCATCCATTGCGAATACTTTTTCCTCCTCTTCGTCCTCCAGATGTGTAATGCTGTCCTGAACGCTGCGACCATCCGCAAAGACCCTATTCCAGTATCGCCAGCCTCTCCAATCGAACTCTTCGTCGGTGACCCACTGGCTGCCGATGAGATCTCCGAGCACCGTAACATGACTTGGTTTCGTCCACCAGTGCAAGGTGCGGTAGATGTGGCCCAAGTAGTAGTCATTTCCAAAGAGATCAATTCGTTTTCTGAGGGCCTTGGCCGCTTCAGGAAAATCTTGAAGGACAATTTGACGGCCGACGTCGACGGCAGAAGGGACTATCTCATGTGTTGGAGTCTTGGACAGACGTGCCCAGTGTCGGCCGAGCTTGGGTAGGAAGGCATCTTGAGGTTTGGGAAGAGAGCTGTCGCCTTCGAGTTGAGGATCAGCTAGGGCTAGGAGTCGAAATGGAGCAAGTGATGGTTCGAATTCAACATCTGCGCCGGTCAGAAGACCGAAGTGTCGCCTTAATGTGCTGTTCCATGCTGTCACTGTCGAACCATCGGCCGCAGGAAAGACGCAGCCATGAAAGAGTGGGTAGAAATAAAGGTACGCTGTCAAGCAAAGAGCGACTGGAAGGAGAAGACGCAGCAACCTGCCTACAATAACATACGTGTACATTGAGCCATGAAAGAAACCCTAACACAAGACGAACAATAAATCCCAAAGCCGCAGAACAACTATGTGCCGCTCCTGGCTGCTGTGAAATTGTGGTCGACGAGGGCGCGACTGTAGCGACGCGGTTGCAGGATGGCCCCACCTAGTGCCGAGGCGACACTTCATTGGGCGACGCTTAACGGCCTGGCTTGTGCAACGTGGAGTCAGCCCCTTTTGCAAGTGCTACAGAGTATAAGAAGCAGCAAATAATGCCCGGGTCAACGCGGTGAAGGGTATATTATGTATTTCCCGAAGGTGGATTATATCTAATAGAATGGCAGTGCCCCTGAAAGTCGTCACGTCTTGAGCTTGCTTCCTCCATCGCTTTGGAAGTTTGCAACTGTTCCGTCCGCCAACACCGGCCCCAACTGAAGGTTGATGTCCGATTCGTTAAATTCCAATCCTTTTATGTTCAGCCCAGTCTCTTGCTCGCTCTTCTCTTCGTACGGCGTTGGCTGCTCGGCGAGCTCAGCTATCTCGGCGGCCTCCTCAATATCATCCGTTCCTTTTAGAGCTGGGGGTCGCTCTTTCCGCGCTCTGGCTTTGTTCAAGCTGATCGTCTTTTGTCGATTCGTTGTTTCAAAGCTGGTCAGATCGTGTTCAATCGTGGCTTTGAGGATCTCGGCCATCCATTTCCGGCCTTCGGTGATGTTATCGACCTGAAACACATGGACCGTGGGCTTTGTAAACTGAACGGCTCGTGAAGAACCTGCCTTGGGAGGAACAAGCTTGAAGTAGAAGAGTGCGCCACTTGGTGAGCCTCGTGTAACGTTGGGAGAAGTTTCAGCAGACGATCCGGCAGTTTTCAACGAAGGAGTCGTTTTCCCGATCATGGCGGTGGAAAGTGAGGTGATTGGATCAGCGGTGGTTCCAAGCACTTTATGCCCGGATATGTCGATGATTCCCTTTTCCTCCGTATCGTTCTCAGAATAGTAGTACGAAAGACGACGACCTCGGAGCACAAAAAGCCGAGGCTTCCACTGTGCCACGATGCCGGTGGATCTCTTCCTCATCCATCCGGAATGGTCACAGTGCTTGCGTGCTTCTGCAGGTGAGATTTGCATCAGTCCTTTGGTATATGCGCTCGTCTGTCGCTTCGTCTTTGGGTTCGTCCGGACAGCCGTTTTCGTATGCAGCAAAGGGCCAAGTTGTTCGGTGGTACCCTTCGACGACGTGTCTGTATTGTCTATGTCGAAACTGTGTGACGTTGCGGAAGGTGTTTGAGATCCTGAGGGAGAAGCCACTGGGCTTTCTTTCAGTGCATCAGATGTTATGCTTGTTGAACTTGCGGCTGCATCTTTCTCGCTTCCAGTCACTGCCTCACTGGCTGCTCGCATCCCCAACAGCTTGCGGGCTTTATTAGAAGACGTCCACCCACCCGAACTTGGTCCGGCAGGCGAGGTTGATCCGCTCACCGGTTTCGGTGACGAAACTTGGGACAAGTTCTCTTCTTCAAGGTTTGTGACTGCGGGAGACTGTGCTACAGGAGATCTGATGGGAGTCAGATCCCTGGCGCTTGAAGAGCGGAATCGTGCTTTGTAAGAGCTGCTGTGGTATGCCTTTGCTGCCGGAGACATGAGTGCTCTGTCCCTGATAGAATCGACGCTGCTCAATCGGGAGTGTCGCTTTAAGCCAGGATTGATCTTTGATGAATCGTCTACTGCACTTGAATGACGAGAATGGCCAGCACTCTCCGGTCCATTTCGCTTTCTAAGTAGATTGCGGGCTTTTCGGTTGTCAACCTCATTGCCACTGAAATAACCGCGGTCAAGATCAATTGTGGAATTCTCGACATCCAGGTCGGCTTCCGTAGACAGATCGACGCTCGGTGGACGATTGCTTGTATTCAGCTTGAGCGAGGGCGTGCTGCCACCGGTGTTTACGGTGGTCGCATTGCTCATAGACCAGTCTCTGTCGAAGGAAGCATTCTTCTTATGCGTCGCAGACGCTTCCCCGGTGCCATGCTTTGCATAATCAATCGACGAATGGCGGCGAGAATGACTCATCTCTCGGATTGAGGAGGCAGATGGTCGAGTGGGACTGTCGGCAGCCATTGACGCTCGCCATGACGAGGGAGGTGTGCTCCCACCGATTTGTGAGCGGGCGAATGAAGCGGGCGACATTGGGTGGTCGGGAGGAGGTGAGGTCGAGTGTATATGAATGTAAGGTTGAGTATGCTGTGCGGGACGAATCGAGAGACCACGCTCCTCCATCAAACTTGGTATCCTTGGTAGAAGCGTAGTGCCTCGGAGTGGACTTCGGGCAGCATCCTCGTTTGAGCCCTCCTGCTTCAGGCTGCTCTTTCTTGAATCTTTGCCACTGCGAACTTGAATTTGGAAGTCCCTGATTTTGTGCCACGTCTTCAGACGGCGGCCCATCAAGCCGAAATCAAACTCCTTCATATGAATGAACGACTGGTCCATGTCCAACAGAACATCGCCCGTAATTTCCTGCTCTTCAAAGATGTCACAATGCTTCGGATCGACACCAATGCCCCTCAAATATTCGGCCGTCTCTTTGGCATCCCATTGCTTGACATCAGCTTCTGTCAAAGGTGGATTCTCCTCGCTGTCGGTTTCCGGCCCCGCTATGTAAGGTGAATGGTCGAGGTGATTACCAAGGTGGCTGCTATACTCGCTCTCAGTATCTTCCGTTACTGCTTGTGGCGTGGCCAAGCTCTGGCGTGGAGTGCTGAAGTCTGTGATGTGTTCATTTATTACGCTCAGCGTCTCGTTCATGACCGGGCTGTCTTCTCCAGACTCTCTGCTCGAGAGAGCTTGGCCAATGCTTCGATGCACATAGGAAGAGGGAGACGGTGGCACAGAGCTTCGCAGAGGCAGAGTGGAATGCTGAGAAGAGGACGAGGTGACTGCGCGGTGAGGAGGAGCGTCGAAGGTCGGGCTAGTGGGGGTAGGAGGTTTAGGCAACTCGGTATTCGACGCCATGGGAGGCTTCGTCGAAAGTTGAGGCGACTTGACGACTGGAGCGCCTATGGGGCTGACGTTTGGAGGGAGTTTAGCAGTATACACTGGTGCGCAAGTCAGATGTGCTGAGACGGAGGGAGGTGGGATGGGTAGCACTTGCCGCCAGGAAACAGTCCCGTGGTCCCTTGCCCAAGGTGCTTTCCCAAGTACCAGCCATCACCGAAGCCTTCGTCCAGTTCTACCAACTCGATTTGATCGGTCTTGCGCAGAGTCAATTCGTCCGTGCTTCTAGCATCAAAATCATCTGGAGGTAACTGGTGTCAGAACTCCGACTCACGCCGGGGAGTGTGAGGTAAACTCACGAATCGCGACCAGGATATCACCTGGCTGCGGCACAGCCTTAGGGCGCTGCATGAGAGAGATAGACATGCTGGGTCACGTTGTCTTGCGGCAAACGACTAGCCAAACAAGGGTTTGTTGGCGCTAAATCGTGATGATGTCGCCAGGTCGATGGGACGCGCAGTGACAAGAACCTGCATGATAGGAAGGGTCCCTCTAGCAGATTGACAGGGTGAAAGACATGGAGGAGGTTGAAATATGGAGAAAGGATCGGTCAACAACGTCGCACAGGGAGAGGCGCGCTGAATGTTGGGAGTTGCGCAAGCCGATCTGATGCTGTCCGACGTGGAGTCTCATCCAAGTGTCAGAAGATTGACAGCGATGTTGGTGGGGCGATCAAGGAGGTGAAGCCGCGGTGACAGGGCAGCTGAGAATCTATATCCCTTCATATAAAATCCCAGCCTGATGAAACGAACGTGTTTGCTGTGCTTGCTATATCTCCTCTCCCTCAGCATTTCCAAAACGCAGTCGAACCCGCGAAAGCGAGATGCAGCCGACTCTCCAATTATCGCCCACGGACCAACCATGTTGCACCATCCACGCGCCATTTCAGTTCCGCGCGCCACTGGCAGGAAAAGTCGCAACACCTGACCAGCCAGTCTCGCATTGGCGTGCATGTTGGCTATCTACATATGATTGACCCTTGAGACGCGAATACTATGGACCGCTACCTAGATGCAAGATGGATCAGTCCGACACTAAGCATACGAGGGCAGGCGGCCGCTATCGTCACTTCATGTCCATACCTAATCCGTACTGTGACGCTCTGAACCAAGAAAGGGCCACAGGGCTCAACGACTTGACCGCAGGCCGGCTGTAGCTTAACTAACGTTTCTCCGCAGTCTAGGGTCTTGGCTTTCACTCCGCAAATGACGCCCGCGATGCGCAAAACACAGTACGCATGCGGCTCATGCTTTGGCGACGAAGTTACCGCTTTTACGTGTGGTCTGCCAGTCGCTGCTACCCACTCTGAAGGTCGCCAGCTCTGCCAGTGCTCTGATCAGTCTCATTGTCCTCCAATTTCCTGCGCGTTCAGCGTCGCGGACACTGTCTCAATCGGCCAGGCAACATTGCCATTACAGTCGCGCCGCGCACGTCGGTGAAAGCCACCACAATGGTACTTCACTGCATGGCTCCATCGATCTCTACCCGGGCAGAGTCATTGTCAATACTTGTCCACTGTGAATTCGTCTAACGCCAGGTGAAGGCCGCTCCCTCCCTACCTAGTATATTATTCACTCCCCACCACCCACCCACACATCTGCCTGCTCCAACTCTGCTCCCTTCGTGGAAACCCAGCATGCAATTGAAGCATATCGAGCATGCCGACCCTGAATGCAGATAAAGGTGCTGATAGAGCCTTCTACGAGGCCCTCGATGCCCATGCAGTCCATTCCTCAAATGCGACAAGCAAACTGTTTCTGGGCTCTGCGCGGAAATCGTGGATGGGCAATGGGACTCCAATGGGTGCGAACAGCAGTTCAATGCAGACTCAACCGGCCCGCCGCAATAGCAATTCAACATCCAAAAGACCCAAACCGCAGAGGCTATTGACCAGCCTACCAGCACAACTTCTCGACGATGATTCAACCATTGAAGTCGTGTCTCGCCCATCAAGCTCCCGTGCTTCGCCTGTCCGATCCGCTGCCCAGGTCGGTCCTACCAATACAATCACCGAGTCGAGATCAGGGGAGTCCACGGCTGAAACAGGTGGTGATGCAAGGCAGCAAAATACAGTACAATATCGAGTGGACATTAGTCGAGTTAGTGACTCGTCGTCACTTGCGAGACCACCACAGAATGCTTCCCAACGAGAATCATCACAACTGCCACAAAACCAGACAACTTCCCCGCAGACTTCCACAGATGAAGCGCAGCCAGTAACGGTACATGCAACAATAGATGCCACGCAACAATCTCCCTCGATAGAGCAGTCGGGCAATGTTGATCTGGATGGCATGGGAGTCCTACGCAACATGAATGGCACCGCAACGTCGGAGAGGATGTCGACGAGAGCAGCGATGGAGGGCGCGCATAGAGCAGAGCCAGTAGATGTGCCTAATACACCTACACACGCACATACAGGTGCAAATGCAGCCGTGGAAGGAACTATCCCGGGAGACATCCAGCCGCTTGCACGGGTTGATACAGACAATCTGCCCGTACCGCAACCTGTCGCGTCTACCGCAGCTCAGGAGCTGCCTCCGTCAGCTACAACATCCGGTTTGATCAATACGTCGCCTGCGGAGGTAGATTCGACGATCCAACAGACCGCGTCTGAGCGCCACCTGGCGACCCCGACGAATCCTACTATTCAGCACCATCGAGTGTCTGTGAATGCGACCCCGCCAGCCGATCCTGATAATCTTGATGGCAGCAAAAAGCGGTCGGCGGATGCTAGCCTCCTCGATGAGCGAAGAATTCGAGCAAGGCTAAGTGCAGATGTTCCTGATCTGCCTAACCAGCTGCCGACACCTCAAGATTCCCCTCAACACATCAATATCGCCACTCTCAGCGAACAGTTTGAATCGAGGTTGATTGTTGTGCTTAGCCGTCCACGAACGGCAGACCAGCAACCGGTAATTGATAACCATCGAGTCGACATGATGCGTGACGCCTGTCGTCGCAACGATCGGTTCTACCTCCTGGCTCATGCCGTTTATTGTCTGTGGTCGGCCGCCCAATGGGGCATTCTTACGCAGCTACAGTTGACGCAAGCTCATATCCTGGGCGCGCAAGCTCTGAGTTCAATTCTGGGATCGAACCGGCACCTGACCATGGAGGTATTTCAAATGTTCCTGGGATTCCCGAATCCGCCAGAGAGGCTGGTTGCGGACAACAGCCCTGAGTTTAAGATATTGATGGAAGAGGTCCGCTGTTTCCTCTTCCATCTCGGAACCGGCTTCGCCTCTTTACGGGAGGCATCCTTGAAGAGAAAATGTCCACCCTGTCCAGCCGAATTCAAATTCTCGTTGAAGCTGCCATCAGCTGTGCTACAAAAGGCACTCTTTCTCTCTACCCTGCGCTTGACCGACAATGATCCGACTTGGCTGTCTTTGGCTGTGTCGCTATTCGAGAAGGAAATGGTTGATCCTGCTGGCTCTGCTATAAGCATTGCTGAACTGAATGCTTATCACGGTGCCCAATTAGCACAGATTGTCGCTCGCTGGGCTCTGATGTATGGTGAGCATCTGAAGCACTATCAGGGCAGGAGGGTTTCGGGCTCCCAGCCTCCCCAAGGACCTCGGATTCAGCACTTCAATCGCCGGCTTCCGGGAACGCCGACGGTACCTTCCAATGTTCATGGTTACCTTCAGCCAGCTCACTCAAACCCACCTGTACAGCTTCAGATTCCCATTGGACCACGTCAGTCTCTGAGCTCCCCTGGCTTGCAACAAATTGTCTACTCGCAGTCACCTGTGTCCCTTCATAGCCCATCGTTACCGCAACAGTCAGATCAACCTCAACTTCAACAAACTCGCTCTACCACACCTCACCTACTTGCTAATGCAGCTCCAACTACGTTGAGTACTGGCTATTCTGGTACTGCCCAGATATCTCCCTCTCATCCACCTCCGCAAATTTCAGCCAGCCTCGACTCGAGACAACGTGCCAGTGTTTCATCAGGCGGCGCATCCATTGTGAATTCTCGTGGCTTTCATCCTCCACTCACTCATCCCTCCCCACATCCACCCACCCAGCCGGGTCCGAATACACAGAAGCAAAGCAATCCATCTCCCAGTGGCCCCGGAGCGCCACAACCGGCCCACTCCACGCTGCCTTCGCAGGCAATGCCCAACCCACACCCAGTGCAGAACTCGAACGCTCCATTCGGCGGTGTACAAGTCACCTCAAGGCGGCCCCCTCAGCTCGGAAGTTTCTCGTCTGAGTCACAGCCTCAGTCGCCCTCTCATGCTCAGCCATTACCCTTTCAGTCCGCTCAAGCTGCCCCAACCAATCCGCAGGTCGCATCAATGGGTCGAGCTCGTGCCGCTCCAACTACTTCGTCAAGAAGAGGTCGTCCCAGACTCAATTGGGAAGTGCAGGCCATTGTTGGTGAGCGCCTCCAAAACGGAACCACAGAGTTTCTCGTCCGGTGGAAAGGCCAGAATGTCAGCCACGCATGGGTACCAGAGATGAACCTGCGAAACGCACAAAGCGCAATCGCAAGCTTTCGGTCTTCAGCAATAATGGAACCCGAATCTGTGTTTCCGGATCGGGGTTTGTCCGGGGACTTACCCTCCAATACAGGAAACGAATTCCAGCAACGTGTCGCCAGCCCAAATTCAATGCCTTCTGCACTGATTCAGCGACAACAAGCTCACAAACAGCAGCCAGCCAGTACATTGCTCGAACGGCAAGATGCTGGGCTACAGCAGGCAGCAAAATCAAGACAAGGCCAGCAATTTCCCACCAATAGTACCACGCAGGCGCCTCGAACTTCGAATTTCCAGCAGCCCCTATTTGCACAGACTTTGGCAAACCTGAACACACCCGCATGGGTCCCAATGGCGCAGGCGATTCCACATCCTCAGCAACGTCTCCATCCACCCATACCAGCAATTGCTGGTGCACCAACAGAATTAGGTCATGCAACAACACCGACAAATCTTCAGTTGCAAGAAGGCATTCAGGCCCTGTCAAATAGAAACGATGTACCTCTGCAGATGCCACCCGCCACTGTGGCTCATCGGAGCATCGATTCACATCAGCACGTCCGGCCTCAACAGCATGCAGGTCCTTTCCAAGGCCAACCTTTCTTCCCTGCAGACTCCAATTACGTTCTGCCTCAGATTGCCGTCCCCGATCCTGAATCACTGGCCCTGCATCAAGTCGAGCTCCGCAGTCCCGAGTATCACAAAATCCTCGATCTCGATGGAAGCGAGTCGGACGTTCGATTCTATCAATATGTCGAAGATGTGATCTACATGCCTGAGCTTGTCACCAAGGATTCCGGCTTAATTCGATGGAACGTGCAGATCCCGCAACAGATCTTGGTGAGAAAGACTATAGCGCTACCGCCGGTCGGGGAGTTCGCGACCAGACAGCGTAATATTTCAAATGGAGATGCACAGTTCAGACTGAAGTCGTTGGTCCTCACCGAAAATGAGGGTGGCATCCTGCCAACTCTGTCGACATTCACTATGCGACCGGTCAAATGGCCGAAGTGCCTATCAGTCTCCGTCAACGAACATGTAGGGGTTGACTTTAGAAGGAAGGCTCATTATGGTGTAGATCTGGCGACAGACATAACCGAGATGCTCGGAGACAACGACAACGAGATTGTGATCGGCGCCATTTTCACGGCTCCAGAGGCAGACCTGAAATTTCTAATGGCTTTGGAAGTCATCTGTGTTGCAGACCACGACACATTACTCAAGATGCCCAATCGGATACCTGCAGCAAGTGGTCTGGCCGCCATCACAAATACTCTGAAGAACCAAGGCGCTGATGATGACGATGATTTGATCATTCAACCTTTCGCCAGCATTGATCTTGTGGACCCTTTTATGTCAGTCATTTGGACCACGCCAGTTCGAGGCAAGAATTGCACTCACCGCGAATGTTTCGACCTCGAGGCTTTTCTGCTAAGTCGTACAAGCAGGGTCAAGGAGAGTGGTGTATCCAGTGCTGACAAATGGTTTTGTCCCATCTGCAAGAGCGATTGCCGACCTCCAATGCTTGTTCTCGATGAGTTCCTGCTCGATGTCCGGAAGACGTTGGAACACAACAATCAACTACATGCGAAGGCTATTCTTGTCAAAGAAGATGGTACTTGGGAGGCGAGACTAGACCAGCCCTCAAAAGAAGGGGATCGAGAAACCCCAGACCCCGAGATGCCCGTGACTGGAAAGTCAGATGCAGCTGCAGCAAGTGTGGCACAAATACCAGTGGTGCCTGCCACTCCCGGATCAGCCCCTACTTCCAACCGCACCACCCCTCACCCACAACTCGACCAGAGGACAATCGTTATTCTCGATGATGAAGATTGATCCATTCTGGATTCTCTCACGATTTTTCACTTTTTCTCGATCCTGGTCCGTTTGCTCCAGACGCACAGGTTCTGGCTTGCCGTTCACTTTCAATATCACGACATTTGTACATTTCCGAGTAGCTGCGAGTCGATATTGACATCACAGCTAGCACCACAACAGCAGACGCGGTCACAGCAGCAGACTGTTTGTTTGAGGTGTTTTTGGATGGGAAAGGGGGGATTCACGATTTAATGCGCTGCAGGAAACTGGCGCTTTTCCTGACATCTGAATTTGGTTCGGCACTAGATACCCTTTTCGCGCTTGCTTTGGAGTGAGCATACAGAGTGCTCTGATTCCGGCTGGGATGGCTGGTGGAGGGTTATCATCCACTGAGAGACTGGCGAACTTGGTTTGGGCAGTGTAGGACGAAGATTTCCCCATCACAGCTGGAATTCGGCGACGCGACATGGAGATGGATACCTTGGCGTTGACATGGCAAGGCAGAGATTTTCTTGTCTGAAGAATTGGATGTCATTGCCACGACTATTCCGGCAACCGAAGCGTATTCGAGAGCTGGTACATAGCTTCGACAACAAAATGACAGAACTTAGTGAACAAGAGAGATATTTGAGCTCCTTGGGAAGTAGTTTTCATGTGTCCTTTTTCCTGTACAGATGTACTGCTTCGTGGTCCTTGGAATGGCGAAACCAGGCTCTACGAAAATCGACGTCGAATGGGAGAGCTTACTGCGCCGCTGCATTCTTCATGAAGTCGATGAGTCAATTATTTCTGAAAAGGGATAAACAAGATTGATCATTGACAAAATTCTTCTCGCTGACATTTGCAAAACCATTTTATGGATATCATCATCTCTATGCAGCTTGCAATTTCCACTTTGTTGGTACAGTGTTGGTACATTGATACATTCCTTCTGGGTCATCCGTATTGTATACTATTCCGTGTCATATTCAACATCAACAGATAAATGATACAGATTCGAAAAGTAGATGTCGTCGTCTCATCTCATAAAATCCTGTCCTAGTCGCCTTTGCAGAGGCCAATTCTTGCATGTCCTCTGTGACGAGCATGCATGCGTGGTCATGATTGTGCAGTATCTCAATTCACGGGGCTCTCCCTGTATATGGGAGCTGTTCGAGCTGTACCCGTTGCCCTAAGGCTTCATCAATGTGAGTCTGAGAGCGCGTTCGGGCGCGAGTTGAAGTATGAGGTCGAACTGGCGCAGATGCCGGGACCGGAGCCGATGGCTGAGTTTGTGCTTGGGTTTGACGACTGGCTGTTCCTTTCTTCTTGGTCGCAGCTGCCTTCGTCTTCGTGGCCTCGGTCGCCTTCTTCTTCTTGTCATTGTTGGCAGTTTTCTTCTGCTTGGTCTTCTTCTGAACACCGTCCTTGCTTCGTGGTTTCCCTTTCGTCGTTTGCGGCTTTCCTTTCTTGTTCGCTTTGGCTCTTGCTTTTGCTGTTGCTGCTGGAGATCCTACTTCAGCTCCTGAGGCGCGGGCTTGTCCACCTCCACGTCTTCGATTAGTCGATGCCGATGCAGTGTTTGCTGGTGGCTGCGCTGCAGGAGGGGCAGGCTGATCAGGGTGTCTTCGCTCTCTGAGCTCCATGGTGTGACGGCCATAGTTGCGATTGTTGAGCTTGCGACGTTTGACAGGAGGTCGGGCTGCCGGCTCGTCATCTTCATCCTCCTCTGGCTCAGGAGACCTTTTTTCGGGACTTCCTTGACTAGACCTTCCATGACTGGGACTTCCTTGAGCAGGACTTCCTTGAGCAGGACTTCCTTGAGCAGGACTTCCTTGAGCAGGACTTCCTTGAGCAGGACGTGGCTCGGGGCTGGCTGATGGTTCTGACTTAATCTCGGCCGGAGTTTCGGAGGCGGGCTCGTCCAATGCACCTTCGCCATTCAACAGACCGTCACCATCTCCTGGTTGCTCAGGGCTTCGATTTGCTTGGATATGCTGCAGCAGGGTTTGGACAATACTGTTGTAGGCAATGTCAACATCAAAGTCTGACGAGATGAGTTCGGCATCAATTGCCTGGCTGTCTTCCGGGGCTCCCCAGTTATTCTCCTCGAGCCGCCTTCGGAGCTCTTGTCTCGGGCGGAGGTAGTTGTCCCAGACGCTCTCAACTGCATCCACATTGAAGATATGAGCATTCTCAAGCAGCCGTTCCCAAACGCCGAGAGTCAATTCCGCTGCGGCAATAGTGTCTGCCCAGACCCAACCGATATTCTCGCCTAATCTGTGAAGAGCTACGGGCCTGTTCTCGTGCCTGGTGGCAGCGAGAATCGTGTCACCCGACTCTGGCGCGGAGACGTTGTCCTCCGTTGTCTCTGGTGTTTCGTCATTGCCCTGATCGGCGTAAAACCGGTCGAACGCAGCTGGCAGGTGCCAGCCGGCAGCTGCAAGGTACTGGTTTGCATCGTCGTTCGTAACCTCAATACCGTCGGTGCGGACACGACCCACAAATTCACGCCTCCTCTTGTCTTGTTCAGCGCGCGTGAGCTGCTCTCGTACTGGAGACGGTGCGGGTGGCGATGACTCGCTTTCCTCAACGCTGGGTGGGTTGCCGTTGCTACGAGCGCCGGCTGCGCTTCGTTGCTGAAACGCCTCATAGGCGTCTTCAAAGGTTTCGTCGTCGAAAACATGGCTTTCCTGGAAAAGAATGTCCGACTCCCTCTCGGATGGGTCAAAATCGTCTCCATTCTGATTTACCCACCTAACAACGTCCGGGTGCGCCACGAGAAGAAATACCTCTTCCCCATACAAATCAGATTGCGCCACAATTTCAGGGTTCGTCCCATCTGTAAAGCCGGGACGGAGCCTTTCCAGCACTTCGGCGCTCCTTTCAATGAAGAGGGCATTGATGCCAGCCTGCGCTTCCGTGAAAAGATGCTCATTCCTTATGACAGCATTCATGAGCAGTCTACGCCATTGTGGCAGACTCAGTGGAATTTCCGTTCCAGCTCTGGGGCCAGCTCCGTGAACCCATATTGTGATGCCTGAATCGCGGATGAGGAACATGTCTCGATCGTGTCTTTCGTCTCGAGTGTGGGCGATCATTGTGGCGAGAGGTCGGTGTCGACGTATTGCTTCGAGTGTGGTAGGCAGTCCCGCGTTTCTTATATTGTCTGCTTCTTGCCTGAGCGTCTCTGCCAATGTCAATTGCTCATCAGGCGTGCTTGACTGCTCTGTGGGTGAACGATTGGAGGCATGACTAGGCTGTGGGGAGGGTGACTTCGCAATCTCGGTGCTGATCCGGCCATCGTGGGGCTGTGATGCTGGAACAGTTTCCCCCTGCCTGGTTGTTGCGCCACCTGGACCTATTTGACGGTCTGGCGACGGTTCTGTGGATTCCGACTCGGATGTATCAGTGTCCGATGAATGAGACTTTCGTTTTCTCCGGTATCTGCCTGCAAACCTGGCGAATGGATCTAAATTCGGCGGGGGTGATGGTGGTGGCTCGGCTCCTCCTGGAGCTGCACCACCAGCTTGCGTCCGACCCTGTGCTACATTTGCCCGTGGTCGTGTCTGAGGCTCATCTGGCTGCGAAGCGTCAGTGTCTGACACACCCGGAGACGTCTGCCTCGACTGTCTACCGTCAGCATCGTGGTCGTCTGCCACGTCGTCCTGCTCTATCGAAGGTACGAGAGGTTGCATACCACGCCAGGTATCATAGACTAGCTGGGGATCATTGTCAGCACGGTCGAGAAATTGGTCCAAGAGAGCATCGTCCGGCGGCGAATTTCTATCGTAGAGGAAAAGCTGACGAAGTGTAGTCCGGTTCGCTGCTCTTAGTACACTTGCAGCCTGCTGTGCCTGCTGTGCCAGTGCCTGTAGCTCTGCTGCTTGCCGCTCTTCAAATTGACGAAGCTGATACAGAACATTTTCAACGTTAGCGGCCGAAAATTGAACGACATGAGTCTCTGGGGTTATGAGCTCCGAATATTGGTCGAGCCAACCCCATTGAGGCTGATGTGCGGGTCGACGCCGCCACTCAACAAGAAATCGGCCGTCTTCTCCAGTATTAATGATCCGTTCAATCTCGTACTCTCCTCGTGGCTGAGGGTTTCGATGTGGTGGAGTATTCCCCATGCCCTGACGCAGAAGCTGTAGAGGTGGCGCATATTGTCCAATCCCGTTTCCGACTAAAGAGTCATCGTCGGGGGCAGAAGATCTTTCTCGATCAGGCCCTTGAAAAGCATCAGTCCACGGGTCGTCGAGTTCTTGGTTTTCGATCTCGTGAAATTCCGCTATCATGCGGTCGACTGTTTCGCGAGCTCTGTCGCTGATCCGCGGGCCGTCTTGCGCTACGTTCACCCACTCATCCAGTGTTAGCTGAGTCAAGTGCCTTGAGTCCGCACGAAGCCATTGCCAGTACGTCTCACCGATTGGGGGGCGCATTCCCCATTCAACAAGATAATAGGTCCCGTCGTCACGCCGCTCATCGAAAAGTATTCTACCTACATCGTGATTTGTGTTTTGTGACGGAATTGGAGCTTCTTGCGGACGACTTGCAAGTTCCATGTTTATCGCACGCTGTTGTTCCGCATGGACCTGTGCGTGCTCGGCAACATTTCGTGACCTGAGGCCTTGAATGACATGCTGGCGCATTCCAGTGAGCGCGTCGTCATCATGAAGTCTCTGACGTACTGCCCAATTGATGATTCTACGATTTCCGAATGTGGTGGGTTGCATGTCCAAAGTTGCCTGCACTTCGGCCACCAACCTGAGGTATTCTCTTTCGATAACAGCAGCAACTTCGTTCGAATCATTTGGATCCTCATGCTGTGGACCATGGGGCTTGTCGTCATCTTCCGAGTCGCTGTCACTCTGTTGTCTTCCAGGAGGGCCAGCTGCTGGGTTATCGTCTTGCGTCGCGTTAGGGAGTAGGTACAGACCAGATCCTATATCAGTAGCTGTTAGCGGAGGTTCATTGGACGCGGCGTGTTGCTGCTGACTTGAGCCATTCTGGACTGGATCCGCAACAGCATCCGCATGCTTCTCCGGATGCCTGGGATCGAACGAGGTTGGCACCTTACGAATTGATCTGTCATTCATTTCGTCGTAATGGTTCTCCAGGAAGTCGATGGGCCTCAGGTCAGCGTCCACCCATTCCAGTGGGGAGTCATGCGGATTCATGATTCCAGTTTGTTCGGAAGCCTGATGGGTGGTTTGATCGTTCTTAGGACTAACGTTGTTTTGCTGGTCCATCGGGTTCTCTCGAGGCTCGGTGACATTGTAGTTTGGCATTCGGAACCAGGGATCTCTCCAACCGATCTGAGCCACATGAAAGGTATGACCATCGGTTGTTGGCTGTTGGGATGCGACCTGGCCGTTGCCGATCGTCAATCTAGGCATTCGCACGATGTCGTTGTTCTCCTTAGCGTGTGGATCAAACCGCTCCTCGTTGACTGCTTCTGTGTGAAATCGGCATTTACCTCTGATATAAACAATTTCGACAAGAGGGGTGCACTTCAAGCTGGACAGATCAGCACCGTCAACTTCGTACTTTGGAACGCCGCCACCATGCTTGTCGCACACATGAACGATACACGGGGCCCTCAATCCTCCCGGTCTGAGGCCACTGCACAAGTTGTTCAGTTTGAACTCATCGTACTGAGGACCGGCGTCTATCAAATCCAGTCAATTACAATCGGACACTTGCATAGGAAGTATGGGACATTTGGACTTACTGGCTGGTCTGTAACACTTGGTGTATCGATATTCAAAAATCTTGCACATTTGGGCTAGAGCAATGAACTTACAAATCAATCAAACGGAAATATGAAATCAGATTCTAAGTAGTTGAGATGCAAGTAGAATGATGGACTGGGCGATTGATGGGACTTTTGAAAAGGATCCTCATCCAGATTGATATTGACCTCCGTTCTGATAAGCCCAACCCAAAATAACTGCCACTGACCCATGGCTCCTTGTTCTCGTTTGTTGACAGCACGGACTAGCATGGTCTTATCTTGGGTTCAGAGCTCTGCAGTCTGAAGGAGGTACAGAACAGTACAGAAAATAGATTGATTTGCAGAACAATGAAGGGCATTGTTCGAGGAAGTCGTCGAGACAAAGTGATCGACTTTGACTGAAGGACGTCCAGGAATAGGTTCCAGCCACAGACATTTCTTTGACAGAGTCTCGCAAGGCCAACATCTTGCAGGTGCCGTGTTGCACAGTCAGAGGGGATAAGGCAGTTCCTCGAAAGTGACAGAAAGTGCAGAGAACGATGAGATGAAGTGATGCTGGGTTGAGAGGAGCTCTTTCGGAAAGAAGCAGAGCACGTGAATGCGCGTTCTGGCGACGGCTGATTCTTGCCTCGGCACCACGGCGAGTCGGCAGGCCCACCGTTAGTGGACAGGCAAGCCTGCAGTGATTGGAGGTGGTGTTGTTCTAGCGGGTTTCCCGAACATTTCGGGTAAGATTTTGACTTGGTTAAGCTGGGGCAGCCCATGCAAATCTCACCCGGATCGAGCCAGGTAAACAGTGCCTGCCCGAGTTCACGAAATTTGGCGTCGCTCCTGCTGGCCGTATGTAACTGCGCTCATTCTTCTTCTTGTCGTCGAGAACTATGTCCGCTGTTTGAACCGCAGCAGAAATAGAATCTTCACTTCTTCTTTTCTTGCATTCATTTGCTCTCTGAGCCACATATTGAATCAAGTCTTGCGGTGCGAGACGTGGAATGCTCAGATTGCCCAATTTCCTGTTCAGCAACTACCATTCGTCGACAGCGGGCAGCGAAGCCTGCTGGTCTCCCTTGTGATAAAGACCAATAGCATGCCTTACCGTTGCATCGGCGCCAGAATTCCATGACAACATAATTCCTCCTGGGCAGGACGATGGACGACGCACATGCCCATCCTCCGTCACCTGCCCACAGCCTCCACGCCCGCTCTCGATCGATCCCTCCTTCTCTGCGCGACTACCGGCCTAATAATGTGACGCCAAAGTCAGCACCGCATACTCACCAACAGCGACTCCTTCAAACCCGTCATGCCAGGTTCTCAGCCCAATCGCTATCTGTTAATGGCATCGGCAGCATACCCTTTCCCCAGCTGAACCGCTCTGTCGAGAACGAATCGCCCTACTTTACCTCCCCTCGGCTCAACAAACGAGATGACAATGATAGATCCGCGAGGAAGGTAGAAGACTTGAGCAACCCCACGACAGAGTCAGCAATCTTGAACGAGATTTCGAACTTCAATACATATCGGATAGGTGGACTGAAGAGGCGGGCCGCTATTCCAGTCTTTGAAGACTCTCCCGACAGGCATTCCAACCCACCCTCGGTCTATTACGACGCCTCAAGCGATATACAGGCGTATTCTGTCCCTGACTCTCTGCAAGACTCGCCCAGCATGGGCCTCAGAGAGGTTTCGGTCAATCTGCGTCGTCCTTCTTCCGGCAAAGACTCCCCGTACTCTCGATCGGTACGCGGTAATGTTGGCCGTAAGGTCTCTCAAGCCAAAGCGGGGTTCAACTCCAATGATTACATTGAACATATCGAAAATGAGCTGCAGTTCACGAAGGACTCTTTGTACTCGCCCACCTCCCAGGTGCCTTGGAAGGACAAGCTAAAGAAAGCCAAGGAGGAAAACCACCGGCTTAAGAAGGAGATAGAGTCCATCAAGGCTTCTTTCGAGTTCGAGCTACACCAAACGGTCGAGCGATCTGCTGAGGCAGAACTCACCTTGAAGCGGAGGATTAAGGATCTGGAAGACGAGCTTGAACACAAACAAACCCTCATACACGACCTCGAATGTGACCGTGAAGAAGACAGATTCGACCAAAGCGCCCAGGAGGTCTTGAGAGCCAGGATCGAGAGACTAGAAGAAGAAAAACTCAGTCTGGAGGCCACGAATCGCGACATGACAAGGCGCAGTGAAGTTTTGACACAGCTGCTAGCCCTGTCACCTACCAAGATGCAAGCGGGCATTGAACTCCCGACTCCAAGACGGAGGAGTACCCGTCCAATGTCGTTGATCATTCCAAGACTGCCCTCGTCTCCTGGCAATGTCACCAACGGTTCACCCAGCAGACCACAGTCAGTGTTTGCGTCACCAGCACTAGCTGCCAATGACTATTTCGGAGGACAGGCTCCTTCTTCGCCGTTGGCTTCGAGCCCAGGACCGATGGGCCACACTCGCTCCATCGACTCAGGCCTGGGAGAGTCTTGTGGCCCGATTGCAAGTGGCACAGGTTCAAGGCGGTCAACCCTGGCTTCTCATGCTTCGACCAGCCCAAGCATGGATGTTCGAGAACATGCTCGAGTTGGCAGCAGGTCACAGACTGTCCTTTGGCATCCGTCAAAAAGGAGACCACGAAAGTTTATGCCAGGGTCGACTCAACTGAAACCTCTCCTTTTGCCAACATTCACTGCCGATAACAGAAATACCCCGTTCACTTCACCGATCACGTCACCAATAAGGAATCTTCCTGTTCAAGTCGCCTCGCACGCAAGTCGGCATGAGCCGGCGTCGATTATACAGTCAGTCGCGGATGAGTATAGCGAGTCAGCCTATTCAAGTCCTGAACATATCATCGGGAGACCCGGCCCGGCATTTCAAAGCTTGGAGGAAGTCTTTGCGGAAGACGCAACCTGCTTCCAGACCACTCCTCTTAAAGACACCTCAACCCGGCTTTCCTTTTCTGACCAATTGAGACAACATGAGACTCCAATCCAGGAGAGAAATGTTATGCCTACTGAGAATGGCGAATTTCCTACCACGTCTCATTCCCACCCTCGGGTCAACTCCTGGATTTTGAAGACAATCTCTTCATTGCCTGAAGACGACGGACGCCATTCTCATTTCGATTCGCTGGACTCGTTAACACTAGATGGCGATCCTGACATTCCTCGCCCGCTGTTCTCGAAGCATCGAACGTGCAGTGGAAACAAGCCAGCTTCCTCGAAAGCTGCCAGCTCGGAAACTCCGGACAAACCTAGAGGACGTTTGAAGACAAATTCGTCACTTACCTCCTTTCAATTGCCATCTGCTCTGGAAGATCGCGTTTGCACAGTTGTCCGGCCGTCTATAGATGGTCCTTATGGGCAAACCCCCGCGAACTCGGGCGCAGCGGTAGGGATCTTGAATCCGCTGAACGAGCAGGTTGCCACACCTGAGAGACGGGCCAGTATTCGAGCAAGAAACCCGTTAGAGATGCTTCAGTATCGCGGCGTAACGACAAGGCCACTGGCGACTTTGACAATCCGGACAGTTTATGCGACATTATCGAGGTATACCACCTGCATTCAGGGCTTCAAACGAGACCCTTTGGCCTTGGCAAGAAGGGTGATAGCCAACGCCTGGCGTTCGAACTGGGCTGTCTTTGGAAAGTTGAGCTGGTGGGTACTAGGATTGTTCATAGGCCCACGAAGACCACCCTCTACACAGGTGGCGTGGGAATGGGAGAATTATGACGGCGAAAGCATTGCGGATCGACATTGTTCGCCTGCCTTGCGGAGTCACCTGCCGGAGAGTTCGTACCCAAGAGAATCGCACGACAATCTGCAATGTACCGTTGATGACGATCCGAGGCCAGCGACCGGAGCTGATGTCTCGGCTACTCCGAACCCTCCAACACCCAAAGACCCAAAAGCAGGCTGGGGCCAGTCATTGTTCCTTTGGGGCAAATTCAGTGTTGCCATCATGCTTGCCGTCGGCGGCGCTGTTGTAAAAGGCCCAGCCGAAATGCTGCGAGATGCCGATGAGAGGAGAAGATCCCGAAGCGACAGTCTTACAAGTGGTGTAAACAGCGGTCACCCAGGTGAACATGGTCAGCACAACTGTGCAAGCAGCCGAAGCACTCTTGGTCGACCACAAGACCAGAGAGGAGTCTCGGCCACGTCGGTGGTACTGCAAGAGGGAGCTCGTAAAGCACGAAGCTTGAGTTCTTCACCAACCTCACCGGAATCTCATCATCGGGCATCGCAAATCTCCGAGATTCCATCAACAGCAGGCTTCCTGTCTACGAATGATGAGACCCTCAAGCCGGCTAGATGCGAGCGGCCCGGGGTACACTCCGTCTTTCATGCACCGGAGAATATAGACTTGGGAGAAAGCAACACGCCAGACGGCAAAACGGGGCTCTTGGACAGAAGTAACCGACATGGTGAAACAGGTTCAGAGAATGCATCAGGCTCCGGATGGAGTGCCGCCACTGCTCTTCCCAGCGATCGCTCCTCCAGCACCATGATGGTCCGGACTGGAGATCAATGGCAGGGAGCATGATTTTGACAAAGGGATGAGCATTCATTCATTGATACGACTGATGTCTTTACGGTTGAAAGATGCATTGTATAGCATAGCGGTTTTGATTCTCTTGTGACTGCTGGCTTATTTTTAATTTGGAGAGATGTTGTTGGCGCCGGTGGTACGTTATAATGAGGCGATGCAGGAATGACTGAGACGAAGGACATGGCCGGTGTGGAGAATGAGAAGTAGTGCTCCCAGAAGCATGAATAGACTGAAGTCATGAGGACTGGAAATGAAACATGACTATGAAAGACAACGTACCCCTTCTATTGTGTTTGTCCATTCATATCGAATCTTGTCGTTGATCTTGCGATGTTCACGTTCAACCCACCGGATCGGACCCAGGCGGCCGGCATGCTCAATTCCAGCAAAGAAGATTGCACTGCCGCTTCTCTCGCTCACTACTTGTACTGGGATCTTGACCGGCAGGTAGGTCCTCAAGGCTGAGTGTTCCAGGAGTTCGGAGATTTCGGTCCGCCAATCATAGACCAGAAGACTGAGAGCAGCACCCAGAGCTTGGGAAGAGCCCTTTGCTGGTCCACCATCAGACCTGTGCTTTTGAAACGGGCGGCTTCCAGGAAATCAAAGATGTGAGTCAGTAATGGTAGGTCCTCACGTCCATGAGTATATAGGTAGGGTTCTAGAGGGCGTTCTCTGTCCTTTCAACTTGATCTGTATCGCACCAGAGCAAAAATTTACGTTTAGCGTACGCCCTGCGCAACGATGTCGTCTACTCACATCAGCCCATGGTCGGCCCTTAAGCTACAAATGTCATCGCTCACCTTGAACGCCGGGCGCACGCCCTCACCACTAGGACAACTAGCCTCATTGCCCGCCGAGGTGCGCCAGATGGTGTTCAAGGCGTGCATCGCCAACAACTCCGCCATCAAAGCCATAACGATCTGCAAGCAACTTCACCAGGAGTTCACGCCGTTATTATACGAGGCGATGGAGCTGGCGTTCCACATCGACCCAACCAACGCTGCATCGGAGGTCAAGATCCTAGGCTGGGGAAAAGGCAGGACGGTGGCCTCCATCGGTAACCATCGCGATACATCGAGTATCGTTGAGAAGATGCCTTTTGATAGATTCGGAGGGATCCAGGTCATTGTTGAGCCGCCGGATCCAAGAGATACAGGCCAGTTGGTGAGGTGTTGGAGGCAGTGTACGTCATTGATGGAGGTATTGTTGCCGCAGTGGTTTGATCCTGATAACCTCCCGAGGTCAATCTATGATCTCAAGTTAGGTAGACGCTCGGAGAGGCTGCCGCCTGTTGTAATCGAGTTTGTTGAGGGCGGGGATAGGTATTGGAGCGGAGGCGCTCCGTTTACGCATTCCTATCGCAATGGTGAGATGGTCGTTGAAGGAGGTATGAGCTGGAACCATAGTGTTCCAAGTTATAAGGCTGGAGTGGACGCCTTTGGCACTCGAAGGTCCGGGAAATTCGAGTTTTCCGACCTCGATATGATCTTGAGGGCGTTCTACCGCATCAGATGTGCTGACTCGCTGAAGATCAGACTGCCGCCCTCAGCAAGAGGTTTTGAAGGCAAGGGCACCAACATCGCCATTGCTCGCCTCGTTGGCCTCGCCAAGGCAGAGAAGCCCTTCGGGATCATAACAACGCGGTCAGATTTCTTGGACGTCCACTGGGTCTTGAGCAGAGAGAATGCCATACACCTCTGGCTGGAGTACCTTCTCGACGACCTTGACGGACCGGCGGCCGCCTTGCTCAGACGGCAACGGTTCCAAGACTGGTGTTCCGAAGCCGAACACCTTCATTTTCAACGGCTAATTGGCTTCGACTTTGCGAAATTTGGAGGTCACCAGGTTGGCAGCGTCCGAGGAGAAGTGTACATGGACTCAGGCATGATTCAGAGGATCAAAAGCGCTTTTCGCGCCAGGTTCAGGGTGGGGTTGGAGATTCAGAAAGAGATAGTGGACGATGACATTTTGTCTGATTCATCTAGGAATAGGGGTCTCTAGTTGTGGGAGACGAACGCCTCTGAGGACGACGGGCTTGATTTGGATCCGTGGGAGAAGAACTATCCTTCGGGCGTGTTGCGAAGGTCTGAGGACGTCAAGCGCTGGCGACGCAACGAAGACGAGGAGGCTGGTGCAGCGTTGTACCCGATAGAGTTGGAGCCAGCGAGAAGATGGGATAACACAAATCGTGACAAGTATGGCTGGGTTAGCTGCGATTCATGTAGAGATTGCTGGATTTGATGACGACTAAGTTTGTAGAAGCGAAGATTACGGTGATGATGTCCTGACTTATTGAAGCTTTCCAGCACGCTGGTGGTGACTGCTCTTGCACGTCGAAGCAAGAGCGTCTCTAGAGACCAGGGAAGCACCCACTGGCCATTAATTTTTCGAAGGAAGGTAGGCACCTCGCGTTTGCGGTCACTTGAAGACCCTCTCCTTCTACCTTGTTTCTCAAAATGTTTTGTTTTCTGTTAGAGCTGGCTTTCAAGCCGCAACGCAGGACAGCATGACCAGCTGGGGAGTATTCCAAAGCCAGGTGGTTTGGAACTTCATGAAAATAAGTGTGGCCACAAGGGCCTGATCTATCTCGCAGCATTATCTTTGCTTCAATGAGGGCCTTTCATGCAGCCAAATATCGTGAGCGCCGGCATGATGAGCGCAGTCTGGGTGAGTTGCATGTGAAGTGGCATACGGGGGGCTGTCCAAGGGCCGAAGTCGCCGGTCACGACTGTGCAAGACCCCCGAAGACGGCTCCAGAAGTCCCGGCGAGCCCAAGCCATCGAAAGCGATCGTGATGTAGTTGTTCTCGAGTGCCGTGCACAGCGACGTCGACTCATCACAGCGAAGTACTTTCAGAGTCCCATGATTTAGCGCTTCTGCAGCAAGGACATGGCCAGGACGGACCGGGCGGGAGTTCGCAGGTCTGAAAGTTTGTGATCATGCTGGGGATGACGCCAGTGGACCAATTCCATTTCTAGGAGCTGGTTTCCTGCCGGGAGGCGCCTGCAGCCAAGCAGTTTACTGCATGCACGGTAGGTTTGAGGATGAACAAGGTGAGAACGACCTAAACAGAGACTTCTTCTTAGCTCTGATACTGCATGCGTCGCACCGTTTCGCAGTGTTGCTGAGAAAGCTGTTTGTTTTGAACCAAGCTGGATCCGAAGACGACCGAAGCCCGTGTCTTGGTGCGATTTCCCCTCTCATATTATCAGCTAGTCAGGGCTAGCGATGTGATGAGTTTCCTGTGTTGACCCTTGCGATAGACTCATCTTGTTGACCAGACAGACTTTCATGTGCTTCGCTCAGAATGCGAAATTAGCTGCAGACAGTGCTTCAAACAACAACCATGTGCGGGTAGAACGTGTCCCGTCGGTGCATATCGCGTGGGAACAGCCATGTCCAACAACAGTACTAAGTGTCAAGTGTTTCACCACGACTCGAGGTCTCAGCCCGTGAGCACCTTTTGACTTATTGGTGGGCGAGGCAAGACGGGCCCGTGCGCGAAGGCTTGGAGGCGCCAACAGGGCTATATACCACTAGTCGGCAGTAGTCCCGTGCGGAGTACAGCACCTTTATCTTCACTTATTATTCTCCTAGCTGTTAATCCAACCCCGGCAGAAGGACGGTGCAGAAAAGACGGAGGCTGGGCCGTTGAGCCTGCATATGCAGAGCGCATCCGCTCGTGAACTGTTTGAGAGAGCTTCCCATGCTTGTCCTGCAGCCGGTTCAAACCCTTCGGGGAATTTGGAGCTGCATATCCGCGCCTTTCAGCCAGGCGTTTGGGGCCAGGTACCCCTACATAGTACCTGCAGCTCTGTGTATACTATGTACCTGGCTGTGCATGTGGACATGGATATAGATCGGGCCTGTATAGAATAGTGAGCTTGTCACTGCACGACCGTTGTATTTCCAAATTCCATGGTTGCGCTAAGGCAGGTCGGGGTTGTTGCGCCGCCACCAACATGCTGAATTGAGACATAGGAGCCTCGATGGAGCTCAAGACTGATCCGAGAACGGGAAGGCTTTTGTGTTATCACAAATCTTGCAACGACGGAGGCTTGATACTCAAGAGGCGGAGACCCGGGAAAAGGTCAAGGACTGTTGAAGCTGAAGGAAATGGGGTATCAATTCATAAAGTGACAAGGAGCATGGCCTGACCAGGTCGTTGAAACGAGCCAAGCGCTCCTCGATCTATCCAAAACCAGGGAATGCTCCAAATGGATTTCCTCCACCGGGAAACCCTCCTCCTCCGGTGGAAAACTTGAACTGTCTCTGACCCCCGCCGCCTTGCTGGAAGAAGAACTGCTGCCCACCTTGACCGAAAGGACTGCCGTGGAAGGGGTTGCCTCCCTGGTTTGCCATGGGATCATTAGGATCTTCGCCATTGTCGAACTTCGCTTTCAACTCGGGATCGCTGAGGACCTCGTATGCTTCGTTGATGGAAGTCATCTTCTTCTCGGCCTCCTCCTTGGAGATCCCCTTTGCAGCAGCTTTGTCAGGATGGTACAACTTGGTGGCAGCGCGATACGCCTTCTTGATTGAGGCATCATCAGCATCGCGAGAGACGCCAAGGACCTTGTAATAATCTTTGTTTTTGCTTCGCTTCAGGGCGACTTGCGCCTCCTGTAATTTCGAATTTAGGGTGTTCTGGGCCTCGGGGTGATTGTCCTTCGCAGTGTTGAGTGTGGAGATAGCTGCTTCGTACTCTTCGGCATCCATTTGCCTCTGAGCTTGGTACAGCAAGCCTTGAAGCGAGTTCGAATTAAGGGTAAGCACCTCGGGACAGTATTTGCCCGCCTTGGCCATATTGTTCATTGACATGTAGGCCTCGCATGTCCTTTCAAGCATGTTGACGTAGAGATCGGACGGTGCTTTGGCATGGATAGCGCCAGCCGCACGGTGAGTATCCATGTTAGCCTTGATATCGAACAACAGGCCAGGCTCCTCTTCAGTACCCTTGCCGACAAGCAATTTGCTGGCTGAGTTGAACTGTTTTTTGTCGAAGAGACCCTGGATTTCGTCGACTTGTTTCAGCATGATCTTTTCCTCCCGAAACAGCTTCTTGCAGGGCTTGGAGTCAGGATCAGAATGCAAGCACTTCTTGATCTGATCCAGGCCCAGTTTCGTGTCTCCCAAGCAGTAGAACAACATTGCTGATATCTGCAAGTGCGGTTCGACTTGGCCAGGATGAATCTGAAGAACGTGTTGAAGATCGCTGATGCCCTCCTGCACCTCGCCGCGCTCGAGTCTGCATCGGGCACGTAGTTGGCGCAGAGATAGGGCAGTGCCCGCCGTCATGATGGCAATCCCTGCCTGGTTGATACATGCCTCCCAGTCTTGCTGCTTCTCTGCTTCGACCGCGAGGTAGGCTGCACCCTCGGCTTCCTCCAGTTGTGCCAGATCTGCAGCTCCTCTCTGGCCTAACGCGGCATAGTCCTCCTTCGCCGCAATCCAGTCTGCGTTTTTCGCCCTGATCTTCGCTCTCTGCATCAACGCTCCTTCGAAACCTGGTTTGATTTTTAATACATTATCGAAGTCTCGGTTTGCCTGCGCATTCCTGCCCAGGGACAGATATGTGATTCCTCGTTGAAAAAGGGTGAGGTAGTCGGAGGAGTCTTTTGAGACGGCCGCGTCAAAGTAGGTGAGGGCTTCGCTGTTGGCTCCTCGGGCTCGAGCAGCCTTTCCAGAGGCGATGAGAGAAGCTGCGGAAGAGTCTGCGGGTATGTCGACTGCATCGGCCGTGCAGAGAGAGGTGAGGCAGAGGCCAGCGAAGGCCAAAAGGCCGAGGCGCTGAATTTGAAGAATCATGGTCTCATAACGTTATAGTAGGGCCTCGTAGGTATTGTACAAGGGAAGAAAGGAAGTCTAGTGTACAGGGAATTGAAGAGCAGACTGGTAAAGAGCGTGAGATGTTGATGTCGCTGTTGCGGTTGGAATGATCTGGCCTTTGTTGAAATTCACAGCCGCATCAGCCACAGTCGACGGTGATTGGCTGACTGATCGACCCTACAACTTTATGACTTGCTTCAGCCTCAGCCCTACGATCGTGCTTGCATCGTGACTTTGGGATAAGGGCCGAAGCAAACACAATGGGAGCCTTTCAGAGTGAGAATCATGCGCACATGAATCGCATCATCAGATCACAATGATATCGAACCCTGTCTGAAGACAGATGTGAACGACTCCATCCAACAAGGAGTCAGGCACCATGCCTTCCGCCATAGACAAAGCAACAACAACCTCGACCGCCGTCCTTCCGGAAGGCTCTCCTCATCGATCCCGTCGCGCTTCATTGAAGATTCTTAATCGGAACATTCATTCGGTCGTGCTGGGAAATCTTCTTTTTGATGCATGGTATTACTCGCCTTACCCGGACAACATTGTCCTTCAGCAGGGCGGCATAGGGAATGGCTCAGCCACGTCGGCGCTAGACTCGAGAAATGGCTACATCCACAGCGGCCAGAACAATTTCATCAGAGCAGAAGAACCCGTCTGCCCTAGACTCTACGTCTGTCCATGCTGTTTCCGCTACACTCCCGTCCAGCATCAATTGACCTCACATCTTGCTCAGCATCGTCATCTACGTGCGTCAGGGCAAGAACTCAATCAGCCAGTACCAGACTCGGCTTTCAAAGTCTACGAATGGGAAGGCTACGCCATTTGGGAAATCGAGGGCGAAAAGGAGAAGCTGTACTGCCAGAATTTGAGTCTATTTGGTAAACTGTTTCTCGAGCAGAAAAGCGTATTCTTCGACACGAGTGGTTTCAAGTACTATGTCTTGACATATACCAAGCCGGAGAACTCGGTTCCATCGGCACCAACGAAGACGAGGGGACGAAAACGAAGCTCATCGTCGAGCGTAGCAGAGGATGATGATATGCTCCTCCAAACCCGTGTTCTAGGCTTCTTCTCCAAAGAGAATCTCTCCTGGGATGCAAACAATCTAGCATGCATTCTAGTCTTCCCACCCTTTCAGCATCGCCAATTAGGACAGCTGTTAATGGCCGTCTCTTACAAGCTCAGCGGATGGGAATGGGAAGGCGGTATAATTGGGGGACCCGAGAAGCCCTTGAGCGCAATGGGCAGGAAGTCTTACCTCCGATTCTGGTCGGAACGCATCGCACGTTTCATGATGGGTCAGAGTGCCGATGCCGATGCGAAGAGAGTCTTCGACATCAGCAACGGTAGAAACAGGAAGACGGTCCAGCCGAGGAAAGAGGAGATGACCATCAAAGAGATTGGAAACCGCACGGGCATGTTGGGCGAGGACGTCGTCGCTGCGTTGACGGAAATGGGCATCTGCAAAACGATGGGGCCGAAACGGAAGAAGCCAAAGCCTTTGACGAGTGAAGCGAACGGAACCGCACCCCAGGCTGCAGTCCCGGAAGTCGACGCCGACGAATTGGCTACCATGATCATTCAACGGTCGAAGATTGTGGAGTGGGCGGAGAAGAACAGGGTAGACCTGGTCAGTCCGGTCAAGGAGGAAGGATTCTTGGGCGAGTGGGCTCTCAGTGATTTGGCTGAATCAGAGAGCAGTGGAAACGGCTCTCCAGAGGTTGATAGCGATGCCTGAAATTATCACCGTCGTTCTCCTTGGGATTCCGAGAACGCTCGAGCTTGGGGTGCATCCCGAAGCAGATTTCCGGCTCGCGGGAGGAGCCGACTGGGGCTGTCAAGATACAATACTTGTAGTGCTTCTGTCCTCGGTCAGCGTTATTGCCACCGACGTGTATGATAAATGTTGGAATTGAACCCAGGTCAGTGGCGAGATGATGGTACTCCATTCATGCTCGAAGTATTTTTGCGATCAGGCATCATATTGAAGGCAGTCTCATCAGGCAGCATCGCTCCCCTAGGCAAGTGTCGACGACAACAACCGTACGAGCGGGCTGAAAGCGGGAGGGTCTAAAGGATGATGATGTAAATCTGAATCCCAACTTGTGTTGAGATCTGCGCCGTTTGTTTTGTCTTCAGGGCCTGATCAACCCTGCCTTGACCTTTCAGAGCATAGTGTGCCGAGCTTGGGAACGGATTAGGGCTGGTTCAACGCACCGCTTTGAGCCTTGCTAGGGTTTGGGTAGCCAGCAACCGTGCGTCTGGGACAGAGGCCCCATAACCGTTGTTGATCATGAGCATGGATGCAAAACGGCTGTCAAGTTGTCAAGCAACTGCTCACTTCCGGCCACGCAGATCAGTCATTTCGCATATGTGTGTCGTTGTGATTATTGCTTGGGAAATAGAGCACGCCAGACGCATAGGCAAGCAACAAAAATGCCTGCTTGTGTGCGATATCAAGTCGTGGGGTAACACGACAGGGCATATCACTACTCGTACTGCTCTGTCACACATTGAACGGCTCGGAATCTCGCCTGCGAACCCTCATATTCAGTGGAGCAAAATGATTCTGGTCGGGCTTCGTCGCTTTATCACCCAAGCAATCAGTCCTTAATGACTTGGCGTTGTCAGTGTTGGGGGTGCTCAAATGTGCCTTGCGTGACAGCATTCTCTAGTGGAGGACTGGTTGCTCGGAGCTGTGTCGAGGCGAGTTGTCACCAAGACCAGGCTCACAAGTGAAGACTTGCCGCTTACTCAAGGGACCAGAATATCCAAGTCATGTGTTCTTGCTTGATAGTCAGTCAGAAGCAGAGTCAGTGGCATCAAAACTGACTTCGGGTTCGGTCGCTGTTAGCAAACATCTGTGACAGTCCGGAGGGTTGGAGGGGCTCGCCTCGAGAATAGACTCGAGCGGCACAATCAAGAATCGAAGCAGCTTCAAGCTGTCGACATCATAGCGTCCAAAAGTGCCAGGCGCGCCAGCGTATTTCCGGTTTAGTGCCTCTTCGCGGCAAGTCGGACCTACCGGCGAAATCTGCTAGGCGCAAGGTTGCGATTGCCCGTTTACCCCTGCATTGCTCGTGCAGCTCCGAATGCAGCTCCCAGGCACCCGAGCTCAGGGTTCTGACAGAGACACCAAGTCAAGAATGGCATGGTGCGCCTGTACTTAGTGCAGGAACGGGTGAAAGCACCCCTGCAAGCGCGCCAGAATTTTCCGCACGGGTTTCCGGCAAACTGGCGTCACGCTTGGGAAAATGTCTGGGTGGGACGTGATGAACCAGGACAGGATTTGGAGCCTGATCCCCCTCATCGTTCCCATCACAAGGCGACCTGCTCCGTGGCAAACGTCACAGATGTAACGATATGGGAGAGGTCGAGTGCCTCGAATCCCATGCCAGCATCTCTCTCGAGCAGTCTCTATATAGAGCATGATGACTTGATCATCAGCCGTGTCTTGAATTATAAATGTAAATTGGCTTTGATGTGGAAATAATGGACGGAACAAGCCCTCCATAGCCACAAGGGGGCGAAAGGGCCAGTCCTTCGCAGGTGGCACCGCACAGGAGAGCTTCAAGATGTCCTTGAGATGAGTGCATCCTCCCCTAACGGTTGACTGTCACAACCTGTGTAGACTCCTTCAAGCTGGCCCGTGTTGTGCTGTGAAGCATTTGATGACAGTGATGGGAATTGGATCCGTTGGGCGCACCAGGCTTTGGTGCTTCACATGTTGTTTGGAAGCCTGGGACCAGCTAAGAGGCTGGTGAGGATGGAGCTAGAGCCGAGAAATCCGCGCGGGGCCCAGTAGGGGACGCCAGGGGCCAAAAGGGTTTAAGAGCTTAGTCGCGTGTTAGCGAACCAATACTGCGGCTCGCCCGTCAACGGGGACGCGGATTCAGTCCTTTTGGCTCAAGTTTGCTCTGCTCAGTTGAGCCGCCAAGGTCTTTAGAGCTTGCGTATCCGGCGATGGATTATGATAGACCGAGTTAGCCCGGTAGTCCGCCACACAGGACCAAAGGAGGGTGATGAAATGTAGTCTGAAGTTTAACTGAGTGTATCAGAGTCGAACGACGAAGCGACGGCAAGGGTAATCAACAGTGAGGGGAAAGAGCGATGTTGAAGGGCACAATCGCAAGCTAACTTATAGCACGCAGCAGTGAAAGCCGACAAGCACTTTGCACATCTACAACTCAAAGCTGTACAGGCTTTGAAGGCTGGGCACAGTGTTTACTGAGGCGTAAGCCGGAAGATTGGGGACGGGAAAGGAGCAAACTCTGGTTGACTTTCGTAGCATTTTGGAGTGCCAGCGAGGCATACGGTGCTCAAATCGTGCTCACCTAAACACGCAGGCTCCCCCAGTACCCGGTATACCACTGATGTCCTCCGTTAAGACCATTAACTAGGATTATTGAATACTCGCGGTGGACTGATAGTAGTGTTAACTAGTGCAGTGGCAGCGCAAAGGACAACAGCGGCATTCAGAGCTAGGTGTGGCTTCAGGCTAAGCCCAGAAAAACCCTAGCCAGCATCCCGAGACTCAGACCCAGATCCCTACCACCGCTGGGAGTCCGGCCCTGGTCAACAGCCGGCAACCATCGTCAACTTCTCCATCGAGGCTCCACACCACCAGAATCTTGCATTTTCACAGTTCCCATACCTAGCGTGCTGTTGGTACTTCTCAAACCCACGGCCTGCTGCAGGTACTTCTCGAGACTGCAGCCTCAAGATTCTTTCTCAAACTGTACAGGTCGGTTTTCGAGACACTGAACTTCACATCCCGTGCAGTCTCGAGACCTCCAGCCCACCAGCACGCTGGTCACGGCTACATTCCTATCGAATCAACTCTACACAAGACACCGTCAACACTCCCACCTGTCCCCGTGCACAGACGGACATCCGCCGAAGTCGGTTTGCTCTCCGGCCTCAGCAAGCGTCATTCCTCTTCCAGCACCATTGTTTTCATTGCACCAACTTTGACCTACGACCCGGTGCCAAACTTGAGAGAACTCAACATCCACGTACGTGCCTCCAGCTGGTCCCAACGCACGGTGCTAATGTTCGGCAGCTCGGGGGGTTGACCTCGAATTTATTACCCTCTCACAAGACCTACACTCCTTGACAAATACCGTATGTCGTGAACAACCAGACGTGGACAAAGTAGTACAGTCACAACGGCGCCGGCCGCAAGAGAAGGAGCTCGAAGGACCACCAATATTCGGGAAAAGTCCCTCCCAGTTCCATTCCCTCCGCAACTTTCTCCTGTACATCATCCTAGCAAGGTCTGTTCGACCACTCGCAACAATCTTCGCGGCCTGAGCCCATTTGGAACCCCTCGAGCATCAAGTTCAGTCCCTTGGCGAAAATGTCGGCCGTCGAGGCAGACGACAACCGAGGTGCAGGTTACCCATGGGTGTTGGAGCACCTGTTGACCTATCCTGGTACCTACGAAATCCCCTTGCGAACCATGTACACGCTCAACGCTACCACTCAACATCAACAGCAGTGTCCACCCATCCCTTCACCAAACTCAGTGCCTGGCAATGCTTTTCCTCGACAGCCTGCTTCGCCCGTCGAGGAGCAAAACATGACAGCGGTGACCGCCGCTGCTCAACTAAAGGCGAACCTGGTGCAACACATTTCGCAGATACCCTCCCAGCCAGCTTCATTGCCACCAAGCTTCATTACATCCTTTGTTCGACGATGTTTTCCAAGAGAACTCAATCAGGTTGATTTCCCTCAGGCACTCACAGCTATGGACTACCTCAAAGACCTGGAAGTTCGACGTCGGCGCGAGGTAGTGGCAGCTTTGGACAAGCTGGGTATTGACCAAGAAGATATCAGCCGAAGAGATAAATTGGCACAAAAATACCCGGGTGTGCTGCGCTGGGTGATGGATATTGAAGAGAGCGAGCGCAAAGTTGAAGCACTATACACTCAAGTCTATCTGGGACTGCGACGCTGGACGCTCATCAACGAATTGTCGCTGACTCCTTTCGACAAAGGAAATTGTCTTGCGATGCTCAACACCCTCTATCCTCCCATCAACATGAATGCTGGTCACTTCATTCAGCCCACAGCGCAATTGACCCCTCAGATACTGACTCAACAACGCACCCAGTTTTTCAAATACATCACGGCAGTGGAGAAGACTGGCCCTTGTGTCCTAACCTATCTCATGAACCATGCCAAGAGAAAGGAAGATCCCAATGGATGGGTCACTCTCCGAGACTCGCTGGACAAGTATATCACTCAGGCCAACAGTATCATTGAGCAGTGCTACGAGATCACCGGTAATGGTCTGTCGCCGACTGCCGCCTCGTTCAGCTCAGCTGAGCATGAGGAAGAAGGTCGACGCAAAGTTGACTCCGCCATTTCCTTTGGCTCCGGCAGTTCGTCCAATCGCAACTCTGCTCAGAGCAACAAGTCCGCCCGCAGCCAGAGAAGCCACACGACCAGGCCGAGCACAAGCAGCAGCTTCAGCAATGCCAGCCGGAACCACAGCCGTCAAGTCTCGCAAGATAAGGACCTCGAGGAAAAGCCATTGCCTCCGCCAAAAGACGATGACGCTACTGTGACATCGAAGTCCTCTGGATCCACCTTGGAGCGTATTGCCCGTGAATTGCGGAGGATCAAGAGTCGCAGCAATGTAAAAGATGACCACCGCCCACGCACTCCATCAACGCATCCCACAGATATGGTAATGAACATGATGTCGATCATTGAGGACCCAGAACGACCACCGACTACACCTGGAAAAGAACGCAGTCTCAAGAGCAAGCTCAGTATACGAAGAATGCGATCAAACACCGCATTTTCTGAGAGCAATAGTATGCGCGGTCTCAGTCTCAGGGAGCAGGCCTCGCAGGAGATGCCAGTGTTTGATGCCAGTGAGATGAACAAGAGTCGACAGAGATGGGAGACTCAGCAGAAACAGAACTGAAAGAACTTCTGAACGAAGACGGAGCGAGTCATGTACAACATTGGACCAGGCAATGTGGACTAATGAAAGATTTCGAAGTTCGGGGGCGTACTGGATCGCGGCTACTGCTACCGCACGCAAGACATGGAAAGGACTCGAGAAAACGTGTAACGATACGCCATGAAAACCTACGAGTGCTGGAAAACAAGACTCAAGTTGGCTGGGGAATTGGAGGCTTTTGTGTTTGAAAACATTACTGGCGCGAGACATGTAAAGCTCCCACGAGCAAAATGGGTTGATTATTCTTTGAAGGAGCACGTAAGGGGAAAAGCATTGGCTCACGATACCCACAGGGCTTCTGCCATCTGGTAAGACTGATTGCCGAATACGAATGTTTCACAAGAAATACTTTCCCTAATCCGTGAGTGATCAATGGGGCTGGAATGCAAAATGGCTCAGGTTTCTCGGGATATAGTTCCTGAAGGGGCAGTCGAGTAGCCAGTTTGTTGAGTAATTCTAGAGCCAGGAGTGACACAGAAACGATACAGTGACCATTCGAAGATCTCGTCCCATTTTGGGGGAATTCTCCCCTGATCTTCTCCCAGCCTCGTTCTCTCAGCCTTATAAATCCGGAAGAACAGAAAGTCCGCAGTTTTGAACCCCAAGTCCTTTGTCGAGCCCTTGACTGCATCGCCTTCACCACAACGACTACAAGAACTTGCGGTAGTTGCCCAAGTTTAACAAAACAAACAGGATATCCCAACTCCAAATTCGAACAACCATTATTCTCCGAGCGTAGAGTCCGCGAAATGGCGCTGGACACGACGACCACCAACCCGCGGGGCATACCCACATTTCCCTTCATGTCCAATGTTACAGAATACGTCAAGTCAATCGAAGATGTCGAGTCAACATTACAACGCTTCCAAGAGATGGTCTCAAAATACACATTCATGCAGCAAAACGTGGAGCGCAGATCATTAGGCCTGAAGGAGAAATTACCAGAGATGAAACGCACATTGCAGGTGGTGAAATTTCTGAAACAGAAGAGGAAAACCCTGGCAGCAAGCAAGAACAAAGGCGGTGTCGAAGATCTGAGTCTGGATGAAGAGGATGACCCTTCAGACGAGAAGAAACCCCCAAGCGATGAGATTGAGACCACTTTCTCCCTCCAAGACACCCTTTACGCCAAAGCCATCATCAAGCCTGCAGAAGTCGACGATGTATACCTCTGGCTCGGTGCGAACGTAATGGTTGCCTATCCACTTAACGAAGCCGAAGAGCTACTGCAAGGAAAACTGGACAAAGCGAAGGAAAGCTTGACTGCTTGTGACGAGGATCTGGAGTTCTTGCGGGTACAGATCACCACACTGGAGGTCGCCATCGCAAGAGTCCACAACTGGGATGTTGGAGAGAAGAGGAAATTACGCGCTCAAGGGAAATTGCCAGAAGCTGGGGCTGAGAAGGAAAAGGACTGAAACGGGGCCCACCGATATGCCAGCAAAAGCAATATTGTTTGTGTCTGAGCATACCTACAGCGCCGTCTATCTATCGCCAGCTACATGCTACCACTCACAGTTTCTCATCATTCATCAGCCACTAGATGATGTCGAGTGCCTGTCTTGGCACCTGCTATCAGCTTCCACATCGGTTATTCAGCGGCAACGCTGTTCCACCGGGCATTGTTCAAGCTACAAAATCCTCTCAGCACCGCCAAGCAGGTCCTTTCGCTGCCGCCGCACCAAGAAACATATCGTGGATGATCACCGATATTCCACGACCGTAGAGCGCGCGTATTGAGGATGGCGGCGCCACTCGCGTGTTGCAATTGGATTCCTCAAAACGTCTTCGGTCTCTTTGGAGTAACTCCAACGATCCCACGTTTTCTTTGGGATATCGCTCCTCACAAGGTCCTTGAAGTGCTTGAAATGATCCCTGTCGAAGCCACCCTCCTCCAGACGGCAAATGAGGCAACACTGTTCGCTCTCGGCATATCCCACTGTCAAACGAAGGTGTTCATCGTATCCAGAGCATCCACATTGCGACTGATAGCGCCCCGAATTCTCAGGCCATTCCCATACAACAGGGCAGAAGAAAGTGTTGACATGCTCACAGCCTCCGAAACAGACCACGACTTCCTTGGTCTCGTCGGTAGTTTGCGGTTCTTGCAAACTTGTGATACCCTGCTCGTCGCGTCTCACGGTGTCTTGTGACAACTCACTTGCAGCCATGTTATACTCGCACAGAGGTATACTAGAAAATCGGGTCCTGAACTCTCGCTGGGCCTCTTCGTGGTCGATCTCGCCACCCACCAACGCCAGCTGCGGGCAGCCTTTCCAGTCTACGTTGCCATACATTGGATATCCCATCTCCGCGTCTTCGTCGTTATGGTAGTTCCAGTCGAGCTTCTGGCGAAGCCTCATGACATCCAGGCTTCGTGGGTAATTCTGAAACCGATTTGTATTGTCGCTAATGTCTCCGTGTTCTTCTACCGCTAGGACCGCTTCATTGAAGCATAGCGGGCACGGTCTGTCGAAAGCATGAATCTCGGCTTGGAAGTTGCTCTCATGTGGCTAGAATCCATCAGCTTACTTTACGTTACGGACGTCTTGGTTCCTTACAACTCCTCGATCCCGGCAGCTGCGGAAATAGACATCTGTCGACTTGCAGTGCAGGAAGTATTGCAACTCAATGTGACACATTGTGTGCGGTCACTTTGCTATTCAATGGTGTGGGTGTTGGCGCTTTGAGCTTGGGTACGTGAGACCTGTATGGTTCTTTGCTTGCACTGTTGCATGGGATGCACCTGACTTACGAGCATGTATCAGAATTGTGTTGATGAGGTAGGTTGTGGTAATGTTGTGGGTGTTCTCGTAGGCTTGACCATCTGCATGTCAGTATGGCTCCCTTCTTGCACCAGCACCTGAAGTGTGCTACTCATTGGGACGACGTACCGGGAGTATCTCGATTGAGCAGAGTTATGGAGGCAATGCGTTTAACTGTTCGATGCGAGCTGCATACAGAAAAGAAATCCATTATCAGGCCTTGGAAACCGACGATTTTATACTTGCGCAATCTGCCCTGTTCGGATGTGAAGGTGCGCGACTCAGATGCTCTGACCGGGCCAGACCAAACGCTGCTAGGACGCACAGGATAGCCCAGTCAATTCTGGAGGAAGTCATTGCAGTTTTGGTGGCGGAATCATCGAAAATCTGAGTCTGCGAGTCGCTGACAACCCAGCGAAGCTCAGACGACCACGGCAACAAGAGGCCAGACATTCCATACGATCAGCGTACATCGCAAATGTTCAAGCTCATACAGAAGCGACTCAGCGTGCGTCAAGGGTGTTCAACCTCCTTGTCACATCTGTGAAGCTGTACCTGTCATACAATCGCCGACTCACATTTCAAGTCTGCTCCGTTCATGGCTTGCGTCCACGAGCACGATTTGGTTACAGCTGACTAGATCGTTCAGATGACGGGGGACTTATCTGAACTTCTTATGTGACTAGCGGTGACTGTACCCGCGAGTTGAGTGGACTGTGTGGCTGAGTACAGCAGCTTCATCTAACCTCTCTATACGGTCTTCGTTGACTACACGGCCACAGCGCAAGCTCTCGATCACCAGATACATCTCTGACCATGTCAGACAGCAATCGCCAATTGTCCGGGCCTCGAGTCACTCGACATCGCAAGCATAACTCAGCACTCTCAGCATACTGCTTCGTCGCCAATTTCTCGTCGTATCTGTCGCAACCGCAACGCTCGGTCACGAAGCCGCCGTCTTTCTCCATCAGCTCCTCACACCAGACGCCGTTGAAGTGTCCGCAAGCTGAGAAATACATGAGGATTTCTTTTACGTTTGTCGTTGGGTCGCACTCGTCGTGGATGAAGTCGACATCATACGCTTGGCCCGCCGAAATGAAAGCGGGCCCATGGGTACCTGGCGGGACAGTGTTCGCTACATGTGTCGGGATGTTATGAAACGCCTGGCGTGGCTGACGCAAAGCGCTTTCCCGATCTATCCCGCCCTCGAACATACAGGCGATCGTCTTTCCATCATGATCCTCATTCACTCCGAAGGGGACTTCCTTTCCAGCTTCTCGATTTGCATCGATTATCTCCTTGGTGCTTTGAAACTCGAGCCGGGTTCTGATGTCCCCTCGATGCCAGTCCTCTGGCAGTTGAGCGGCTCGGTCGATCGCGATGTCGATCGCCCTGTCAATTGCGTTGATGTAGCATTCTCCGCAAAGTCTATCGTACGAATGGAGCTCCGCGCGGAAGACGTTGTGGTCGCCGCTCTCCAGGGTCGTTCGATTTGAGATTGGATCTCTGCATGAGCGGAATTTGGCGTTGGTGTGTTTGCAGTGGATGTAATGCTGGAGGTCGATGTAGCACATCTTGATGTGCTTGCTCGGCGGCAAGGGACTGGGCTTGGCTGGGGACTTCCTGTTGGTCAATTTCCCAAACCTCTGATATTCCTTGAGGCCTACGGTTGGGACGCCAAGGGAACTGCTTTTCTGCAACTGTTGGAGAGCGGTATGTATAAGGAGAGTGCCGTTTGGCCCAGAGAAGACACAGATCGTTTGGTTCACAGGAGGGGCACTCAGTGATCTGGACATTTTCACTGTCCGAGACACAATCTGCCACCACGAAGTCACGAGCAAACGTTCACAAATATGGCGTCGAGGAGCGACAACGACAGATGCTGCTGGGTTTGGGCACGGAGCAGTGATGCCCTCAGTCGTGAGACATGTCCAGGTGCATGATGTTGACCATGCCAGCATTTCACAATCAATCACGACTGCGTCTTAACGTTGGGGTCAGATCGAATGTTGGAACCTCAATGTGGATACTGTTCCTTCACGAATCTCCAGCTGATGAACGGATTAGATGTTCAGGGCGCAAGTGCCAGACTTGATCCGATTGGATACCGGCTGGTTTGCACCTTGAATGTCGCCTGAACCTGCCCGAGTAGTCATGATGCTTTGCTTTCTCAAGGTGCACACCAACAATTCCACATTGGAAGCAACGTGTCTTGTATTTTTCGATGCAGGACTGAAGTACTTGAAGTTGGTGGGGTTCATGTTGCTCATTATCTCCAAACGCCTCACTCGTCTTCATAGACTGGACCTGACCCGCCAAGTGGCAGACAAGTTCTTGCTTCAACAATAACTAGAATCTTGATATCCTTGAGGTTAGTCGCTGCATTTTACCAGAATGATAGCCGATCGCTATACCAAGGTTTTGCTCTCATGCTGCAACCCCATGATGCCAGCCTTGGCCAGCCTGGTCCGAGCAACAGGCTGAGTCAGCGAGATCTTCACCCAGCGGGCAACTTTGCCGAAGAGTGGTTTGCAGAAGCCACCGCCGCAGAACAGCTCATGCTTTCGTACGGAGTAGCAAGCAAGCCGGATGTTTCTTGCGTGATCTCACGGCAGTGCCCCTATGACTGGAAGGAGATCACAGGACAGGTGTAGTCATGCCTCTTTCAGCGAATCTGGGATGCAGTGTCGACAAACAAGGTGCAAAGAGCGTCGCCGCTTCCTGATTGGCCATGGCCGGTTCACTTCACCCTGAATGTCAAGCAGGCAGGCACGACACCCGAGTGATAAACCGCTTGTATGCCGCACCACCATCGCGCTCTTTCATCTACACCACTCTACATGACGAGTGTTCGGCAACTCCGCCTTCCCTCAAGTCTTTAGCCTTGGAGTCAAGCCCTTCTTGTGCTGTATCCTCATCCTCACCTGACTTTCTCCTGCACTGGGACATATACTCCCTGACAAGTTTTAGATAACTGCTCGCACTGGTTATTCTCGGGAGCTGGACAAGTGGCTACTTTCTCTGGTCATGGATATTCCGGTTATGGGTGCCCGGAACCCGTACGTCGAAGACTTCCCGTCATATCGTGACGATCACACAATGCAATCCTTTCCGCTGGAGACAGCAGATCCGTGCATGATCTGGCAAGCATTCGACGACTGTACGCTGGATCTGGGTTCTGACCGGTTGAACCAAAACATGAGCATGTCCGAACTTGACGGTTCATTCCTTGAGAACACCGATGATGCACTTTGGTTTCGTATGGGCGATGCCCTCGGTAGCAGCGTCTTGGCCATCGCGCCTGATGACTCGATCGCCGGTAGCCTTGATCAAGTCGAGACTGTTGACAGATCGCAGGGGAAGGAAAAATCTAATTACCGCCACCGTTTGACAGGAGAGCAGACTGCCGCTCTTGGTGCTTGGTTGACCGCCCATCTTTTCAACCCCTATCCAACCGAATCTGAGAAGCTGGAACTCGCAACCAGAACAGGACTTTCGAAAAAGCAGATCGAAGACTGGTTCTCAAGAACCAGGCAACGAAAACTTCCCAAGCCGACATCATGCCGTTCTGTCAGGCCACATCCTCCCGCACGCAGCCCCCAGCAATCATTAGAGGTTCTACCGGCGCACTCCGTACACTCTCAGCCCAGTCGTGACGGGGATCTACCGGATACCGCTTCTCAAGTGAATTCTGACTCGGATAGTATACCGGAACCACAATTTGAAAGATTTCGAGGCTCCATGTTGAGCTGGTGGATCGATGCTGCACAACGTGGTTGCGCAAGTTTGAAATTGACCGGCGGCAAGAAATGCATCCACACCGTCCTTCCACCCGCGCGTGGAGAAAGTTCAACAATCTTGCTGCGAGATTGCCTGCTCGCCTCGAGCTGAATGTCAATGAAACAACGGATAGGGCCTTCCTCCAATTACTAGCGCTATTGACCGTCGGCGAAAAGGAAAACTATCAAGTGAATTTGTACTTGCTCCGCGCGACTTTTTGCTCCCTTGAACGCCCGGGTGCAGCGCTGCTGGATGACATCTTGATCAATATCGACTGCATGCCAAGCATCCCATTAGCCGTGTGCCACCTGGTGTCCAACATCAATGATCCAGCAAACATGATTACCAATACCATTGTCGAAAATATCGAGGATCCGAAAGTTACTACCACCACCATTTACAAAAAATTGCGCGCCATGTTCTGGATTTGCCTCCAGGATCTGTCCTCCGAGCTCTCTCGTCTCCAATTTGTAGCTCCATCGGAGTATGGCACACTGTCGCTGAATAGTTTGGCAGCTTCAGAGTGGCATGATAGTCTCCGATCAACGGCTATCGCAAATTTCGAGCCAGTGACCGTCGATGGGCTCCATGATATGAATACAGGTTGCGATGGGATGGGAGTGGATGCCTGGCAACACGCTGGAGACAGCCAGTCGGTTACGTCCGGTTCTACGGTCAAATCATCTCTCTCGGCCTGCAGTTCCACGTCATTGGGAAGTCGCCGAGGTCGACGCAGGACCGTATTGAATGGGCCTCTTATGGACGTTCTTGAACCAGCAACAGCCGCTGAGCAGGGCAAATATCACTGCACGTTCTGCTCGAAGCGTTTTAGGCGGAAGTACATCTGGCAGAGGCACGAAGAATCAGTGCATGTGCCCCACAGGGTCTACGTCTGCTCCTCTGAACATTTGGAGGCGCCAAGCTCCCAATTTTTCTTTTGGTGTCCTTGGTGCTCTCTCTCGAGAGACGAGCAAGTACGGGGACCCGCATGTGAGCATGGAGGTTTCCGATGTTGGTCACGTCCAATCGAAGAGAGGACATTCTCCCGCAGAGACAATCTGGTACAGCATTTCGTCCTCTTCCATAAAGCGCACCAAGACTCCTTCGCAATGCTCAACGCATCAAAGTGCCAGCTGATTATGACCCCGAGTATGCAACTGCTTGTATGCCCATTCTGCGGCTATCGGAGTACAACTTGGAAGGAGAGGGTCGCACATGTTGTGAAGCACTTTGAGCAGAAGGCGGCAAACCCAGTCTTGAAGAACGACAGCACGTCCTGGGGCACCAAACTTTTCACAAACTGTGCTCCTCCAATCTGGTCGCTGTGAGAGCATGCACTGTACATGACTGACCCTAGTTTCACGCATCACTTACTTTCTCAATCATTGTACATCCACGGGAAAGTTTTCCGGACTGAGGTTTAGAGCTCGCCACTATGCCATGGAATGAGGCTAACGTTGGAGAGCTCGATGCTTGTTCGCACCACCGAAGAGAAGTCTCGCGCTTGGCATGGCTGTTAGTTGCAGGGGATGGCTTTAGGGGAAGGTTCAGTGGCATTTGGGGCCTACGAGGGTAGAAGCACGTCTCGCATGGCACCGCCGTAATAAGCCGCAGCAATGGGCGCCACGGTCAGTTCGGAATGTCTCAAGAGATCGCATTGGATATGGTCAACTTGCCGATTCTTCGGAGTATTCTGGGGCGCCAAATTCGGCATCAGGCTTCTTACCCTCCAGTTCACATGTTGACGACCTACTCGATCTGCTAAACCGCCGTGCATTCCAGACTCTATCAACAGTGACCTTGTCGTGTTCAATGATGAGCGTAGTGTCAAAACACTCAGCCTTACCGTAGAGCCTTGTCAGCACTTTTAGTTAGCGCGTCCACTAGCGCCGATTGTAGCCAATCCCGACTCTGATTCTTGCATTTTTGCACGGCACCACTTACGTCGACTTGGTGGACTCACATCACAAGCCAGTCGAATGGCAGTATTCAACCAAGATATTCACCATATCTTGCTTACCGAGTATATCAATGTTATTCTAGCTGCGCAGATTGAGCTCTGTATTTAGCTCTGAGCGGTCTTGCCCGATAAGAAGAGAGATTTCAAGATTGGAGTCGGCTCGCGATTCCAATACGTCTTAGAGTGCGTCGAGATTGCGAAAACCACCTACCGAGACCGCTTGGCGACCCTTCAGCAGGAAGCGGCGTAGTATGAGCAGCTCATTCAACCAAGTTGGATTACAGAAAGAAGTCAATGAAAGTACAAAGAGTGGAGATTCAATACAGCATAAACTCATTTCTCAGCTAGACATGACATCGATACAATTGACTGGGTTGATCTCCTGGGATCATATGGCTACTTCATTAGTTGCAGCTCCTGTAAACTCCACCCTTGCTGCAGTGTATCGTGCCTCGATTCTGTATCAGTACTGTTGCCTCCCAACCATAGCTGGAACATGTTCACCATAAAGCTCAAGCTACTCCAAGCATGTTCATGCGTTCTCCTTTGGATGATAAGAACAGTCCTCGCTCCTTTCATCTCAACCCAGTATGATTCACAAGCCTAGTCCTGACCGCTAATGCGAGCGAGGCCAGCCGCACAGCTGTTGTCATACCAGTCCATGTCAATGGTGTCCATCCAGAACTTGCTGATGTTGCCTTGGACATTGGCATAGAACTGCAGAGTGGACATTCTGTGAAAAAGCTTGTTGAAGTTGATCTTGGTAAGCTGGCAGTCGACAAAGTCAGGGCACGGAGCGATGTGGAAGTGCTCAGTCGCAGCGACGACCTCGGATTGAGTGGCCTCATTCCATTGATATGCCGTGGCAACAAAGTCGCAGAACTGACTCAGGTTTGTTGCCGAGTTGTCGCACCCGACGTAGGCAGAAGTGGCATTGAACCAGTAGAAGCTGCTATTGCGATCCCACGCGCCGATTGAGCCCGGCGGAATGCTGCCAGCGTTTGGAGAACCGAGGATGGTGTTGTTAACGGACGGGTCCCATTCAGCAAGGCGATCGCCGGACTGTGAAGGGAATGGGTCGTTTGGAGGTGGCACGTATGTCCAACCATCACCCCAGTTCAAGTAGCTGTAAGGATTCTGAATCATGGGCGCCTCAGGATGGTCTGCATCGCTACCGTTCGGAATGAGGTCGTCAAACTACTGCAGGTTAGCTCATGTCTTCCAGACTGTGAGGGATTCAATTACTGTGATCTGAAACGGCCCACTTTCACCACAGACAGTTGCAGTCGGGGACGGTGTTGCAATGGTCGGTGAGGGAGTAGATGTCTGAATTGTCACCGAGCGAGTGACGGATGAGGCTGGCCGGCTGCTATGATGAGTAATCGTACCTATGCCTGGAATGTAATCAGGAGTAACTGCAGACTCGTCAGGGTGTCCATAAACAACGGGGATCTGACACAAACTCACTGGTTGTCTCCCACGATGTGAAAGTATACGTCGAACCGCCAGCCCAGTTGTTACACCATCCCACTTCTTGACCGCCTATGGTTGCAGATATCCACACGCAGGTCTGTCTCTTCTCAATGCCATCACTGATAGGTGCCTCGGTGCCGTAGGCAGGAGGGGGTGCATAGCCATAAGTAGACTCTGGGGGAACGGTAACAAAGACAGTAGCGATTTGAGTCACTGTAGAAGTCCGCAACAAGCTTGTGGAGGCTGGCTGTACGCCTGTGGATGAAGCCGAAAGTCCTGAAGCTCCTGGGAACGTGCCACTTCCCGTAGTACCGGGTCCAACCAGTGAGGAATTTGCTGTGCTTACATTCCAGCCGCCATAAGGACTCGTGAATGCACTGTGGACAGAGCCATCGGTCGCGGCGATTGTGGTGCCATTGACTTGTTCTTTCTGTTTCTGTGTGGAGGTGACGGGCACCGGCGAAACTGTCACAGTCGTGACCGCTGCGGCGATGGAGGCCACGGGTGATGCGGTGCCAGATGCGCTCTTGCTCTCGTAGAAAACAGTCCCAACAGGGATGTTGCTAAGCTCTGTGGCTTCATACCCGGACACACGGACTGTGTCAGTGAAGGTGTATGGAGGCAGTGGCATACCGGAGACCGGTGCCTCAACAACCAGGTTACTGTAATAGATAGTGTTCTGGAAGGCCATGGAGCTTGCGACCGCATTTGGATCTTGCTGAATGATGGTCACAGTAGGGGGGGCGATGGTGACAGTTGCGTAGACCGTGGCAAAGTTCCAGATGGTCACTGGAGAGCATGGTTGGGTCGCTCTGTCAACCTTCAGTCAGGGAGGAGTCAAAAAGCTTTTGGGTTCAAAAAAAATTGCTTACGCTTCTCTGATGCCTAAGACACCAGCTTCACACATTTCCAACACCACTCCCACAATGAGAAATGAGGTGAGATACCTCATGGTGGCGATGTCGACCAGTGGCAGAGAGTGTGTTTGACCTGATCAGTCGCTGTCAGTCACAACGTCAAGTGCTGCACGAAATAAACTTACAGTCAAATGATAGGAAAGAGTGACGTCGACCTGTGGTGGAGTCTGATGCAGGAGCGAATGACCAAGGTGGTTGACGAACAAAGAAAAGAGTGAGTGGCAAGCTTGAGAGCGGACGGTGAAGGGGATCGCAAGGATTTAAAGAGCGTCGACAAAATGAGAGATTGTTGAGGAGGTCGCTGACCAGTGACTCAAGCGAACAGTAAAGGTTCAGAGAAACTGAGAGCAAGTGAAGCTGAAGAAACCGAAAGTGGATTGACAATTTGATAATGGCTCACCTGCGCGTTCTTTTCTTGGCTGTTGAGCAGTGAATCCACGTCCAGGCTTGAGAGGCGGGATGACTCCATTCTGCCGTACCTGAGTCTCTTCGCACTGGGCAAGAGCGATATCACTTCCTGCCGGGATCCGCGAGATATGCCTTACACCCTTTCTGGAAGCCTGTCATCGGTTCGGAATACCATGCTCCGCACATGTCTGCCTCGCATTCGAATCAAGTAGCTGGTAAACGCTGACGTCGCCGTTACATCTGTCCATTCAGCCTCAGTTCATCAATCACAAAGGCAGGGACAGGACATAGCCACGTGGAAGAGTGCATGGATGCAGTACACAAACACGCCATATCTTGCTTTCCTGCATATCTGTGTGACGAGGTGCACCCTTGGTGTTTCCGAGCTCGAGCTCACCCGCAACCATAACTCACGTGTATCGTTATCTCCGTCAGGACGCCGGTGTTGATCGCCAATCTTCGTCGAGATATAGATCGAGCCCGGTGCATGCGCAGATATCCACTTGTGATGTTTGCTATCGGGCCGGTATCTGCCCGCTCCCTTCGACACCCTGGCACGAGGTCACGGTCTCGAGGTCCACGCAGAAGCTCCCTTCCAAATCGACACGGGTACCTACAGCTGTCGCCCTCCATTCCGGAAATTCAGTGCCACTGCTTAATCTCATCAAGGCGGATTGTTTCAGTAAACTTCGTCTCTGCATTTTTTCTTCGAATCCGCTCAACGAGCACGATCTCTTTTGACGCAGCGGGATACCTGCGGAGCTGGACAGCCTTGCTTACTTTGCCTATCCGAGGCTGTACCAGTTAGACACTATCAGCATGCAAGCTTTTCGCCCTTAAGTCAGTGCGACCTTTCGAGAGTGCTGTAGGAGAGGGATGAAACTTCACTATGGCAATGGATGAACGTCAGTTTCATCAAGCTCCCCTCGAGCTTGACGACATGACTCGAAACGGAATAGGTCCTTGGCGGCTCCTATGGTCAACCCAGCTTGTATAACATGGACTACTCGAGGACGATTCATTTACCAACAGACCTCTGTTCTAAGAGACATGGTAAAGACTGTCGCATGTGGCACGCTATAATTGTTGAAATCTGTGTGCAGCACTAGAAAAGATGCTTGCAGGAGACTCTTCAGTCCTTAGATAGCGACTTTCCAAGTAAGCTTAAGAGAACAACACTCTTCAGGTAGGTTTGTGGGGATATATGTGCACAAATTTTGCCAAACAGTCCTAGGAGCTTGAGTAGAGAATGCCAGCGGAGCGGAGACTTGGTAAAACTGTCTGCAGCAATTGCAACAAGATCAACCGCTGAGCAATTCATATATTAACGACATGATCATAAATTAGTCGTGGGTATTCGTTTCTGTCGTGCGCCATGAAATCAACCGCTGAACGCTCACTGCTGTAAGTTGCATGCACTGAAAAGGCAGGAGTCATCTCCCACTGCTCGTACTCGTCCATAAGCCATCAACACATCGGCAGAAGTATAGCGAAAACAAAGAAGTCGTTAGGGGTATCTCTCAATGCAGGCCGTCAAAACTTGGTAATCAGAAGAGCTGCGTCTCGAAATGTGCCTCCATGTCGGTCGTCATGCATACGAAGTCGTCTCGTCGACTAGTCACATCTCATAAGGCGGTCTAGAGTTCGTCGTTAAGAGGTCCAGTCTGATATGCCCCGTTCATCGTGCGCCGTTCTCACCGCTCGTGGCTACCGCTACCAGAGCTTCGAGTCGGTTCATCTCTCCGCCATGGCCACTTCCGTCACCAAAGGAAGAAAGATGCTGATGACGGCCGGGGTCGACATATTGGGGCGGCACAAGACACACCTGCAGCAAAGTCAGCTCAAGTCTTGCCTTTCTCTTAGGAGGTGCTGGGCTTACATTTTGCTGCGCATCAGGAGGAAGATGGCCGTGCGGTGGCTCCATATAGGAACTGCTAGACATGATCATCGGATGCACCTCCACGGCAGTCATGCCCGGTGTTGGGACACCATCACTGCTGGAAGAATCTTCAGGCGATGTCCGTGCTGGCGTAGGTCCGCCGTACCATGCTTGCCTCTTCGTCCTCTTGGCTGGAGCGTGTCCTTCAAGGGCTTCGCGTGCCAGCTGCTGGTGCTGGTGAGCAGTGACCATAGGTGGGCCCATGTCGACATGTCGAGGCGGCTCATTATATCGCATACCAACATTTTGTATCTCGTTGATCGTCTGCTGGCTCCAAGAGCCTGTAGCATGACCCCGATCATCAAGCTCCGGATACTGGCTGGGGCGATGACCATCCCAAGACACGTGGCCGTGACGCATACGAGGATCTTGGCCGGGAGCTGAGGATGATAGGCTGGGGTCGATTTGCATAGGACTAGGCTGCCGTCGAGGAGGAGTGTACGAACGATGTTGAACATGATCAAAGCTCTCAATACCCGGCAGGCGAGGAGCTTGTCCCGCTGCAGCTGTGGCATGTTGTGCGTGTGCTGGCTGAGGAGCGTCAGGGGTCTGGGAATATGTCAGCCCACTTGTAGCTGGGCGCCCATAGTTATAATTTCCAGCAGGGTAAGTAGATGCATGCCACGTTCGTCGACGCCAGTCCTCACCAGATGCGAGCTGCTGGCTCGGAGCATTGGAAAATGTTGTTGAAGTAGGGCTGCCAAAGACGCTCGAGTTGGAGGAAGCATGCGAACTTGGTGGACCCATTTGATTCATGTATCCCACAGGGTATCCAGGAGGATATTGGTTCTGGTATGGGTTGGGGCCTGAAGGTACCGACAAGCGACGGGCTTGTGGCCTTGACCCAAAGAAGCCACCGAGGCGTGCATTACTCGAAACTGGCGAGGTCATCGAGGACAGAAAGCCAGGGCTCCCAGGGGTTGCTGAGAAATTGGCGGAGGTAGGTGTGCTCATTCCACTGGGAGAATGGGGATTGTAGCCCCGATACTGAGCTGGAGGTGTTTGTGGTGGCTCGATCCCCAGGTTTGGTCTGCTGCTGTTGTCACTGGCCATAAGTAATGGCGGTGGCCGCCTCTTTCCTTCCGTCACCACACTGTAGTTGGAAGACGTTGACCCAACACTAGAAGCGGAAAGATTTCGACTATGGCCTCGACTATGTCCTCCAGTACTTCCGGCAGTGCCTGTCCGTGGCCGACCTGTCGGGCGGACACGGTCAGTACGAATTTGACGTTGAAAACGGGTGCCAGTGGCGGCGAGGGAGTCGGTGGGGATCTCCTCATTGACATGGACGGTCTGAGCATGTTGACGCAAGTTGTCGAGCCGTGAAAACCTCCGGTTGCAATGACACTGGAACGGGCGTTCGCCCGTATGTTTTCGGATGTGGCGAGCAAGATGTTCGCTGCGGGTAAAGCTGAGGTTGCAGGGCGGATACCCTGTGCAGAAGAACCTCTGGCCCTTTTTCTTCCTCGAGGCAGAGTCTGCCTCACCCGACTCGGCATCGTTGTCCGAGCCAGGTTGATCGTCTTCATCCTCGTCATCCATGTCCATGTCCAAGTCGATAGCGGATGATCCTTCTCCTTCGCTTCCTCTTCTCTCTGTAGGCTCGTGGTGATGATGTTCTGCACCGCTGCTCTGAGTACCTTGACTCGATGGCTGAGAAGTGGTTGGGGCGCTTGGCCGTGACTGTAGGGTATGATCTATCGTCGCAACGCTGGGCTCGTTCATCATTGACGAACCGTAGCGACCAGGTCGTGGCGTGGTAGGGGACTCTAGCTCCTCTATTCTGTCCTTGGATGGTAAATTGTCACTGAGGACCAGGCTGGAGATGGCGGCCATAGTGGGATCTGAGTGAGGCAGCGTTGGTGCGACGTTCAGGCACTCGAGCAGTTGCGGCTTTACGCCACACGACAATGGCACATTCGGAGCGACTATTCTTGATGATGAGGCTGCGCTATGGGTCGGGATAGATATCTTGCCTGGACAATCACGGCGTTGGGGTGATCGAGTTGCAGGAAGAGTTCGCAGTTGAGGTGGCGACGTAGCGGACAGGCTCGGAGGGGCTGGGCTGGAGAACGGTGATAAGACTAGGGCTTCGGAGCGAGGGAGGGTCCAGGTTGTGACGGCTGCGATTGCGCAAAACCACTAGTCACACGATCGACGTGGTCGAGGAAGGATGCAGGGGTCGACGAAGAACAGCAAAGGTACTGATGAAACAGCCCAAGGATAGATTTGAGAAGATAACGGACGTCAGTTCGCAGCGTCAAAGGACAAGATCTTGATGGGTGAATCGCAGACGCAGGACTCGGGAGGTGATGAAGCGGGAGGAGAGTTATTTGGTGCCCCTGGCGTGCAGGGTGGAGCCTATGCTAGCTCCAGGCTGGTGGCAGATGACGAGCCCTAGGGCGCCCATGGTGAGCGGTGAGTGGGGATCACTGGCAGCCAGCCTCAGATGTGGATGAGATATACCTGGGTAGAGTGTCTCTTCAATGACTTCCAGATTGATGAGAGGGACGAGATGTTTGATAGACACATACGCTCCCGCGATGGCAAGAACAGGATGATGAGAAATCCTTCTCGGGTTGTGAAGAGGGAGGACGAAGTGCGCATGTGCGATGCGTTGCAGAAAGGTGCATGGCAGGCGGGCGTGCGTCGCAGAGCAGTTCGGGGCGAACTATGCGTTGTGCAAAGCCTGTGAGCCGATGACTGCCGTCACTATGCACGTTCTCGAGGTCTTCTGGCGCAAATCGAGCGAACATCCAGCCTCAAGGAGGGGCAGATGGACGAACCAACGAGTCCTGGGTAGGAGTGTGCCTGTGTAGAAACTCTTGGGACGCCTGGAAAGCGGCTACCAGAGGATGAACAATGCGAGGGGCAAAGACTGATTGGCGGGGCAAGGCTGATGGATTCAAGGCACAGCCCACCACGCTCCCTCAGTTAAACAGCGCCAGCGGTTGATGTGCAGCGTTAGCCTCTGGGGATCCCTGCGAGATCAGCAGCGTGGCCACTCAAACACCTGATGGAAATCTTAAAAGAGTCACTTCCTCCACACCTTCGACTCTTCGTCGCTCCTGCCTCCAGTCTACACTTGACCAAGAGAGGCCATCGATCCCAAAAGGTGAATCTCTGAACTCCATCCTCGGCTGCCTATCCGTGCACGTTCATGACCCTCAGTGATGCAAGCGAACTCGTGGGACGACTTCTATCTTCTTAGTCTCTTCTCACCACCTCCCGTGCGACTTTGCTGTCATCCCACTCGCACTGCCCTCCTTGATTGTTCGAGTAAATCAATGCAGTCCATCAGCAGAGCCGAGCCTGTCATCAGTCTTACAATCCGCTTCGTATCTGTCCTCGCCTGACTCACCTTGGTTTGCGTGTACAAGAGACTAGGGTGCGGGATGCCCCGCGCCAATTCGCCTTCGTACTTTATTTGATGCAGCGTCCATATGTCCATGCTCATGCGTGGCTCTTACAGCCTTCATTCTCCGCTGACCGCATACCTCCCGCACTCGCAGGATGCTCCGGGTTTGTCGGGTCTGACAAGTCCAATAGACTTATGCCTCGAGTCTCAGGCAGAATCTAGAATTAGATCAGCGCAGGTACATGAACCGTACGTGCTGCGGAGAAGCGTTCGTCGCGAATTTGCAAGTTGCAGACCAGTTCTCTGGGTCCCGGTACATCCTCGCTCGATCCAGGAACAGGCACAACCATCGTCAGGTACCCTCGTATTCAGCGAGCCGTGCCAATTACGTTACGGGCTGCTCCGGCTATTCGGAGCACACTCGTCAGATGACCTCTCAGATAATCTTGAAGTCAGGGATGCACACGCCTTGTTGTACTGGTCCGTGTCCAGCAATATGGTCTTGACGTGTCGGATTCGGAAAAGATAGAGAGATTCACATGTGACAGTAATCAGTTTTGAAGTGAAGGTGACCATCAAACTTGCTGTGTACGATAAACCGATGCAGAGCGGAAAGGTTGCGGCACGATTGGGCTTGATACGACAGCGCCTTGAGTTCTCGAGTGCGCCCTGGGGTCCAAGAATACGTACCTGTAGTCGTACGAGTCTAGAAGAACTTGAAGCTTGGGACTACTTCAGCCTTACCGGAAGAACAATTGTCCATCCGATATAAATTGTTTTGATCTCAGTCTCTTGTCGACTTTCTCCTGGGCTGTCTGCCGAGCGGCTCAAGGTCCATGTTGATTTCACTCGGCACAAGCGGGTAGAGCATTGAACCAAGTCAGGATTCCTGCCTGTGGGCTGAAATCGTCTGCATGATACGATGGCTTCAGCAGCCTCTGGGCCAGGAAGGGGTGGTTCGACAACATCAACCTATATTGACCTCGACGCTCTTACAGCGGACGACTTCTCACCCTTTGATCACGCAAATAACCTGGTTCTCGCTACCAACAATCCTTCAGATCCGGCCATAGATCTCACCACTCCGCTTTCACGAGTCTTATTCGACCTTCAGGAGATTGACTCACATGTTCACACTCTCACTTCTCGCTCAGCACTTGATATACTAAAATACACTTCGACACAAAATGCGGCAGCACAAAGGATCCTAGCAAAGGTTGAAGAAGACCGAGCTCGTCTAAATGCCAGCTACGAGCGATTGGAGAAAGAAGTCCTCGTTCGGCATCAGAAAGCCGTCGAGGCGAAGACGACCGCCCTGCGAAGTTGGGAGGTCTTGCGTCTAGCCAGAAGCGTACAGCGTATCCTCAACCTGGCCAGGCAATTCGAGGTCGTCGTCGCTGAATCTGGACTCGGCGGCACTAGAGTGGGTAAAGAGGATCACGGTGCGCTCGCCCGAGCAAGTCTTTCCATTCTTGCGTTTCGAGATATTATGGCTTCTGAGGGCGGAGAGCTGGGTCGCATCAACATCATCAAAACTCTAAGAGGACGGGTGTTCGAGGATGGAGAGGCCAGAATCCTCGACTATGCCAGACGAGTCATTAGGGAGTTCTCGATGAGTACATTGTCGTCGACAGCCTCCAGTGGTGGAAATCCAGCAACTTCCGCACCGACATATCGAGAAGCCGAAGACAGCCGCGCTCGATTCACGAGTGCCTCACATATCCTTTACTTGCTTTCTCCAGCGCCCAGAATCGACGGACAGAAGATGACCAGGAAGGACTTCGAACCAGAATATCTGATTCGTGCCTTGCAAGGATATTTACAAACAGCCATCACCTCAAGCTCCGCTTCGATAGGGCGTGCACTGGGACAACTGCCATCGCTTGATCGGGCCCTTCTGGAGACAAGTGCAAGGTGTCAAAATATTGTGGCCTTGCAGGCATTATTGCGAACCATCTCCGCCCCTGAACACCCTCTACTGGAACCTGAGGCGCTCGCCCGCGCTGAGGCACTCGACATTGATACCGACTCGGATTCAGACTCAGACCCAGATGAAGTCATCGGACCTGACAAATCTGTCGGCACAGACAACTTCCTTACTCTTCTGCTGCATGCCCTAGACACGGCATCCCTCCCATCATACTTCTGGCGGTCGCTCGCCTCGTCACTGTCCACGCGTGTTCAAGAGATCCTTAATAGGGGTGGTGTCTCGGCACGGACCTTGCGCAGTCAACGGGATGCAGTAAGAGCTGAGATCCGAGAGTGCGTCCTGCGAGGCTCAAGGATGCCGAGAACTGTAGGTCTGGGAGACGCGAGAGGCAGTGCGGCTATAAAAGGAGAAGAGGTGATCGAGAATTGGGAGCGTGAGGCGGCTGTCATGGTTGGCAGTGTTGTCGGCTTGCTTGGACGGTAGAGGAGCGCCACGAGATGATACCCATAGTCCACGCAACAATGACATCTTTGCGAATAGGAGGCTCTGATCCGAGTGAAGATATTCGATTTGAGAGATCCCATCATAAGCCCACGCTATGCGATCTTTTGTACAGTACAAATGCTCATTATACGTGGCGCCCTCTCAAACCGGGCACAGCATCAAAGCGCAGTCGTTGCGCTGGCCTTCCTGTTTAACGAAGCTGTATTTCATTCCTCCATGCTCGCTTTTCAGCCAAACCACGACTTGCCTCCCCTGTCTGTTTTCGCCTTCTTCGCCGCTGCAGCATCCTCCTTCGCAATGGTTTCTAGCGTCCGATCCCGCTTGAAGTCCATCACTCTCTTCTCCTTGAAGTATTTGATCTGTTTCGCAACATGTCAGTGTTTTGCCACAGGCTCGGTACCGTCTTCAATTGCTGAACTCACCCAACTTCTCGCACAGTCTCTTTCGTACGCAAGAACCTCCGCGGGACACACCTTCCGACTCTTCTCGTCTTCCTTAACCGCATCTAATATATCATTGCGATCTAAACACTGGAAGAATATGTCTCGCGATTCGTAGCAGTGTTCTCTGGAAGTGCGATCTGGGGCGACGTAGCCGCCATCTTTCGACCGCGGAGGTTGATTCGCTGATTCTGGAAGAGAGGGATTCGAGGAAGAGCCACCGAGCCACGAAGGAATGCCCCAAGCCATGCTGTGGTCTGTTTGCGGATGTGACTCTGAGGTTGAGGTGAGAGGTTGCGCGCGGGGATGATCACTTTGCACAGACGCTTTTTTCTTGAACGCGAATTGCACTGGCAGTTTTGAAAAATGACTGGCGTATGGCTGTGAATACACAGCCCGTTTCTAGATCTCCATGAATGATCTCATTGAAATATCTCGTCGAGCTCAAGCAGGTGGAGAAGCGGAGCCTCGCAGGTTGCAAGGCTGCGGCGCGGAGATTCATCGCCATCTCTCACTTTCCCGTCCGCATCTCAACACCTTGTCATTCGGATACCATGGCGCCGACACACCTTCCGCCATTACATCCTCCTTGCTGATGGCGGGTATCGGCTTCGAGTGCCGCTGGTCGCCTTTCCTGACGCTCACATTATGCCTCGTCCGCGCCGAAAACCTCCCCGCTCCGGCGCCCTTAGCGAACTCCCACCTCTCAAGATCCTGCGCTCAATACTAGTCCTCCAGTTGTGGTACTACACGACCTTCTTCATCCTCGCGATATTCGTATGCTTGGTGCTGGGTCAGACGTTCTCTCCGGACTTGGTCCTCGACTGGCGGAGCGTGAGAGGAGATAACACGCTCGGCTGGACTGTGGGCTTTCTCTGTGTTATTAATGGGTTCATAACGTACGTCCTACACTGGATCGAAGGCCACTGGGGAGCAAGATGCAAGATTATAGCTGACACTCGATGCACAGCGTAATTCCTATCCTCCTCTTCATCGGACGGTCGAAACTCGTCCCCGACTTCGCGCTCACGATCCATTTCATCCATCTCCTCATCACGTCTCTCTACACCCGCGGCCTCCCTACGAATCTATTGTGGTGGGCACTCGAAGCCGCCAGCGCGGCACTCATGATTGTTTCCGGCGTTTGGGCGTGTCGATATAGAGAAATGCAGCCTATCAGTTTTGGAGTCCCTCCGCCCAAGAAGGCGACCGCAGGAAAGAATCCTGCGAATGGATCCGCGGAGCCACTCATGAGCGGTAACAGCTATGAGATGGGTAACATAAGAGCGGATGAAAATGTATAGTATTTGGCATGGCGCTTGGGTTTTGGGCATTTGGGAACCAATGAAATGAGATGACTTGAACTTGCAGGTTTCTTCTGCAGAGGATCTGCGTTGAGCAGATGGAAGCACTCTGTTATGAACGACTTGATCGCCGGCTATTGGGTTCTGGCAGCGACTGATCCTACCATGTTAGCTGACAATATCTAGGGCAGATTTTCCAACTTTATGCTCCGCTAAGAGGTGCACAAACGGTCGAGAGAGTCTGTGCCAAAAACAACACCAAGCAACACTCTCACCTGTGCCCCAGAAACCGATGTTGTGTGGACCTTGTTGGTTTGAGTTTTGCACCTTCGCAAACTATACGCTTGTCTACGACCGCAAATCCTGCTCTATGAGCATCCCTTAATTTGTCCACAATCGTTTGCTGTTTGCTCTGCACGCATGCTTGCGCGCAAATGATGATAAAAGGTAGAGTGCAGGTTGGGTTGAATGAGGTGTGCTTTCCTGCCCATGCTACATGTTTCATGAAAAGAGCATTTGTTTCTATAAGACTTCCCCTGTCTGTCCTGAGGTCTCAGATCTCATCACTTGTAAAGCTTGTAAGGCGTTGAAGGCGCGAACAAGAACGGCATCATCTACTCCAAATCCGCGAACTCGGAAGGAGCTTACTATGGCTGAATGATGGCAGCCATTTGCGGTGTTCGCTACTTCCAATTTCTGCCTGTAAGGCAGGATGACGACCGTGCTTCCCTGTCAACGTCGACACCTTTCAGAGCAACTTGAAACCACCAATTTACAAAATGCAGTCTGATTGACGGAGACAGCCTTGCCTCCCCTCCAAAAATGACTCCTTCACAACGAATGTCGCTGCCGGTACATGATTCTGTTACGACACCGGTTGTTCACTGCTCAGCTGCCTCACGCGGGACCACAATGATCATCTCACCGGGAAGAACTTTTCACCAGTCACTGTGGGCGTGTTTGTTCGCTGCCTCCCATGCCGCTGCGGCAGCCTCACAGCAGTGACAAGATGTCTCTGTCTTATAAATATACCTCACCCGCGCACATCCAAGATTCCTCTGAACTCTTCCCAAACCAAACGTTCAGCAAGAATGTGGACTACAGTCGTTCACAATCGCGGCCACGGCAATCGAAAGGCCAAGACACCAGCCCAACCAGCACAACCAAGATGCGAATTTCCGGATTGCGGCAAGTATGGACACACTGTCGCCGAATGCTGGAAGGCACATCCTGAGCTTCGCTCCCGAGGCAATCGCGCTCTTCCTTCCAGGCCAAAGCGTCGCAACATTCCATCTCGTCCCTTCCGGTTCCTGGATCTCCCTCCGGAGCTTCAGAATCGCATCTACGAAATGGCATGCAAGGACGGATCGGGCACTCCCACGGTCAAGGAGGCCGACGACAAGGAGGATGATGATACGCACCAATTCTATCTCCAGATAGATTGGCCATCTAACCTTCACCTTGCCAGCAAGAAGACCTACCAAGACTCCAAGTTTGTCCGCCCGAGCTTCAATGGTCATCTTCGCTGCCACCTAGGCCCAATCTCATCTTTCAACGAAGACGTCAATTGGCGAAAGCTCCGAAGTCGTGTCACCAAAATCACGTTCTTCGGCTTCACTCCCGCCAATATGAACAATAGAAACTTCGGGCGCGACGAGTGGGACCGGATGTCCGCATTCTTTCCGAACGTCGAGGAGATTGATGTCGAATGGACTAAGACAGAATACAAGTTCGTGCCGGAGTCGAATGAGCTCACCCAAGGCTGGAAGGACTTATGGAAACCCGGTGCTCACCAAGCCTTTCTCGATGGTGAAACCGACATTACAAGCCCAGAGGGGATAGACGCCTACAAGGTCGACTACGTCAGGGCTGTGGACCGCCTCAAGTTGTGGTACCTGCGCAAGGAGATGACGCGAAAAGGTCGAAGCTGCAAGGTCTTTTCGATCGGCGTTCTGCAATGGCTGGGACACGGGCGAAAACTTCTTTACATACAGGTGAGCTATGCGTGTACTGCTCTTGACGGATGATCTTTTGCAGAAAGTCAAGGCCGAAGATGGGGTGGTTGTCGATCGGTGGGCGGAGAAAGATTGCCATGGATTGGGTATTCCTTCTGGTAAACTCCGTCCGTGGTAAAGCCTGAGAAGGTCCAAGGACTTTGAGAAGTTTTCTTGGTCCTCATTCCCATGTCCGATCCCAAGGCGATACATCGGATGCATCTCATCTCAACAGACAGATGAGTCGAGTCTGCGTGAGCTGGAGTACGCTTTTGGTTGTTGTCCAACATGCGTCCTTAGAAATCAAAAAGATCATATTGTCAGCGGAGCGCAAGAGAGAAAGAGTTACTCTTCCAATGTAGGACGGCTCAGGGGGTTGCCAAGCTTAGATAGCCGATTTGGATGTTCGCATCCTACAAAGAAATTTCGTCAACACGGACTCCCATTGTTTCCTAGCCCATGGTCATTCCTTTTTGTTTCTGTCCGGTTACGGAGGATCTACCGCAGGCCAGTTGATTTTTCAAAGAATGCACTTGGCATGAAGTTTGTCCCTGTTTGTCTACACAGGTACTGAAGACTACATGTAGCGGTGATGAACGCTTTGACAGACCAGGTATACTTTCCCGGGCTCTCGGAGCATTACATTTCAACTTTTCCATCGCCGCGTCCGGGCTTAAGCCAAGTTGGCGGACTCGATCGTATGATACAGGAGGGAAACGTACGGACTTTTCTGTCAAGGCGATGGCCACCGCCTGGGAATCGACCATGCCACGCTGAAGGTGAAGCCAACATTGCACGGCAACTTGGCAGGAAAATGGCGGCGACGAGGAATTCACCAGCTGCACTCATCTGTAGGGACATGACGCTAGCAGCAGACGGCACTGTCCGTCACTGACACACTGCCTCTCACACGACGATCAACATCGTCACGGTGAAATGCATGCCTGCAATCGTGAGGCAGCGCGCTGCCTCATGCAAGATTCACGACCGCGGCCTCACCTGCCCCAGCTTTCCTATATCAATATATCCTCTTCCGCGACTTTGTCCGAACATTCTTTCCCAGCAAAGTTCTCTTATTACAAGACTCTTCCGCAATACTGGGCACCACACCGCGGTGCAAGACCCTACTCTGGGAACAGAGATTCCATTTCCTCAGAATTCTAAGTCGTAAAGATGTCCGCGTCGGATATGTTCACACCAAACAACAGAGACAACAGCCAAATCAACACTACCACTGGTAGACCGCGAGGCCGGGTGCAATGTGCTCATCCAGGTTGTGGCAAATTCGGCCATACCAGGGAGATGTGCTGGATCGCCCATCCTGAGCTCAGACCCAACAATCGCCGCTTCGGAAGACGAAGTGGACCACGCCGTGCAGATGGTCGGGAGGGTGCAGGTGTCAGCCAGTCTGTTGCCGCCACTGCCTCCAGGCCATTCAGATTCCTCGCCCTGCCTTCCGAGATCCGAAATCGCATTTACGAGTTCGCGTTCTGTGAAGGTTACACTTTGACCGTCCTAGAGGAGCACAATACTGGAAATTACATACGTACCCCTGAAGGTTTCCTCCATGAAATCGTTCGAGTTCACTTCTCTGCACGACCAGCCTCAGACCTGCACCTCGTCAACAAACAGATCCACCAAGAGTCGAGGTTCGCGACACCATGGAGTCGAGACAAGTTCGGTGGCCATCTTGTGTGCCTGCTAGGTCCACATCAGAATTCCACGCCTTACTTCAACACTGACGTATTCAATGGGGCCGACTCGTACATGGAGCTGCGCAACAAAGTAACGAAGCTCACATACCCTGACTTTACGGTGTCTAAGCTATGGGGCGAGCACTTCAGCCCCAGTGTATCGCATATGATGGATGCTATATTCCCAAATGTCAAAGAGATCCGGTTCCATTTGAGCGAGCAGCGATGCATGTACAAGGACGATTCATCAAGATATACTTTTCGCGCTTGGAACCTTTTTCGACCTGGTGGGATTCGTGCTTTCTTGCAAAAGGAGACAGAGATCGACGATGACTTCCGTGGAGGAGCGCAGAAGATTCGATTGTGGCACCTGCGTTCTCGGATGCATCGGGCGGGTATTAAGTGCAAGATCGTCTACACCGAGACTCTCGAGTGGTGCTTGAACGATGGCACTCCGATGTTTGCGCAGGTGAGTCTTCCACAACAGATAATAGCCTATTTGCTGATCCATCTTGACAGAATACTAAGTATTTGATAGTTCCCGGCAGAGCGCTCGAGATTGGACGATGGGTCCGTAATATATGATAAACCGGGTTGCTTCACTCAGGAGTCCGAGACAGTCACTTGATGTGTTGTTGTGCGAAGACATAGCATCCAAGGAGCTGCAAGACAGGAATGGTGGAAGACAGGAGTGTATTATCACGAAGCGAGGAGCGGACGATATCGAACAAGGTAGAAAGCTGATGTAGGCGGTGCGAGGCAGGCCTCTGCAATGAGCATTCGTCACGGAAGGTAATTCCGTAGCACACTCTGGATATCGAATTCTCTTGACGGTGTAGACGGTGGCCAGAGAGCTGGATAGCAACGGGCAAGCGGATGGTTGCAGTCTCATCGACTATCTTTCTCGTCTTCGGAGTGACCGGTGGGGCGCAGTACGGGTCCCCCAAGCTGGTCGGTCTTGATAAATTAGTAACCTTGTGGTTGACGTCTCATGTACCGCGAGTGTTTGCCGCAGTCTGAAATCAAAAAGTATGAAGGATCGAAACGAGGCTTATGTTTCGATCCACATTCTTTCCTGGATCCCAAAACGGCTTGTCAGCATCTCAGTCCTTAACGTTCAGAACGTTTATCCTTACCAATCGAAATGTCTCCTTGCAGTGTGCAGCTCACATGAATCATTTTCCTTCCCAGCTCCACATATTCCAGCGGCGGCACATAATAGCAAGCGTGTATGCAAAGCAGATAATCATGAGGAAAATGACGGTCAAGATGGTGTCGGACCGATCATTCCTCGCAATCTCCGAGCCGCTTGCTTTTACAATGAGTGCGGTCGAGGTGTTTGAGTCTCGGGAGGGCGGATTCGATTTGCAGTTTCGATTGGTGAGCGAGGAGGTGTATGGCGAGGATGGCGTCGAGGTCGGCCTGTATCCCACTGTCTTTTCGCTCGACATAATGCTTTGCTAGTCCGACATTCTTCGACAAGGAATTGTAGGATGAATCGTGATTAGATGGGAGAGGAACTCACCTAAGGCAACTGACTATGACACAATCAAACACTTATGGTTTTAATTGTATGTTTGTGAGGCGACGACGTTTTTCAAGATCTATCTGCATTTTTTGTTTGGTGGAGAGGCATTGATGGAGTTGGTTACCGAAGTCTGTTGGTAAATTGAACAGTGTAGCTGCAATCATGCTGTTGTGGAGGTTAGCGCAATCAGCTATTGCACCTTACCTCGAAGACGGGCGTGCTGCTTGCACGGAAGACTGCAGCCGAATTCCGTTCAGCGGGCAGGTTTTCATTGTTGGAAGATGCAATTGCCTCAAAAGGGGGCTGGTCCTCAGGTCAGGGCACGTGGCTGTCGATTGCGCGTTTGGTGCTAGGCTGGTGCAACGACTCACAGGGAAAGGAGAACTGTTCGTGAAAGTGGGGGAGCTGATGCATCCTTTCCTTTCCTGCGTTGCGGCACTTCGAGAACCTCACCTCAGTGAGCAACAGGCTCAAATGCAGAAAGATTGGCAACGTCTGCTGTGCAGGGGGCCCTTCACTATCGCGGAGCTGAATGCGGGACGGCGACCATGGTCAGGCGCGACAGCAAGTCCGATGGCAGGGCAGGGACATGCTGTGGAGTACGAGTATGAATGGTGCCTGAGTATAAGAGAGATCGAGGACTCGTTGCGTTCGTCGTCACATTCGGAAAGCCTGTGTGTGATGGAAGGGACGACGAATACCTTGTATGCCTGAAACAGGTGCATTGATATGGGAAGATCGTCGGCTGAAATGGGTCCTGTGCAGGGGAGACCTGCAGATATTGCGGTAGCCTGATTGAGACTTACACAGCATTGGAACTTGATTCAGCTTGCGGATTCATCATTCGAGGTTGCCTAAGCATATCATCACCTTTGATCTTGCGGGCAATCTCAAAGAATGAAAATGCACACGTAGTCGGCGGCCGAAAAGCATGTTTCAAGCGTATCCCACCTTCCCGATGCAGAAACTGGAAGGTGCCACTGGATTAGGTATGCAACTCATAAGAACGCTCTCGGCGTATGATGACGCAAGAATTGAGGAAGCTGAAAGGCATGTTGGAGAGTTGTGACTCAGGCAGAAAGCAGTGCGAAATACGTCGGCCTTGGCTAGTGCCTATCAGGGGCTGGTTCTCAACACCGTGATTGGTGCCGGCGTACATCGGGGTCGTGTCTTCAGCTTAAGCTTTTGCTTAGCCGTCCGAACCTGCTTGAGCTTATTCGTGCCAATGGTCAACCTCCTCGAGCCTTGGGCCCTCTTTTGGGCAACCTCGTTCACAGGGCTATTTGCGCCAAATGGAGCCAAATCAGTGCGTCCGTCACGAGTGTGTCGTTCTTCGACGGCGGTGTGAGCAGCTCGTTATTCGAAGCGAAGGTGGTAACGGGTATTGAGGGTCGCGTCAAACTCCGAGTGGCAAGCAGCAACAAAAATGGCATCCAATTCGGCTGACCTGATAGAAAGCCTTAATGAGTCAGATCGTTCTCCATCTTTGGCACCGCCGCCTTGTTGCACGCCCGCTTTGATAACCAGCAACGAACACATTCCGAACCCGAAAGATTGGCTGAGCTAAGAGCGTCCCCACTCTCGCTCCAGGCTCACTGGCACGTCGAATGCATTGCTTGTTATTCTGCCGCATGCGGTAGCCCCGGGGTTCTGTGGCGCCCAAGAATCGACCAATCGTCATGCGAGCTGCGTACATGGAAAATCGTCGTGATATGCGTGTTGCCTGACCAGGCCGCCAAGAAGCGAAAGAAGAGTTCTCTGACTGACTCAAGCGAGCCTCGCATTCGTTTATAAGAATACCGTCGTCCTGGCTGTGTTCCTCAGGCTTCCGTCTCCCAAGACACAAGCTCAGCAACAGACGTTCTCGAAGGAAAAGCTTACCTCGACTTACTTTCACCAGACGGTTTCACCTCATCCGGCACGATAGCTCTTGTACAAGAACAACTCTTCCACATCACTTCTCTCAACATGCCTTCTTCAGACTCGAAACCCAACATGTCATTCGACACCGCCTCCATCTCCACCAACTCAATCATGAGTGAGAAGGAGCGAGCACAGAAGGAGAAGAAGCCCTCACTGGCGAAGAGGGTCGTCCAAGGTAAGGGAGGTCAACCACTCACCTGAAGATCTACTCCAGTCCATAGAAGATGACATTGATGGTGACTTACCTTCCCTCTACAGCGATCAAGAACATCGAGCCTCCGGAGCCAAGGATTCCCGAAGGCCGCCGAGAGACTCTCCCGGCGTGGTCGAGATAGTCGATCAAAGTGATCATTTCAAAACTCGATGGATTTCGATATACCCGGCATGGCGAATTGGTTATGAGCGGGACACAGTAGCGGTGGCATGTTATGACAAGTTGAAACCAAAGTGATCGAAAAAGAAGGAATGGAGCAGTAAAGAGGACGAAGGGTGGGAAACGCCATGGCATGCCATCGCGATTGTGTCTCGATGGAGGGCTTCATACATGGACACATACAGGACGTTACTTATGATTAAAGACTTTGCAGTATGCTTTGAACGTGAAGGACTAGGGAAGAAGTTTGTCTTCTGGGACGTGGACTAGGGCGGAGCAATTACTCTTGGTACGACTGAGTCAGATATTTCGGTGTTTACAGGGCTAGGGCCAGAGCTCACCTGTGAAGATTGTCACCCAGGTACTATGCAATCAAAATCCGGATTCTTTTCAGTTGAACTCGATTTTCATTGTGGTACTGCCGCCTGAACTATGTTCATTGCAATCCTGAAAAGTGGGAGTCGACGACTCTAGTAAGGTGCGTGCAATCTCCCCAGCACTTGCTCTTCTCTTCGTTTGTGATACCAAACACTTGATGGTAGTGGTCATGTATGAGCCGCATTTTCCAAGACTGCTTCAGACGGGTAGATCCAGAAAGCCAACTCAGCTACCTCTGTCGTCGTATCCCCATCTCTCAGCTCGCCCTGTACTTGACCTCATCTACCACTCACGCTTGATCATCTTGCCCTGGGCGGCGCAGGCAGCTCGGCACTCGTCCGGACCATAGTTGGAACCAGTGCCGACAGCTGGAACGCGGCCGAGGATGTTCTGGGCATTGAGTCCGCCGCCGATGATGGTGTTGGTGATATTTCCCGGCAGAGAAAAGAATGCATTGGCGAGGTTGGTCGTTCCAGTGTCATCGGAGTTGAGAGCAGAGACGAGTTGAGCATTCTCGCAGCCAATGTTCATCATACTGTGAACTGAGGCTTGAGGGAAGATGGTCATCTGGCCGGGCTTGAGGACTTCGGTGACAGTCCGGGCGCCGTTCTCATTGATCATAAAGGTTCTGGTAGTACCACTGATCGCGACCACGAAGTTGGTAGCGCGCGGATGGATGTGAGGTGGAAGCATCGAGCATGGACCCAAGTTCAGCATGGCCTGTGAGTGATGTCAGTGTTATTGTTCCACACGGATTCCGACTCTCGATAGACGGCTCATAAAGTTTCACTTACCATTGTCATTCCTTGACCCACAGTAGCAGGGAAGGTGGCAGCATTGGCATTGATGACGCCACCGGGACTGAAGGTGTACTTGTCCTGCTTGGTGAAGTCGAAGAACCAGTCAGAGTCGTCAGGAAGAAGCTTCATGCGGTCGAGGTTGGTGTTGGCCAAGCGAAGCTTAGAAACTAAGTCAGGGTCCTTGTCATTGTCGACAGCCAGAGCAACCGAGGCTACAATGGCGAAGGTGACGAATCCCAATCCGAGGAAAACCATGCTGTGGATTTCAGTTAGCTTGTTTGATGTTTCAAAGGGGAGAACGATCAGTCTCGAAGGGAGAGTGAGATAACCTTCACATGAGGGTTGAGCACTTACGCGAAAATCTTCCAGTTGAATCGACGACGACGAGGTGGGGCAGGTGTGGTAGATCCCGGTTGTTCTGAGGCGAGCCTTTGGAGCTTAGCAATAGCAGCGTTCTTCTCTTCCTCTGGGAGGTGGTTGAATAGAGTAATGTCGCTGAGGCTGGAGTGAGTAGTGGGAAGAGTCGGTGTGGGAGAGGAAGTAGTCTGTTGAAGTCGTGATAAAATCTTCTTGGCGCTCTGAGGCAAGATGGGCATCGTGATATCACAAGCCTAAACTCATCTCGAAGGTACAGACCTGGGGAAAGTGAAGTGAGTGTCAGGGAGGGACCTTCACTCCTTCATATACTGCCGGACCTAGTTGATTGCATAGTGAACGCAATATTGGCGATGTGCCTATGCTGACCCTAGCCTTCTCGTTGGCCAATGTCTCAACATGCACACTAGCACTCCGACGATTGAGATACTCGTTTCCGGTTGCGTCAGGTCCACAAGTGGTAGTTGGGCCATCTGGTGCCACCGTAGATGCCCGGCGATCGTCAAAGGCCTGATATGCTTCGAAGACCTGTACGGAAGTTGCAATCCAGGATACCCTGCCCGCGCGTCGCCGGATGTCTTATCATCAACGAATTGCAAGTCTCCTCCTTAGACTGAATAGTAGAGGATGTGAGGGGCATTTCCTGCAGTTCAAGCTTTCGTCCAGAGGATTGTTGATCCAGAACCAGAATACAGCGGCATGTCAGCCCCCAACCTCGGCGGCAGAGGCGAAAACGTGATAGTGTACGGCAATGTTGGAGTTGGAAGCATCAGCGAAGCCTGATATTGGTGGAGCAGAAGCATGAGTCTCCAGTCCTGTCCAATACTATAGCCATGAGACGTGGTGTTGCATGTAGTCTCGCCAGTTCCGCAGGAGGCTAAGCACCGCCTCACCCAGAATGGCCGGCAATCTGATTGGTTGTCAAAGTATTTTCCGTAGAGAGTTTGGACCGTCTTGTCGTCGCTAGCTTGTGGTATCCTTAAGCGAGTGGATTGCAGTAGTGTCCGATTGATTGGCTCGATCCCCTGTTACATGCCGACTTACCTCGCTGTATACATGCTTGGCTGTCATGTCTACCGATCTCTTTGTGTTAGGCCCCCATGGTAATGGCGGCACGCAACGGGGCGACTGGACTTGCGAGCTCGCTTCGGAAGTGCGACTTATGAAACGTCATGGCACGAGGACGGGATCTGTTTGAGAAGGATTTTTGTGGGAGAGATAGGAGGTAATCAATATCGTGGCTTCTTGTGGAAGTTCCATGGACATGTGTCCTATGGCCAAATCCTTCAGATAACGTATGTTGACAGATCCTTCGAGAACGAAACCAATCAACCGAAGGTGGAGATGGCGCGATCTGGTTTCGTTGCTCCGTCACTGTCCGGCCGATACGCAGTAGTAGGGTAGCAAAGAATGTACGACGAGGGCCGGCGTTGTGAGAAGAGTGGAAGAGTTGAGGTTGAGGGTGCGGCAAATTTAGCCCAGTCTGGTTAGGCGCGGTGGGTGCCTGCCAGATCACCCCCAGCAATTCGCTGACTCGGATTCGGCAATCGCGACTGGATTTCTCTTGCAGACAGTTGCGCCAACACCATCCCGTGCTCTATCGTCGTTATTCATCATCGTACATTCCATGCTGCTCTCAGGCGTGCCATGACAGCGTAATGGTTCTGGTTCCTGGCGCTTCATCCTGAAGTCTCGCTTATCCTCGCTTCCTCTGCAAAGGAACAGAAGTCAGATTCACGAGAAGTCAATTGCGCAAAACCACCTTGTCAACACTTTCATCCAGGAATATCACGTGGCCAGATGTTGGAAGATCAAAGCTTCTCCACGCCGAAGACCTGGACCAACGGCTTCCACGTGCCGAGAAGGGTCGATCCCGAAAATATCTGCGCCCGGGCCGGCAAAACCTCCCCTAGAAATCCTTAATCCAGCCCCCATTCTAACAACCCCAACTAACCGCAGAATAACAAGACTTTAGGTCGGGCATTAAACCTAATGCACCGTTATCTGCCCTACCACTGGTCTCTTTGCCGCTTGAAGGATGAATATAGAAGCCTCACGCATGGTTTGTCTTGCTTGAACACTGGCGAGCCGCTCTGTGCTTTTTTACTTTTCCTCCTGCGCCTTACACAGATGCAATTGGCTCAGATCTCGCTACGCTCTGCCTGAGGACAACAAAAGTCAATGTTGCATGAGGCTCTCGGGATCGCAGCGGTTCCTGTCAAAACCGTCGTTGTGTAACCACAGCCACGACTCGCAGGGAAACCCTCGAGTTGAGAACGGTGGGGCGCCTTCTCTTCAGTCCCGGAGACTTCTACAGTCCACTCTCGGCTTCTTGGCTGTCTAGTTGGCCTCGGTACTTTTGATTATTCTTTCATTCACGGTGCGACGAGGCCAAGTCTTGGGGAGAGTAGCTCGGGGCTTTCGTGACTGCCGATGTCGTTGATCGCGGATAGCGCTCTGCAGCAGCTCGCCCTACTCACATTTGTCCCTAGCTTCAGCAACCTTTGAACACTGCCAGTGAAACCAATACATGAATCAGACTGCTTACGACAAGATTTGGGAGCCGCAACACCAGTGCTATTCACGTCTGAGTTTTCCAGTTCTCCCTACTGTTATGTGATAGACACTGGCTGCATCGATTCCCTTTCAAGAAGTAATCCACATCACCAGAGGTGGAGAGCGTGTTGACACAGGCATGGAGCACATGCATGTCTTATATTACGCTTCATGACAAGCAAGCATTGCGATGTTTGAAGACTCTTTTGGCTTTCGGAACTCCGTTTCTCGATTCACCACCTATCTCTGGAGTTGTTGGGAACGTTGGAGACCAGGTCAAAGGGAGTTTCATGTCGGCCGACCTACTAGCCAGCGGCACTCCATCTCTCAAAAGAGATCAGTCACAGCACCATGGCTTGCATCGCTGACCAGCGCAGCGTATTTCGCCAACGTACCCCTCGTCACGACCATCCTCGGGGGGCTCCACTCTTTCCTCCTTCTCTCTAGCTCCTCGTCACTCACATCGACTGAGATACTGTTGGTCTCTGCATCGATCGTCACCACATCGCCGTCTTGAACCAAGGCGATAGGGCCCCCAACTGCAGCTTCTGGGCATACATGCCCCACAATAAAACCATGCGAAGCACCGGAGTAGCGTCCATCTGTCACAAGAGCGATGTTCTTCAGTCCCGCTCCCATGATGGCCGCGCTGGCCTTGAGTTGCTCGGGCATGCCCGGCCCACCCTTTGGGCCCTCATACCTGACAATCAGGACAAGATTCTCTCCGTGCGGTATGTCTCCTCTATTGAGGGCTTCATTGAGCTGGACTTCCTTCTCAAAGCACCTCGCTTTGCCACTAAAGCGGAGCCCTTCTTTGCCAGTGATCTTGGCGACTGCGCCTGCTGGTGCAAAGTTGCCCTTCAAGATCTGAATATGCCCACTCGATTTGATGGGACTCTTCAGGTCTTTGATGATGACCTGGTCACTCGGCAGACTCGGCCAATTCTCGACATTCTCTGCCAGCGTCTTCCCAGTCACGGTGGGAATAGAACCGTTGAGGAGTCCTGCTGCAATGAGCAGCTTCTGCACACTGGGTACACCGCCTATCTCATACAGATCGGCCATCAAGTACTTTCCTGATGGTGCGAGGTCTGCAAGGAAAGGTATCTTGTTGCTCACACGTTGGAAATCGTCGAGCGTAAGCTCCACGCCGGCAGTGACAGCCATCGCCAAAAAGTGCAGGACAGCATTTGTGCTTCCTCCGAGCGCCATGGTCATGACGAGAGCATTCTCGAATGACTCTTTGGTCAAGAGCTTGTCGGGCGTGATTTCCTGCTCGAGACAGACCTTGATGGCATCTGCCGCTTTGGCACATTCTCGCATTTTGGCGGGTGAGTTTGCTGGCGTCGAGCTCGATCCGGGTAAGGAAAGACCCATGGACTCGATCGCTGTTGCCATGGTGTTGGCGGTGTACATTCCCCCACACGCTCCAGCACCGGGACATGCATGTCGTTCCAGATCGTCTATGATCTCGTCCTTCGTCTTGGATGTATCGCCTCCATCGTCTGGCTGGCGCAGCGTATCATAGCTGTACGCGCCGAATGCTTCGTAACAGGTGACGATATTGACGGGCTTTCGCAGGAGTTTAGAATAGCCTTTGTCGATGGTACCACCATATATCATCAGACTGGGCCTATTGTGTCTCGCCATCCCCATTATGCAGCCAGGCATGTTCTTATCACAACCCGGGATGGTGATATTGGCATCATGAGCTTGTGCACAGGTCACTGTCTCCACCGAGTCGGCGATGATCTCGCGGGTTTGCAAGCTGAACCTCATTCCCTGATTCCCCATCGTGATCGCATCACTGACTCCCACTGTGTTATATTGCCACGCCAGCATTCCCCTTGACGTAACAGCCTTCTTGACCTCCTTTCCCAGGTCAAGCAGATGCATGTTGCAGGGATTCCCTTCCCACCAGACACTAGCGATACCTACATGCGGAGCTGTCTGCATAGCTTGTCTGTCCGGCACGCCCGCCGCGAAGAGCATCGCTTGCGCTCCAGGAAAGTCATGCTCGCGAGTAAGGTGTGTCGAATACTTGTTGAGCATGGGCTTGCCATCGACGCCTGTGGTTTCTGAGGAGCGGACGAAATCGAGGTACCGGGGCTCTGAGAAGCCTCCCTTCTCAGCTTCCTTCTGGTCCGCCATTTCTACGTCTGGAAAGATGGGTTGTCTGAAAGCAGCCTCTGAAGGAATCAATTGTCAACCTTAATTCTGTAACGTTGATCGTGCTTCTAGTCCGGTTGTAAGGACCCGAGCAGATGCGGAGAAATCCAGAAACCTTTACCCGGCAGTAAAACAGGCTCAATGAGTTCCAAGGCCTACCGATGTGCACCGGACACGGACAGTAGCCTTTTGAATCTAACAGGGAAAGATGGAGGAAAACTTGTCATTATGAAAGCTGAAAGAACAGCAAAACACTTCCAACACGGAGTCATGCTGTCAATGGGAGTTGCTAAAGCCTCCCCGACTCCCCCACAGCTCGCTTCTTCATCGGCGTGGAAGCCGAAGAGAAGAGAGGGGTCTCCATCGAATCAGGCTTGAGCGAAAGGTCAGGGCTATCTCTTCGTCAATTTGCAACCTTTGCGATGTTTGCGCACTTTGTTCACAAGGCCCCGATGTCGGTATCCATATCCGGCCGGGCCGCTTCAGCCTCAACTTCTGCCTAATTTGTGCAGTGCCGGGGACATCGATGGTGCCCGCCAACACAACAAGGCTTGTATGACGGGCCTTGGAAAACTTTGACAATGCAACAGCCAAGCATATTGGCTGCTGAACAATATGCCAGTTCCCCAGCAGGGCAAGCGACAACGAAGGTGGGCCCCAAAGACGAGGACAGGCTGCAAAACGTGTAAAATCCGACGGAAAAAATGCGATGAGAAGAGACCCAGTTGTTCCCGATGCTTGAAAGACAAGTTTCCATGCGACGGCTATGAACCGCCTAAGGCGTGGGTGTTTGAACAGGGCGAGGCTCCTCGCGTGGTGGTTGTCGACAGGTCGCGGTCGAGTATGGATTCCTCATTGTGTTCGCGATCTCCATCCACGAAGACAGACTGTATCCACGACCGGAACCGAGAAGGAGAAGAAGTAGAGGAGGTTGACAGAGTCGAGCCATGGGATCTGGTCCGCCGAGACTCACGCCTTTCAGATTTCCTCTTAGAGCCATCAAATCCATGGACATCGTCCCTCGACCAGAACTTCACACAATACTTCCTGCTCAAGACGGCACCGCTTCTCTCATCAACACGACGATGGCAGAACTTCTGGCGCGTCGTCGTGCCCCAGGCCGCGTGGGCCAACGAATCGGTCCGCCACGCCATGATCGCCGTCTCACTCACCTTCGACACCTACATCTCCGGCACGGACCACAAAGGCATGATCCTATCACGACGCAACCGCGCCATCACCGCCTTCGCCAGCGAACCCAGCAGTTCCTGGGAAGTCGGGCTGATCGTATGCCGTCTGTTTTCATCTATGGCGCAGTGCAACCAGGACTTCGAAGGCGCAATGACGCACATGAAGTCTGGGGAGAAAATGCTCCTTGAAGCCACGCGCAACGGCGTCCAGAATACCTCCGAGGTGGGCAAGCTGATGGCCGCGACGTTTATGGGACTATTCGCGGACTCGACGATTGACTTCGACGTCATCAAGCGGTTCCCGTCACGGGCAAGACAGCGATTTCGCGTCCTGCAGACTGTTTGCTCCGAGTATGCGCACATGCTGCGGCGGGTGACGCACCTGCATTGGGATTTCTACGGCAAGGTCCTGACGAGGCGGCACATCACGCAGCCGGAGTGGGAGGAGACGATCGATACCGCGAGCATGGGGTTTCTCTCGGTCGTCTTCACGACCTTCAATCAGGCTATCAGTTCCGCCATGTATCCGGACCTACTCGTCTTCCCGGCCGACGACGGCATCGTCCCCGTGGCGGAAGTCCGCGCCACACTCGTCGCCGAGGACAGACTCATCTCCTTCGACGCCCTCAGCGAGCTGTACCGTCCCTTGTTCGACGACGTGGAGACCTATTTCCGCACCCCGCCCGGCCTTCTGGACATCTCGAACCAAGACCCGCCCAAGTACGCCCTCCCAACGCACTTGCGCACCCGCCTGATTGATCTGGTTGACAACTACGTCGTCCAGGCCGCAGACCTCGAGCCGCGCATGACGGCCGGCACATTCTGGTTGCCTTGTAGTGTTACCCCGGGGTGTCTGATGGATGCGCATCAGGATCCGCCGAATTTGGGTGTCTTGTCGTGTTTGCATCGGCCTTGTAGTGGGCATCAGCATGCCCATGAAGATGAAGTCACGAGAGAAAGGAGGGAGTATTATCATGAGTTTGTGTGTCAGTATCGGAGCGGGTTTATGATTTGATGGGTTTACGTTTCGTTTGGGATGGAACTGAGGTACTAAGTAGTTAAATTGGTGTTGGTGGTGTCATGCTCAAGATCAATGTATTCAAGGCAGACAGCAAGGAAGGCTCTGGCAGACCTCTAGAATGCAGACCACAGCCGGCTCATCTGGCCACCAATCTGCACTGTGTGCCTGCCCGTCTACCGCAGCGCTCATTCAATCATGCCTCATCAGGACGAAATAAGTTGACGCTCGGTATGTGCTCCAACGTCGAGCCCCGAGCGTTCCTTTCCTCGCATTGACAAATGCCATTCACCTGCACGAAGCGCAAGGCTTGCAGGAACGACCGTGTCAGTCAGAGGCAAACTAAATCGGTTAAAACACAACACGGACTGGAAGAATTCCGTCCTCAGCCCCGACAGCGATCAAACAAGGTGCACGGACAATTTCCAGAATCCAGAGATTCGGAGTGACTAAACCTGAAACGAGGCGCGTTCGACCTAGGGATTGAAGCACGGAGTCGCTGCCTTGAAGATCTCAAATCATCACACCCGAATGTTTGGATTGGGTGTCTCAGCGAAACCTCGGCTTTATCAAGGGGTGCCGAAGTGATGAACAGCATTATCAAGCCATTGTAACGCTGGAAGATCGGACGAGATCCAAATTTCGGTTCAAGGTAAGAGATTGAGCTCATTGTCTATCGACTTTTTCTGGGCTCTCCCCGTTCGGCTGACCTCTTCGCCAGGCCGCCACATCTTTCTGGTCAGGGGGCCCGTCCACCGCCCCCTCTTCTTTTGTCAGGCTTCCCGCCTCTTTCCGGGAAGCTTCTCTTTCGTCAAATGTTCTGCCGTAAAACTGGGGTATCTTGGGTACATCGATCATCCCATCAGCAGAAGTGAAATATGGTATACACAATTGTAACAAGTGTCAAAGACCACTTCTTCTCTTTCGTTCTCCGGACTCCCAGCGTACAAACACAAAATGTTAAAAACAGACGTAACGGGTCATCAAGGAGTGACATGAAGTGGTATCAACAATTTTTCCGTCCCACGAGACCCTTAGCCTCAAAATTTTTGCTTCCCCACATGCGGCCGTTGATTGATATCGTGCCAGCGGGTTCGCTGGGTTCAGATGATGAGCTTGTCCGCGAAGAGCGGGTCATCTATGGGCTGATGCCTGGGAATGAGGGGGCAACTGGTAGATCTGGTCAGTAAAATTCGGAAGAGTGCGAGGGTGGGCAAAAGACTCACGTTCGAAGACAGCAGGTCCAAACAAGACCTCGTTGTCATTCAAGCTCCGTCCGGTGATGTCCACAATCGTGATGAAGATGAAGATCTGGCCACCGCTGATAGAGCTGGGGATGGACACGTTGATAGATCCATCACGTTCAAAGGTGGCTTGTATCGAGATGACGTCGAGGCCGGAGATAATGGTCACGAAGATGATCTCAATTTGGGAGAAGTCGACGCCGCGAGATTGGGAGAAGTCGGGGATGAGCTGCATCGACTGACCGAAGCCGGGAGCTTGGCATCCACCTTGGAAGGTACGGGCCTCGAGTGCGTCACGCTTGCCGTATGCGTATGCTGGGGGAGGAGGGGGAGCCATGGGAGGCATTCCCATGTCCATCGGGGGAGGTGGAGGAGTGGTGTACGCAGCCGATGCAGAATCGGTGGTCGTCGAAGAAGTGTAGTCAGTTGTGGTGCTTTCGTAGGTGGTGGTTGTGGATGAGTAGTCAGTTGTAGTGCTGTCATAAGTGGTGGTGGTGGATGAGTAGTCGGTGGTGGTGCTCTCATACATGGTGGTTGTGGTGCTGTCATACCCGGTGGTGGTGCTGTCGTAAGCAGTATTGGTGTTGGTGAACTGGGAATAGTAGTTGGTGTTGGTATCGGTGACGGTCTCGATATCGGATCCGTAGGTGGCATAGTTGACAGAGTTAGTCTCGAAACTGCCACTGCCACTGCCAACCTCGTTGAAACAGGGTTGTGCGTTGACCTTCAAGCCAGGGAAGGCCTTGAATGGCAAAGGTGGATTTGATGGTGGGCAAGAGACAATAAACTGGGAGGCCAAGGTGAAGACCGAGTTGGCATCGAGCGACTACAAGCTTGTTAGGAAGTATTCTTCAGAGGAAGTCGGGGACTTACAGTTTGGAACGGATTGGCAGCTCCTACAGCACCCAAAGCACTTCGTTGCAAGCTGGTGTGCAAGCCTTCAGTAGCCATGATGCTGGCGGCGACCGTAAGAATCTCCTTCGAGCTGACGAAGGGAGCAGCACCGAGATAGGCGCTGGTGCCAATGGACTCCAAAATGGCGCTGACGGTAACGAAGCTCGCGACATCGGTGACTGGGAAATTGTACTGGCAAGGTTGAACCGGTGCAACGCCAGCAGACTCGATCGCCGCAATGAGGAATTCAACATGGGCAGACTCATCGATTGCAATAAATTCGAGGTTGACAAAAAACTCCTCGTCAAAGCCTGCGTTGAGGAAGTCCTGTTGCTGGAAGCTAGAGAAAGCTTCCTTGTAGAATGTATTCTCGAGATGTTCCAGCTAAGACGAAGTCAGATGTTTGTTACATATTGGCCGAGTAGTAATCCTGGGCAATACTCACTGTCAATGCAAACTGCAGGATTGTGATGTCAACCTCGGAAAAGCCACCAGTACGTTTGGCGAGGTCAACCGGGTGGGCCATGGTCAACCCGGCGAAGAGTGCGCTAAGCGCAGAGAGAGTGAATGTCTTCATCTTGAAGTGATGTAATTGGTTGAGCAAAGGTTGCAAAAGTGTATTGTCAATTGAATGAGAGTGTCCAGCACAACGTCGAGGAAGCAAAGCAGAGCTTGTCAAAAGCCCGAGAAAGAGAGAATGGAAGGCACAGCCTTGTAGAAAGGAAGGACTTGTCAAAAGTCTGCTAAATGAATGAGATGCGAGTGCTGGTGGAGTGACTTGTGCGTTGAACAGTGACAGGCTGTGGATGACTGCGAGTTATATACATTTACCTTTGACCTTCCAAGATGGAAGTGCGAAGATCCGAAGCATTGCTAGCTCTGTTGCCATCTCGGTACTCCGTACGGAGAGAAGAAATGAGATGCGAGTACTCAACCTACTACAAATTGTGATACCGGAGGACAGTGAGTGATGGTTTCAAGATTTTTGGTAGTGTTGTATCATCGACGGACATATTAGGAAAGGGAAGTAGCACCGCGGTAGATGGACTTGGCTCTTTGATCGGAAGCTGGCAGTTGCCGGGCGGAAACTCTGTTGCTAAAGCGAGGAGCCGCAAAATGGAAACCTGGAGAAGTGCTTGCATGGGCTGAAGGGAGATCTGACTGCTTCAGACCGAAATTAGCGAGCTGAGCCAGAAGCTTGGCAGGCGATATTCCTGCTTGAAGGCAGTAATCTGGACTGCGATGCCAGGAGTGGGTGCTTTCATGGCTACTGGGTGCAATTTTAGACGCACGGAGCAGGAGCGAGAGGAACTTGTATGAAGTTGCCCGAGCCGGCGGCTGGAAAGACCCGATCTCGCTCTGAGCTGTGGCGCCAGGGACCTACACCGATTTGGGGGTGAGAGATACCAGCCACAACGGCATTGTGAGACTCTTCTTGTCTCTTGGTGACCCCAGAAAAGGAGCAGGAAGCGCGAGTGTCCGGAGGGCTGACCAGCCGAACGATGGTGAAGCTGTTTGAATGCGCCAGAGTGTTTCAAGAAGAGAAGGCGAGACAATGCCAAGCTCTTATCTTGGCAGGAGCTTCGATGCTGGGCTTGTCCTGATCCGGTCGAGAATGACGTCTGCGGGGTTGCAAGAGGTCGAGAACCAGAATGCGGCGTCGATTCTCAGTCCCTCCACCCGCCTTGCGTTGCTTTCAGTCCAATCCATGAGCTTTGCAGCTGAAGCTTGCTTTTCACTGACCGAATGAACCTGGCCGAAGGGTATGGTGTTCCAATCAGCTTCTTTCAGTGGTACAACTCTTTATCAGTCGATGGGGTTGACATGCTTGAGATGACGTACAGTGATGTATCCTGCACGACCGTCCCGTGTACTTTCACGGCCTGTATCATAGATGGATGTAGAGCATGTGGCACTGTCATACCTGGTAGAAGTGGAGGTTCCGGGAAGGGTATATAGACACGCAGCCGGCCCGCGGTTGCAAGTTTGTTGAACAATACATCAAAATCTGCTAACAGTATACCACAAACTATTCAATCATCACAACATATTGCCAATATGAACAACCAAGGAGCAGCCGGAGGAAAGGAGGACTACGTGGATAAGGGTAAAGCTAGAGATAGTCGATCTATGCATATTGTATGTAATGCTAACCAGGGGCTCTAATAGGACTTGCCTCCGTCGAAAAAAAATTTGGCCAAGGTATGCTGCTGCCGGGTCCAGCTTGACTTGGATGTCTTTTCCTGGCAGTCTTCTGCGCGTGAAGGCGGCAACTTTTCACAACGAAGAATGCAGGCTGATAGTCCCTCACAAATAGGCAAAGTCGACCCTGCCAAATCGCGAGGCATGAACGAGAAGATCACCGATAAGGCCAGAGATATGTTTGAGAAGACAACTGGAAAGAACGTTCCCGACAAGGTACGTCGTCCCATGGTTATATCAGAATCCTAGGAAAAAATCTTGTTGGGCACGGTTGCACTGTTCTCTTGGCATCTTCGGTATAGAGACACGGCAGCCATGGTCATCAGAACGTCTCAAGGAGAAAGACCTTGAAGAAGACCGCGCACACAATTGGGCCAAATCGAGGACCTTCGGCTTCGATAGGATGTCTGGTGGTTGCGGCCACGTTTCTCCTCGCGGTTGCAAGTTTTCCGTTGAAGAAGACATTCTGACAGATCTTACTTCCTACAGGTCAGCAACTGATTGCATCACACCTTCTCACCGATCGAAATCGTAATGTCGTGCAACTTTCATGGAACGCAGTGGTGAACACGGAAGGAAGGAAGTCATATAACTTATAGAGCAACAATACCGACACGTCGGAATGGCTGAAGTTTCTTTCTTTGCATTCTCATGGCTTTTGTCTCCTCCTGCTCTCTCCAACCTTGTTGGGTGGAATTATGTTCTTCCAGGATATTTGCAAGACTCGCTGCCGCTTCTGTTGGTGTGCTCTAGTTTACCAGGCCGTGTCGCGTAACAAATAAGACCCGTGATCGTGTAATTGCCCTTCCACCGACAAAGAGGTAAATGTACCAAGTACCATCTCTTTTGCATTTCCCACAGAAGAGAATTCAACCGCCTAAATGCGTAATGCAGGGACGGCAATCAAGGTTCAAGGGTGATAATGCTCAGGATGGTTTCTCGAAACGAATTGTTCGAGTGACACCTGATGTTCGGCGCTGATCCCGTGGGAATTATCCTCATGCTCACGACGATTGGAAGGTCGATCATTGCCCATCTCCGGAGTTCGGTAGATTCCATGAAGCCGGAACAGCATGTCCGCTGATCTTACCAATACTCGTACGAGTACCCAATTCAAAATTAGCCGTCGCTGTGTAATACACCGACCACCACCACATCCACGGTCCAAATCTGATGACAACGTTTCATTCCGGTCAGCACAGAGCCATCCTTTCGTCGCGGAGGTCGGATTGAGAACCAGTGAGATTCGCTGCTTTGTGACGTGTCACCGTAACGTTCGGAAGAGAAATCCGCCACCACGCGAAATATAAAGGAGGGTAATCCAGGCCGACGAAGCCAATCCCGTGCGATTGCCGCGCCAAGATGATACATTGTGGAGCCGCCAGCCTTTACGCTTGCACTTTTCTTCCGAACAGCCTCGGAAAGGTGCACGAAATCTCCAGCATGCAGGTTGTCAAGATACACGTGCTTGTAAGTCCGCTTCATCGTTCCTTTGACCTAAAATACACCTAAAACAGGCGGCAGGCATAGCAAGTTCCGCAACGGGTCCACGGAGCAAAGGTCGTCGAGCCAAGAGGAAAATGGGGGATGCACTAGACGGACTCCACCGCCTTGACTCGTCCACACTCTTTGCAGAGCTTCGAAAAAAATCCGGGGGTTTTGCCGGATACTGCATCGCTCGATAATGCATCAGCATGTCGATCATACCCTGATGATCGTGGAGATGAACGGGTCAAGTGCTTTGGTGCAGGAGTTCTCCCACAATTTAAGTTGCTGCAAAATTGGAGATTGAAACTTGGTCGGTCTAGATCATCCGTAATTTTCGGTTGCTGAAAAGGTGCTTTGCAGATCCATAAGGTCATCGTTGATCACAGCCGACGGTGCAGCGCGTGTAAGTTGAGAAACCCTGCGTAGGCTTTGCAGGCCTGTCAACCCCGACACTTGCAACTTCGCGTGACCTCAACCAGGAGAAAATTGTTGTGGCCTTGGAGTCTCTTGCACGGTTGTCAGTATCTATACGTCCAGAACGGAGTCCGGACAACGCACCTCCTTGAGACGTATGACTGGTCGGAGAGGTCGGCAAAGCTCCTGAACGATCCTGACCGTAGTTCCCAGTCGATTCAAGTGGGCGATGTAGCGTTGTTGGTGAACGCTCTTGAATCCCAGCCTCGATTAAAAGTCCATCGGCTGTGATAGATGGTAACCTCGTCACGGAGGTAGAATCGGGTGAGAGCCGTTGTCCAGGTTGGACATTGGCACCGGGAGCTGTGGTAGCATTCGTGAGGGTTGAAACAGAATCGAATGTCCCTGACGACGTCGACGAACGTGAAACAGTTGGAGCAAGCGGACTAGCTCCAGCTCCGAGACTGGGCACTGGCAGTGGAAGGATGATCCGACTGTTTGACCCGGGAACGTTGGAGTCACTCTTGAGCAAAGTCGGCAGAGGAAGATTCTGCTCGGTCTCGGCCGTTTCGGAGCCATTGTTCGAACCACCTGTGTCCTGGAACGATATTAGGGTCAAGGTTATGCAGAAGGGGAACACCAGGCCGGCTCACGTTGTCGCGCGCATCCTCGATCAGTACCCGGACTTCAGACGAAACCATGGGCAGGATTTCATTGAGAAGGCTCTCGTATCGTGCCAAACGACGGGATGTTGCGGTCAAATCTTCCGCGGTTCTGGAATTACGAGTCAGCACAAACGCCCGGCCGTCTGGAGGAAAGCATGTATCAGGAATGACTTAGCAATCATCAACTTACTTTCGCTTCCTCCATCCTTTCCCATAACCATAAAAGCACGATGTGCCAGTGTGAAGGCATCTACGACATGCCGGTCGAGAACCATCACATTTTGTCTTTCGCTCACGACATGGCTCGCAGGCGTGGCTGGTACGGGCTCGTTCAGGTTTCTCCCAGGCGGAGTTGCTGGACCGAGAAATAGGCAAGGATGTACTTTTGGTGACACCGGCCGGAGAAGCTGTGGAAGGTGGGGACAGACTATTGGTATTCGCGTTGTTGCTGCCGGGCTTCATGGTGAATGCCGAGGTCCAGTTCTTGGCCTCAGACAGGTACAATTGGCGCCGCAATGGAAGCGGAATTGGTGAGTGGGCGGATTAGTGTCGGAGCAAAGGACGGCATACCGGTAAAGACGTGCTGAAAAGGTGTCGATGGAAGAAAATGTCTAAGTAAGATTTGGGAAGGGGATGGGGATGTTGATGTATCAAAGGTGAATGATCTGTGTGGCCGATCTCGTAGCACTTTAGAGTTCACAAGGGGGGTAGGTTCCGAAGACATGCGGTAGCGCCTCCTGGGCCGGTGGCACTGCCGTCAAAGCGTTTGAGCAGGGGCGAATGGTCGAGGCAAGTGGCTGATTGGATGTTGAGATGGAATGGATGGTCGAAGTTTCTTCCGCACACAACGGTACGTGATACCAATATCCTACTGGCCGGATGAGGTGACCGAATGTTGGCAGTGGTAGACTGTGTTTTAGACTGGTAAAATAAGCCCAAACTGCGGTGTCGGTAATGGTTGGGAGCAGTGGGGTCGAGAACTCTGTATGCTTCGGGAGTCGGAGACTGAGCGACCAGAACAGCCCAGATGTGTGATATTATGGACAGCAACAAGAGCAAAGAATACCGTATAATCGCCTACTATGCAGGGCAAGGACTTTAGACCCGACTAGAACGGGTTGGCTATTCGATGCTATCTCTCCGAGAACAGCAATGGCGAGTCGCCGCTCCGGGAGACAAGCGAGCGGGATGGCGCTCTGTGCCGAAGCTCGGGTATTGAATCCGCAGACTGACCATATCCCCTTCAGACTTGTTCGCCGCGCTGTTGAGATTGTGGCGCAACAGAGGGATTGAATACTTGGTACATTATGCGATCAACTATGTCTCACCCGTGCCAAAATTGAAGTATCGAGCTCGTAAGTGCAAAGCAACGTTTGAATAGCGCAATAGTAAGAATCTCACTCGGAGGATGGCCGGATGTGAAAAACGACGAGATCGAATCGAGGCGACAGGGGGGATTTTGCGAAGTTCGTTTCGAGATGCAAGAAAGAGTAAAGCAACACAGGCCACAGGGACACAGGGAACAGCTTTTCAGGCGCACCCCATTGGTGGAAGGGGCAAACCACCCCTGCTCTGTTTTCCCCGTGTTTGTTCTCGAACCTTCAAGGGCACCACGAGCCCCATCCTGCTCCAGTTAGTTAAGATTTGCAGCACCGGCAAAAGCCAAAAGTTGCACGAGGCTCAAGTCAGAGAACCTCCCGGCGAAGACAGGGCGATCACTGCTGTAGCCGTTGACTTAGGCTCGTTAGATACAAGCACGGAGGGCATTTTTTTTATTGCCACTCTAATGTTCCATCGGCCTGAGCTGACCAAAGCAGCAAAGATGCGCCCAGCTCAGTTGGAGAAGCCAACGAGAGGGTACCTTCCTACCAACTGGAGGCGCCCGACGAACAGTTTCTGTTACCGCGCTGCTCTCTGCCGGCTCTTGCGTCGACCGTTCTCGCCGCCACACTGCAACACTATCAGCCACGTTGTTTTCATAGTACGTACTACTGTGTAAGGCAGGAACAAGCAGTCGCCAGCGATTGCCGGTCTCTGTTTCCTCAGTTGATCTGCCCTCACACCTTCCTCTTCGGCTCAAGTTGCGGAAATGTGCTCCGTACTCCGTACTGAACTCGCTTCGACCGCAAATCTTCCTTCTGCCATCTAGGTGCCCTCCAACAGCAACAACAATCGAGCCATTGTTCGCCTGTGGAGGCGACTATTATTGTCTCAATCGAGGACTTGTCGGCTTATTTCTCCCCACTTGTCCATTCACCGTTGATTTGAGATTGGGTTCACCTCACATCTCACGAGGTTGGATCATGATTCGACACCCGTTTCCGAAAATGCCTGTGTTAACTTCTCTCACCGCCCCTGCACCACCTACCTGCACACGCCACTCGATCACATGCAGCTCACTCTTCTCGTCACGCGACACTGTCACCGACGTCCTCCACGAACGCATTCGCTGCAAAGTCGCGAGCTTAATTCACATCACAGACTGCTCACTGAGCACTTCGACGCTCGATTGAATATTTGCTTCAAAAGGGAAAGATACCCGCCTCACGCTGTCACCCGCCTAGCCAAACAGGGGGAGATATGAATCTGCAAAGAGCGCACACCGTCAGCAAGAGATCCTTCTGGCGTCCGGACAACCCGCTCCGAGGGGCTTTGACTCCCGCATGCACAGCATCAGCACGGCCGCCGCCAAACTGCAGGTACGGCAAGCTGCCGACGTCAAGACTTGCCCAGCACCACCTGCACCTTACTTCCCCGCACCGCATTCTTTTTCCGGTCTACGTCACGTGTAATTTTCAGCCTTTTTAACGAGGCTGCAATTTCGAACTCGGTAAACCTTCCTACATTCAGGCACGTCGAGAGTGCGCATTAACAACCAACAATGTTGATGTTATATTCCCAAGGGTCGAGAAAAAACCAGGCATACCGGAGCTACACAACACCACGGAGCGATGCGCCTTTCACCACCCCTTTTGCCGCTTGTCCGACATCGTCCGGTATTCCTGAACGTCTACCCCTCAATCCAAAGACGATTCTTCATCCTCCTGCTCCTGGATTTCTCCTGCTGTGCCCAACTAACTACAGTGCCGTCTAGCATACTCCAGACTTGCCTAATGTTCCCATTGTCAACCCAGTAAAAGACATGCTCGTGGGAGGTCGGTCCCTTTTCGCCAGATGCAGTGTTGAAAGTCGACTTAGTGCAACGAACGGTTTCATCATCGAAGCCTTTATCACTCCTCTCGATGTCACGATCAACGACGAGCATGTCCGTCTCGAAAGGCAAATTGGTAAATGCGACTTGACCGTTGGTGATTTTGATCGCGTATCCATTGACAGATGAGAGGCTGGAGGTCATTCCGAATGATCATTTGTGCTCATGAGGATCCAGTGTGTCGGGTTTGTTGCAGAACACGCCACAGGTGGGATGTGCATGTCGCTGCTGAAGTCCTGATTGATCTGATTGTTCACGGGACGCACCCAGATCCCATGCTGCATGAAAACATAGTCGGAATGGGGACTGTGCTTCGGCCGCAGAGAGCATCCAGTCAAGCTCGTGAACATCATCACCATGAACCATCTAAAACAAAAGTAGTCCAGCTACTGACTGCATGAAGGAACTTGGCCCGTCGATAATTCCAGTCAGTCCACTCTGCTTGCCTATTTTTCTCTGCCTTTCCAAGATCGTAAGGGTGAACGGAGTCACACAGGCCTCCCTCTTCACGCTGGACCTCGACTCGGAGTCGATCTAGGAGTCGACTCATGGCCACGACGCCGGCCGAGGATGGATCGAAGTCGAGTGAGTCGATCAACGGCATTGCTGAGCAAGCCCCCGTCATCACGGGCGATCGGCGGTATCAGGGCGATAACGCTGTATCCCGGAGCGGCAAATTTGACATTCCTTGCCTCCGATATCTGCCACATCAGGGCCGTGGCTTTCCGGAAGTGTGACTCCGAGTATCGAAACTGCCAGAGAATGCACGTCAGTGGGAACAACATGCGGTTGACGGCGAGTTCGCTGGCTCCGGGGCCGACGCAGAGTGGGAAATACTGCAATATCGCCAGCGCCAGATCGGTCAGCGCACATTGATTGGTGTAGCTGCTGGAGACTTCACACAGATCTTTCGCGTGGGCTACGTCGTCCTTTGTGACGATACGTCCCGCGTCAAGTGCGTCGAGGAGTCGGTCCCTAAGCGCATCGGCTATCCACGCCATGAGGAGCATGCACGACCATAAGTTGACCACCAACGTCAGTTGATTGATATCCGCAGGTGTAAGAGCAATTGAGTCGGGAGTTTTGTCGAACAGTGAGCGCGTCCAGTCGGCCGACTTTGCTTGCAAGAAGGGTTTGAATGTGTGCCGAAATAGGTCGTCCATCTGAGGGCGCAGATCGTTACAGGTTTGCAGAAGGTCGATGGCTGGGCGAAGACCTTGGTGGCCTGTTGTAGGAGATTGCACCACAAGATCGCTTCTTTCGAGTATGGCCGCGATCCGGAAGCCTTGGTCGTAGACTTGCTGTTCAATCGGCTTGGCCCTCCCGCACCAAGGCAGGTCGATCCAATCGTCGCGTCCGAAAGCGGATCTCTTTCGGAGCATGACGTCTTTGAGCATCTGTGTTTTATGGTAAGGAACAGGTTGTACTACCTCTACCGCCACTACCGGACACCGGAAAGGGGAAGTTGAACTCACGAGGGCGTATCGAATGTCTTCCAGCACACTTCTGGAAATGCTTGAGCTAGTTCTTTCGGGCCCTCGTGCCTCCATCTGCTCATCTCCGTTAGCCTGTCTCGACGATGAAACAACAAATGTACTGTGCAAGGGCTGGAATTTTTAAAGAACAGGGGAACTTGCGAGAGACGTGATGCCATCCAAGTGCCGGTACCATGCCGTCGGGTTGTCCGAGTTCGACTCGAAAAACTGCCAAGCTTCGTCAGAACAACGAACCCCAAATGCCGCAGTTTTGGAAGAGGACTTGAATCACCTCGTAAAGGACCAGTGCACGAACGCTCGCCAGAGTCTCGTCATTCCAAGTCAGAACCCGATCGTACAGAGCATCGCGGAGCAATCTCAAGGCGGTGCCATATGTTCGTTGTCCTCTCCTAATGAGCTCAAGATTGCCCGTGACCCTGCCATGGCGTGTCATTGACAAGGCGAGCAAAGCCTGCCGCAGCAGTGGAATAGGCTCAGCGATCCTGAGGGCGTGGTAGATCCAGATGGCTGTTTCTCGTAATCCATCGTTCGCGCTCATGGACGGCGCGTAATTTGTCGAAAACCAGGCAACCACCTGGATCTCACATGCACTGCGACTTGAAATGACCGGGATTGATCGAAGCTCGCAGCACCCGCTGAAGTTCTCGCGGTGGGGATTGTTCACCCACAGCATGGGCGGTGGCTCGATAGATGGATGATCGGAGGGTTGCTTCACCTCTTCCAAGTGTGCGCGCCGTGAGACACCGACTGGAGTTCTATTGATGAAGACAGGATATTGACCGTATCCCTCGCAGCTCCTCTTCGATTTTGCGCAGTTGCAACATGAGGGTCGCCCGAGATCACACTGGCTATTAGCCATGGGATAGTAGACGGAGTAGGAAGCTCACCTTGATCTTTCTCCTTCTGCATGTTGTGCAACCTTTTGATCTCGGGATTCCCACCATATTCGAGTGAGCGGCGTTGGGCCAAGGCACTGATGAACATCACGAGCTTAAGTGGTGCGTGAGTACATGAAGCTGTCGCGCTGCTCGAAAAGCTGGGGGCCTCAGCCTGAAGTATTCGACTATGAAAAGTGCAGCAGCAGTCGAAGAAATCGGAGCCGCATTGCAGCTTTGAGTTTTCGAAGCTGTTAGCTGTGCCAATATGAAGCATTTTTATCAATGTCCCTTTCGGGGCGATTGAGTATTTCCTTGATATAGAGCATCATTCCTTGTCCACGATGGGGCTGAAAACGTATCCAGGTCCAGCAATCTGCGCCGCTAGACCTTCACGTAAAGGCATCAACGGCGTCAAAAGCTTGATCCGTATCCTATAACGGACCTCGTTGATGGTAAAGTGCAATATCGATATACCCTTTCTGCATCGCTTGAAGTTCCAATGCTCTGTTAGAATGCATTCGGGGACGGTAATTGGTCAGCCAGTCGTCAGGGGTACGGATATCGTTGCATTAGCTTCGCTGAATAGTATCACAGAAAGGTATAGCGGATCGCCAGTCGCGGGCGAAACGACACAATACAAGCTTTACCCCGGACATTAGCTTATGTTATGCTTGAGTTGCTGGTCGAGTCAGGTATGTCAGTGATGGTCCTGGAGTTGGAATCAAGTGCCCGTGATTATGGCGGACTTGATCGATCGAGGGGCCATAATCTTGGACCACATGGCAATTGCCAGAAAACGACGCCCAGCCAGTAGGTAGTAGCCAAAATAAGTGGCAGGCAGACCAGAGGACAGGTCGTTTCGGAGCGCTAGCAGCCCGATAGATGGCAATCGGGCGCCTGCGGTGTCCAACGGACCTACTCAATAATAGTGACAGTAGGTAGGAGGGATGTGTCAGACCCTAAGGTCTTTTAATGGTTCGACGCATCTGGTACCGTCCCCGTGATCCAGCCGACCTTCGTCCAGAATTCCAACACACACGCAACAACGCGACCAAGATACATCGGCAGCAATGAACTTCTATCTCATGATTATGATTATTACGACCCCATCTAATCAAGATCGCCAGAACTCTCATGGCAAGAATCTAGCGTCTTTCGCGGCCCCCTCGATCTATCCTAACCGTCGTAGCGTCGTGGACCCTGCCTCATATCAAATCATTCTGGAAAGGGTTCTTTCCTTGCTCTAACGCCACGGTCAATGTCCCCCAATACTCGCCTTGAACGCCGTCTACATCGCTGCTGCGCGGATCGAGTCCAGAGGAACCCATCGGCAACGAGATTGCAGAATCTGGAGTTTTCGCTGGCCGACATACTGCGAGCTTTGAGCAATTTGCTCCTGGACGCCTTCGCTGTTGCAGTCGTGGACATCGTGCAATCCGACGCACTCTTTTGTTACTTGGTTGATCGACCATTTTCTTCGCCACTTGCTGCAATCAGTCTCGATATCCCGACTCGGTTATTATCGTTTGACACTTCCCTTCCTCACAGGTTCAATGCCTTGAATACTCCCCAACTTCGCTCGATCAATACTGACACGTGGCGCTCGGCCACGCACCGGAGCAATACCGATCCCGGTAGCATCCCATTCCTGAAGTTTTCGCTGTAATTCAGGATCGCTTTCGTCGCCAATAAAGGTCCAGCTCTCTTCAATGTCGCCTCCTTCGTCCAGAAGGTCAATCGCAGTGAGTCCAGCCGCACCAGCTGCTACAGTGCCCTGTTGTTGGATTGCTGCACGGGCTTTAACAAGGGATTTGGCGTACTCTAGATCGCGGTAGATGGCTTGGATGGCTGTTTGCACACCGTTTTCCTGGGGAGTTCGTTAGCACGAGATGAACACACAACCACCCCAATAACGAGCAAGTCTGTTCACAGCATACCTTCCTAATCATCTCCCCTAATAACCTCGCCTTGACGATCATCCTCTCGCTATGTGTCGCCTCCCAAAGCGCCCTCGAAAACACGCTAACATTGACCTTTTTGAGACAAATGCCCACCCCCAGATCCTCGACTCGACTGCCAAAGAAGAACTGATCTCCAAAGAACGGCTTCACAACCGTGGGCAGTCCAGCACGTAGACTCGCGCCGGTCGTACCCGCCCCGCCATGATGGCACGCCGCATCGATCTGCCGGAATAGCCAATCATGAGGTGCGGATTTGATCTGGTGGATGTCGGGCGGAAGGGGGACTTCGGCCTTCACGGCGTCGGGATTGCCGAGACGGTCAGACCAGCCTTTGCTCAAGATGCAGCGCACATCGGCTTTAAGGACCGAGTCGACGACAGTTTTCGTGAGGGCCGCGGGGTCTGAGACCACGATCGAGCCGAAGCCAATGTAGACCAGTTTCTTGCCGTCGTCTCTGGCCTTCTTGATGAACGCAGTGAGTTCCGCAGGGGCCGTCCAGTCGCTCGCTTCATCGAGGAACCAATAACCCGTAACGCGCACCCAATCGCTGTAATCCAACGGCGGGGGCACGACCATCGGGCTGAAGTTGTACAGGAAGGGCACCTTGTTCGGCTGCATTTTGTCCAGGTTCGTCGAGCGCAGGGAAAGCTCTTTCTTGCGCCAGCGGTTGACTTGCCCTGCGATGGCTTTCCAAAAGACATTGTCGAACATGACGTATGAATAATAGTTGTAGGCGCCTCCGATTTTGTGCTCCGGCACGGCGAAGGCGTGCGGGTAGGCTCGAGTGCGCGTCCAGGGCATAGTAAAGGCACGGAAGTACGGAATGGCTAGAGCTTCGGCGATGTGGATGCCCGCCATTGCACTGGGAGATTCAATCAGGAGGTCGCTCCCTTGACAGGCTGCCCAGGCGGAGGTGAGCAGCTCGTCGATCCACGTCCGGAATTTTGCACTTGCCTCACGAAGGAACGAGTACGTGAACATGCCGTTTTCGACACAGATGCGCATCAGTTCGGCGGGGTCGCCGTCGACCGGCCGAAAGTCGATGCCGTGCTTGCGGATCCAGGGCTCGAACTCAGCGTGGGTGGCGATTCGAGGTTGGTGGCCTTCGGCAAGGAGACCCTTGCAGAGTGCAATATAAGGTTGCACGTCGCCCCGAGAGCCAATTGTGAGACACGTAATTCGTAGAGAGGAGGTAGGTTTCGAGAGATTCAGAATCGAGGCGCGAGGATCGACACCGAAGAGGAGCGGCCCGGAGGTGCTTGAGATGGCCGAGTCTTCGTCCTTGTGGCTGTAAATGGCCTCTGCGGTATCAGGCAGGACCAAAGCGTGGTCAGCTGTCCCGGCCGCTGAGCTGCGCCGCGCTTCTTGTAGTTTGCGATGCTCTTCCTTCGCGATCTCAGCATCGTCGTCATCATGTCTCGGCAAAACACTAGATTCGGCCATGTATCGGGCCGTCTCGAGGCTGTGGAGCAGAGTCACTGTGCAGTCATCTCGATGTTCTGCTGAGCTGAACTCGAAGAAGAGCTCTTCGTGCCCACGGATGACGAGAACGAGGCCGTGATAGCCGAATCGGAAGCCTTTCTCCTTGTCCACATTCTCAATGTCTTTCAGAGGCAGTACGAGCTTCGTTCGAGTGCCTGGGAGTAAGCTGCGGAAGCAAAATTTGCGATTGCTGATGTAGACCTTTCCGTACAGTGGAAGCACGCGGTGCAGGAAGCCGAAGTATGTCGCCTGTAGCTTCTCGGTCGCGGGAAGGGCGAAATGCGCCCGGAATCTGTCGCCGTGACCGACGTTGGCTTCCTCGTCCTCAGGGTCGACACCTCTGTCGTCTGGCACGACTCCTTCGTTCTCGCCATAATGCTTTCTGTTGCCCGCCCACATGCCTGAGACTTTCTCCAGGTATGACATCGACTCTGTAGCCAGGAGTTTTCGCATCGAAGTCGATCGGTTCTTGAGATAGTCTGCGAAGGCACCTGCTCGTTGCAGTGGGTATGAACCTGCCTTCACTAGATCCTGTAAGGTCGGCGACGAATTGTTCCTTGGGAGCTTCTGACCAGGCTGCACGCCTCCCGAGAACATGGCATCGCTCTGCATCTTGACTCCGCGACCTTGCTGGGGATCAGCCAGAGGTCGAATTGGGATAGGTGAAGTTTGTCCTCGTGGTGGAGATCCAGACCGCATCGTCCCAGCCTCAGACGACTTCCGCGAAGGCTCGGTTGACATGGAGGCTAGTGTATCCATTCGATGGACAGCCGGTGTATGGAAAACATCACTTCGAGTGAGAATTTGACTTGCGGACATCTGTGCTTCTGCACGCGGCGACAGTGGGGCAGTAGATGAGTCCGTCTCCTTGTCTAGTGACTGAACGTAAGAGTCCTCGGAATCGTGATTTCTCGCAAGGGGTGATCGTCCTGTCCGCTTCGATTGATTGACCTCAAGTCGACTCGTGCTGCCACTTCTCCGTCCTCTCTCAAAGCTTGCTCGACCGTACTCACCCCCCAGATCATTGCTTGAGCGCGACGGACTGTTACCCCGGGCAAATTCTCCGCTCATTCTCGGAGACATTCTACCGTTGTCACCGATGGTGTAAGGTAGAAGCGTGGCTCTAACACTGTCTTTAAGGGGCGGACTGGACTGGGCTCTCCCACTGCCGGTGCTAAGGTCAGATGACTGGCGAACAGGGACAGGTCTGGTTTTTGGGCTTGACGAAGGCTCAGCCTTTCTAGCCGGGGATAAGAGGTCCTCAGAGTCTCTTCCCCCGCCAGCTTCTGTGAGAAGACTTCCAAGAACGTTCAGGGCATCTTGACCGAAGCTGAAGAAAGAGAAGAAGTACTGGTCAAATTAGCAGTGATAAATTGTGATCTTTGTCGAGACGTACCTCGTCAATTGCATAAGAGTCTTCGCTCTCAATCACCCGGATTTTGACTGTTTCCGCAAACTCCACAACTGGGCTTTCCTCAAAGTCAATAATATTGTCCACAGGCAGAGAGATTTTGACACTGTCTCCATCATTGTGTGAGCGGAAGATTGTCTTTTGCAATGACTGTACCCATTCTTTGGCGCTTGTGGCGGTGTCGGCTCGAAAATGGTATGTGCGGTGGTCTGTCGTGACTGAGAATTCTCTGCACTCCTTCTGTTTGTTCTTGTCTTTCTCTGTAGCAAGAGCGGCAGAAATGCCATATCTCAGATCGATGTTTCCAGAAGGAAAGTAGAGGTTGGACGCATCCGAGTAGTATGATAGCACATCGCCCTTTAGTGAGAACCAATATCTCTTGTATTTGGAATTCGTCCTGCCTCTCTTCGAGAGGTACCCGGTTCTTGAGACTGTGTTTGACTTTTTGGGCAGATACGCATAAAAGCAGATGTGCTGTTTGGTGATGTACAAATAGCCTTGCAGAAGGACGCTCTGCAACAACCAGCACGGATATTCTGCGACCACCATTTCTGGGTTATCGAATCCAAAGATCTCCATCAGTCGGCTCGCGAGAAGCGTCTGCGGTGTTGATTCCCCTCTGCTCCTCGATTTCTGGGCCACTGGCGACTCCGGCTCCTGCTCATCGTAGTCTGCCTCATCTTGTGCTGCCGCCTCTGCGGTGATCAGCCTGCTCAGAACGGGGGCGTCACGCGGGTTGCTTCTCGAGGACTTGGAGGTGACATCGCTTGCAGGACTTCGATCTTGTCGAGGTAAGTCTTTCCCTCTTTTCTTTGTTGATCGTCCAGACAGACGGGGTAACGACTGAACAAGTCGGTGACTCGAAAGACGCTTAATCTTGCTGTCACTCTTACGCTTCCCATCAGTTGTCGTGTCTTTGACTTCCGTCTCTATACCGACAGGTTGTGAAGTATCGTCACCCAAGATTTGTTCCTGCTCTTCTTCCAGAATCTCATCCTCACTGTCGCTGGACTCGTCAAATCTGGCATTGAAATCTGTCCGCGACCCAGCCGCCGCTATCATGGAGAAGATTGATTGATTCATGTAGGCGGCAGGTGCGTTTACGCCGCGGGCAGGGGCAGTCACGTCGTCTTGGGCATCGTCTCCAAGGCGCAGGCGCGATGGGATGTGTGAGGAAGGGAGGCGGTTGAGGTGATGCGGTCGCTTCGAGAGTCTGCGGACGAGACCGCTCTTTTTGGTGGAAGGAGATTCAACGGTCGACATGGTGATCCGATTTGAGACTTTGGTTGCGGGCTCCAAGTGACAAACGGACTGTACAGTGAACTAGATCGACGGCGTACGGCAGCAACGTTGCCCTTGTCAACGACGTCTTAACCGTTCGCGACGCATCTGGGGCAGTGAAACGCGGTTTGTTGGTCGGTCACCAGTTCAGCGACGCAATGCCGGTGGTCTCACCTGACAGCGGAATTTGTTTGTTGTGTCGGTCGAGGAGCCTGATAGCCAGGGTGGGTGCTACTGGTGTGCATCAAGAACATTATGGTCTCCCTCTACAGCATTTGAATGCCAGGTTTAGAAGCACTTCGAGACCGGTGTTTCTCTGACCAACGTTGTGCGCGTCGGCTCTTCATGCGAATGGTGGGAAATTGAGGTAAATCGGCCAACGTAGTTGTGCCAGTGTACCGTGACCAGAGACTCGAGGAAGCGCGAGAATGTGGTCCACTCAACGCAGGCAAAGGCAGGGTCGAACCGCAAAGCCAATCATTTTCCTTCGGGCTGGCTGCTTACATGAGAGGTGCCAGGCATGATTAGGCGAGTTTCGGCTCGACATTCCAGGCTCCTAGGCAACACAGGCGCAGTGCCTTGATGAGAACAAGAATAAGTTAACCTTCCGGAGCTTTGATGACAGCTTCCTTCTATGAACCGTTCCATTAAAAACCTACTTTAGTTCTACAGCCTGACATCTTGTTTATCCTGCCAGTGGACTATGACGTCTCCAGCATTTTGGCATTATTTCGGGCACTGGCTTCGGCTGTGACACAAACTGCGAGAAGTTAGCCCAGACCAATATGGTGGAAAATAAACTCACGTCCTGTTGGAGAATCATCCCAGGGCATATACAACTCGACGAGTTGCAGATAGGGCGCCTTGGAGAAGTTTTCGTCCTGGAGCAATGCCTCAACCTCACTCTTTGTTTGGACTTGATATGTCTTGTAATTGCCCTCCTTTGCACCAAATGCTGGCAATAGATCCTTGTATTTCCAGTTCTGGATGTCGTTGTATCCAGCTTCCATGCCGTGGATGAAGCGTTCGATTGTATATCCATTGTTGCAGATAATAAAAATGATAGGATTGAGATCATGTCGGATCATTGTGCTGACCTCTTGACACGTCAATTGGAAGCTGCCGTCGCCAGTGAAAAGAATGGTTCGTCGATTGCCGCCCAATTCTCTCGCTGCCAGTGCCACACCTTGACAAGACCCAGTTGCGTACCCTATGGATCCCCACAGGATCTGCGAGATGTTCGTGACATTTTTGGGAAATCGAGTGTCGAATATGCCATAGTTTGATGTCCCTGTCTCGGTGAGCACGATGTCACCTTCTTGGAGCCAGTGGCCAAGCCTAGGCCAGAACCACTGATGAGTGATTGCGGTGTCTCCAGAATTGGCCTCGCCTGAGATTGCGTTGTGAGGAACAGCGGGTCCTGGCTGAACGCTCAATGTAGGCAATCTGTTAATGAGCTTGCGCAGGACTCCTTTCATGCCAACATTAGGATATTCAGAATATCGCACCCGCGTGTATGTGCTGTGGAAGTCGATTGTCTTCAATTGAGAGGTCCGATACGAGAAGCCTGCTGTGTTGAAGTCGGACTTGACTGAGCCAATGGTCAAGAGCAAGTCGGCCGACTCTACACGATCCTGGACGCCTGGATTTGAAGCTGCTCCGGCGTAGATACCTCCAAAGCTGGGCAACGTTTCATCCACTGCACCCTTACCCATGGGAGCAACAAATACTGGCAGACCGGACTTCTCGATCAGCTCATGTGTTTCCTCCAGCACCCGGTGTCGGATAGCGCAACTGTCGACCAGGATGACTGGATTCTTCGCCTTCGTCAGATACCTTAAAACCACATCCACCACGTAGTCTTCCTTGTCTGGGTCATTCTTGTGGGGACTAAGGTCCAGTTTCGTCTTCAGCCTCTGACCTTCAACTTTTCGTCTCACCATATCTGTGGGTAACGTTAGATAGACCGGTCTACTCTGAAGGTAGCACTCGCGTAGAGCGTGGTCAACCTGAGCGGCGATATCGCGAGGATCTGTTAACTTCGCAACTTCAACTGTCACATGGGCAGCGATGTCCGCAAAGACGTGGAAGTTGCCATTGCCCAGTGTGTGATGGAGTAGCATGCCGTTCTTTTGAGATATGGTACTCTGGTTTAATGTTAATCTTGAAGGCTCGTATCAGGTACAGGACTTGGGAGTTCTCACCGGAGTCCCTACAATGTGTACCACAGGCACAAATTCCGCAAAGCTGGCATATCTGTCAGTCGCCGTTCCTCAGAGTGCTGCGATAATATTCACCTCCCAGCTATGGCATTCGGCAGTGAAAGCTCGCCCACGCCAAAAGTAGTGATGACAGCAGAAATTCCCTTGATCCTTGCATACCCATCGGCGGCGTAACCAGCGTTGAGTTCGTTGCAATTGCCGACCCATTTGAGTCCACAGCTTTCGAGATAATCGAGGGCAACCAAGTTGAAATCACCCGGTAGGCCGTGGATAGAGTCGATACCAATCTGCTTGAGCCTCGTGAAAAGATAGGCAGCCACGTCAACGGGCTCCTTCAGCTCAGATGTTCGAATATCACCATTAACAGCCATTTCGCTTCAGGCTCAGAGGTACGATGAAACCTGGAACTCAGAGAACAAGAAAAGAGAAGAGAGAAACTGCGCAATGATTTATAGAGCAAGCTCGAATGCACATGCCGGCGGATTGTAGCGGCAGCGCCCTCAAACAGAACAAATTCATGGAGAGGCAAAACATTCAATATTCAGACAGTCTTGAAGCACAATGAGGGCCAACGATCCAATCAGGAGCGACAGCAAATAGAAGAACTTCCCAAAAGGCACAGGCCATGAGAAAGTGGTATGATATGAAAATCAAAGGTCAGTCCACTGTAAGACAACAGTGGTCGATGCTCGGATTGAGACTGCAAGCATCTTATGTGAGTTATTGTAAGCTGCAGTGTCATGCCGCGGTGGTGCCGAACCATATAGATGTTTTCAAGCACCGGGTACCATGAAGTTGAGGAAGATGTTGTCGTGCCGAGAGAAGGTGTTTGTTTGCCCTGGGAGGATAAGTCTGGCTAGTGGGGAATGGATAAGCTGCTGCTCGATGGCGCGCTTAGTCCCGCCTTCCCATTGGCCTTTCGAGGCGACTGAGCGTCCCCAGCCTTTGATCCCGCACTTCAGCCACGCCTCCAGGCCGACAGGCTCTCTGCGCAGACTGCGACGAAGGAATCTCACACTCGCCGTCGCCATCCTTGCTTACTGCCACAGCTCAACGTCTGGTCGTCGACATTTAGCAATTGCAGCTGATGTCGGGGCATCTTCTCGCTCATCTCTCCTCAATCAATCCCGATTTATCTGCACGTCGCATTCCTCACCCTTCGCTCGTCACTACATCTTGACACCATATTCAATCTACCTATCTCATTTTCGTCGGACTTGTCGCGGAACAGGTGACTCGATCATGATGATGCGCTTTTGACACAGCGCCCTCCCCCGTGGAGTGCAGCATCCCCTGCAACCGGGCGAGTCACAACACCGTCTGCCAATTGAGAAATCCGCGCCCGTCATCAAAGTTCAGGTGGAAGTGAAAAGAGAACACGGGAGATGATCGTCTTCGTCACTCGAAGTCGGTGATATTGTCCTCCGAAGTAGCCAGCCGACCCTTTGCGCTATCGCGATCAGTGGAGGATGGTCTCGAATAGCCAAATCATGGACAATCAGCGCCAGCAGTACATCCCCGGGCCTCCGCCTCCGCCAGGCCAAGGCACAATGGGCCATCTGCCACCCCCTCCTCCTAGACCGTACCCAGGGTCAAACCTCCCTCCTCCGCCCCCTGGCCCGCACCCGAACTCGATGCCATTGGGAACAGTCTTTGGGCTACCGGGCGCTGGATGGCAGCAGCCGTGGGGAAGATCAGGCCTGGGCCAGAACATACCTCCTCCTCCGCCTTTGAACCACAATCAGTCTCAGGGCCAGCATGTATCGTATGGTATGCGCCAGCTGAATATCCCACCTCCGCCCCCTCAGAACGATAAACCCATCCTTTCCGCCACTTTCATCCCCACCGGAGATTCATTCGGCCCCGGTGTAGGCATTCCTCCTCTCGATGATTATGCTTCCTGGGCCAGATATGACGCACAATTTACATCCGAACCATCGTTGTCGCATGCCGATCAGAAGTACGCCGATGGGAGTACATCTCACAGCTACTCATATCCCAACCCTGCGCAGCCGAACCCGGACATCGCCAACAGAGAGAGTCGTGCAGCTTCGGCGTCATCCAACAAACCGTCCTTCACTCTACCTCTTCGCGACATCAGTGAACCCATCTCGCCAGGACCCCCTACTGCAACTCTGATCAATCCTCAGACAAATGTTGATGGACGGCAGCGTGCTCAGAGTGCCGCCATTACAGGCAGTAACTCAAGCGAACTCTCCGCGCAATGGCCATTGGATCGGGTGCTTATCTGGCTGGCTGCCAATGGCTTCTCAAATGATTGGCAGGAGACCTTCAGGGCGCTGAAACTGCAAGGTTCTGACTTCCTTGATCTGGGTCGTGGTCCCAACGGGCGTGGAAATCTCGGAATGATGCATCAGACCATCTATCCGCAGCTTGCGAAGGTCTGTTCCAACAGTAATACTGGATGGGACCAAGGTCGCGAGAGGGAGGAAGGCAAAAGATTGCGCAAATTGATTTCTCGGCTCGTTGAACAGGGAGGTGAAGGTCCGGCTAGTGCAGGTATCGGCCACAGAAGGCGTGAATCTAACTTGATATCAAGCGCAAATACCGATACTACGCTCGAAAATTCACCTCACCTTGGCCGATCCGAATTTGGCAGCACCCCTGGCACTGCGGGTCCAGAGGGAAGTCCTGGAAAACAAATGCCTCCACCATTTCCGGCAGTGTTGGGTCACCGGACTTCTCAGCCTCGGAGCAGTACGATGCCTGTGCTCAGTAAACACAGCAGCGCCTCTTCGACGCCAAGCGACCCCAAACCTCCCGACAACTTTGCTGGACCCGGCCGTGCAGACTATACAAGAGGTGCTTTAAACAACCTCAACAACCGCGGTCGACACAGTCCCAATATCTCCGGCGATGGCTCCACTGGCTTATTGCCAAAAGCGTTTGAAGCGTCCCCGAACGCCAGTCCTGGTCTTGGCACCGCTGTCCCTGTCTCAGCGACAAGTACTTCTTCTCAATCACAACGTCCAGACCACAGCAAGAACAACAGCACCGACTCCATGCTTCATGCAAGCAATCACCCGCGGTCGAATACAGTAGAATCATCCTCGCGCTACTATGCAGATCGGCGCAATGCGCAGGAGGACGTCAGGCCTTCTCCCCTTGAAGCCCATAAAACCTGGAGCACCAGCGATTACGGTCCGGGTCCGGGGGGCAAAGACCAAAGCAAGGGCTTCCTCAGTAAGTTCATGCGGAAGAGGCATGAGCATAGCCAGCCTCCAGCAGATGATCATCCCTCGGACCAGTCACCGACAAGTCCAGGGCCTCTGAAGATTTTCTCGAGACCTAGCGCAAACGGTAGTGATTCGGCCTTGCTGCAGCGCCCATCTTCCACTGTGAGCGAGGATGGAAGGGTCTTGGTGACAGGTCGACGTGGTTCGAATGTTGTACGACGATATATCTTCGTCACTCCGGACTTCTGGAATTATCGGCTCGTAGATGTCACCGAGGTCGAAACTGCAATCGCCCTACGCAGCCTTATTTGTATCGAACTAGGCATCCCAGACGCAGAATATGCACAGATATTTCTTACCGAACCTGGTCAGAGCGACCACGAGAGCGCACTGTCCGACAATGCGCTAGTCGCCATACGCAGTCGAACAGATACCCTGGGTAGCGTGAAATTGTACGTTAGAAGCCCAACTCTTTCGGCTGTACCGGGTTCGACCTCGCGATCGAATGGGCTTGGGGTCTCGTTTGGTCACAAGATACCAGTCGAACGTGGGGCGCCTATGGTCAAGTCCAACTCTTCTGGCGGCCTCAATCGCAACGATTATCCTTCTCCAGGTGCAGACGCTCTATTGAATGGTTCAGCTCTCATGCAGAAGCAGGCAGAGGAGCACAGGCGAAAGACGGAGGCGCAACAGAAAGCCTACCTCGAATCTCGCCGAGCTCAAAAGGATCAAAGCGCGACATATAGTGGCAGCACCATACGCGGAAACACTGTTATAGACTTTGATAGTCCGCGACATTCACCTTTTGAGGAGAAGAAGGTTGACAGTCTGGTGCCAGTCCGTCGACCTCCAACTGCCCCTGCAGAATCGACTACTTTAACCAAAGTCAACTCTCTCCGGGCTAGAGGATCTGGGTCAAGATCTTCTCTTGACGCACTCAAGCGAATCTCGGATCCAATTGCCGAGGAAGACGGGAAACTCATCAAGAAGAAATCTGCGACCTTCGCACCTCTTCCATCGTCCGGAATCGGAGCTGCATTGGCCAATATGGGCAAAATGGGTGTCGCCCCGGCTGCCTTGGCCAGTCAAGGCGTGCAGCAAGACAGAAGTCGTGCCGATTACGGTCGCAACAATTCAGGTGGGTCCCTTCGTCGCGACTACACTCGTGGCAAAGGTGATATGATGTTCAAAGTTCCTGACTATGAAGAAGGGTATGGCGAGTCTCACCCGGAGAACCGGCCGCGGAACGCTGTCGTGGAAAATGCTCGACGTTTCGGGCCCTCTCCAGCTGTGAGCCCTTCAACCGAGGCACCACCGCGCCCATTCCTCCAGAGTAGGAAGTCGTATGGTCCTGATCTCGAATTCAAGGAGACAAACGTGTCTTTCGCACCATCGCCACACCCGCAGAAAGATGATGATTCGGATGATGACTCTGACGACGGTCTCTTCGCCATTCCACTGGCGAACAAGTCCATGTCCAGTACTGAAACTGGAACCCTACCTCGCAAATCAGACCAGCGACCGGCATTGACGGTTGACACTGACCAAAATACCGCCAAAAACGTACGATTCAAATCGCCAAGCTCCTCCAGTGGCGTGCAGCGTACTGGCAGTGAGAGCGCAACCGCTAGTGGAGAAGGGTATGATCGCAATTACTCCGACGGCAGTTTCAGTGGCTCGGCACAATCTCCAGACGATCGCATGAGCCGCCGCGACTCTTTTATCAGCGACATCTGGGCAAATCGTCCCGCGGTAGAAAATGTTGTAGATCATCTCGACGAATTCTTCCCTGGTGTTGATCTCGACAAGCCATATCTTGAAGAAAAGGGCGAGAACAATTCTCCAATGAAGTCGTCTGATCAGGATACCCAGGACCCTTTGGATGCCCTCGAAGGCCCTTCAAAAGGTGTCACTTTCGGGACAGTTGGCCTAGATCTTGATTTCAGCCGCAAAAATGACTCGGACACATTAGGCTCCGATGAATCGACACTGAAGGCGAAAGACCGCGGCATGGTCGCCAGTGTTGCGAAGAGACAGGTTGGCAAAGCGGGTGGTTTGGGCAGGATGAAGTCCATTCGTGAAGTTGCTCAGAAACGAAATGATATTGGTATCCGGAGAGGGCCTTCGATTGTGGCTCGTGTGCCAGAGACCAGCGCGAGCAGCATCGTACGTCGGAAGTCCACCAAAATGTTCGGCGCCCATATTGTTCAAATCAGACCAAAACCCGGCACCCGCCTCTCAACGCTTGACCCCATTCCACAAGAAGATGTCCCGACAGACGACACGCCGAAGCGACAGGCAACATTCAAGATCATCCGCGGCCAACTGATCGGCAAAGGTACCTACGGACGTGTGTATCTCGGTATGAACGCAACTACCGGCGACTTCTTGGCTGTCAAGCAAGTCGAGGTAAATCAAAAGGCCGCTGGGCAGGACAAAGATCGAATCAAGGAAATGGTGGCAGCTCTCGACCAGGAAATTGACACCATGCAACATCTTGAACACCCCAACATCGTGCAATATCTTGGTTGCGAGCGCAAGGAATTTTCCATCAGCATCTACCTCGAATATATTGCTGGTGGTTCCATTGGCAGTTGTATTCGCAAGCACGGCAAGTTCGAGGAGTCTGTGGTCCGCTCACTCACGCGACAGACACTTGAAGGACTGGCGTATCTCCACCAAGAAGGGATCCTTCACCGCGATTTGAAGGCCGATAATATCCTGCTGGATCTGGACGGTTCCTGCAAGATCTCCGATTTTGGTATCTCGAAAAAATCGGATAACATCTACGGTAACGATATCACGAACAGTATGCAGGGGTCCGTTTTTTGGATGGCCCCTGAAGTCGTCCGATCACAGGGACAAGGCTACAGTGCCAAGGTCGATATTTGGTCACTAGGCTGCGTGGTGCTCGAAATGTTCGCTGGAAAACGACCGTGGAGTCGTGAAGAAGCCATCGGAGCCATCTTCAAGCTTGGGAGTCTCAGTCAAGCACCGCCTATTCCGGAAGACGTGCAGTCAACAGCTACTGTTGACGGGCTGAACTTCATGTACGACTGTTTCCAAGTGTAAGTGTTCAGTTCCCGATTCCTCCTGGCAATGACACTGACGTGGCTGATAGTAATGCGACCGATCGACCAACCGCTGACACACTACTACGGCACTCTACCTTTTGTATTCCTGACCCATACTATAACTTCTACGATACTACACTCGCCGCGAAATTGAGGAATGTGGGGGAAGTTGGCCTTGGTGGCTAAAGCCACCACCAAGATACAAAATTATAATGAGCAGTCCTAGTTAGGCTGATCACTGCCCACCCTTGCGATCTTGAGCCAATCTATCCACCAAATACTGCAACAACGAAGCGATGCTGACGACGACTTGACGGTGAATCTAGTGAAAGATCAAAGACGTTATTGGATAATGTATGTTTTCTACACTAAGTTCAGATCTACAACGGCTTTGGGCCACAAACATGTATTGGAAGAGGCGACGGCAGTATCAGTAGTATATATGTTGGGGAATGAATCTGGTGTAAAGGGAGAGATACGCGCACCATCTGTCGACCAATTCGCCGATATTTTCTGCAATTTATGTTTTCTGCTTTGCTGCAGCAGTCGACTTGTTTTCCGCGCCCAGCATCCAGAAAGAGACCGATGCATCGGCCTCCCGAATCATCTTTGAGCCGTTGACCCAGAAGTCGACTGACTACGACATGGCCAGTCATGCTCCTCCCCGCTGCTTGCGGCAGCATTGTTCTTTGTTCCACGCCTTGCCGAATTTCTCCGCCAACTTGTCCCCTATTACTTGTATGTCATCTTCTTTGTCCCCCTTCTCATCTGCCGGTCTGGGAGCTTCAAAAGCGGAATATCTTCGTCATGGCCATGGTGGACACTTCTCTCTAATCTCCACCTAACCGAACAAAAACGGGAAATTCCGCAGCGCTCCACTCACTCAAGCACACGAGACCGGTGGCTTTTCTGGAGAGTCACGGTAACGATGGTTCGGGTAAGTTCTACAGTTGTCCCTCCCTGCAATGAGGCGTTTCCGTCCTCTTTCGGTTTATCAGAGAGTCGTCGCTAACTCGATTGGTAGACCCGGAGTCAAAACAAGAAAGACGGGAAGGGTGACGAGGGCGGAAATAGTGGCAATGATGTGAGTCCCCACGTTTGTACTGCTCCTGACTATCCCATATTCCGACCTGCAATCGAGCTCGGGACCTCAAAGTCATCCATCAATGCAGCACTGCCCTAACACTGTTTAGGCCACCAGACCTACACGTTCGCCAACTGCCGCTCAAATTAATGCAGATGGACACAAGAGATTGGGTCACCCCGGCAAGCCCTTTTTGTCTCCTGATGGGAAGAAAGCCAATTTTTCTAAGGAGGTTCAAGACGACCTAGACAAGATAGGGGTGGTCCTAGACAAGGTCCCCAGAGATAAAGCCAAGGTCGTCCGGGAGAAGAACAAGGCTGCCAATGGGAAGGATAAGGCCACCAAGGGGAAAGGAAAGATCGCAGGGCGCAAAAATAAGGTCGCTGGTGGGACAGAGAAGGTCGCCTCGAGCAAAAATGAGGTTGTCAAGGGCAAAGAGAAGGTCTTCGGGGGCAAAAACACGGAAGAGGCCCTGGACAATTTGGTGGCTGAAGCTCAAAAGGACCCCAAGGGTAGTCCTTCGGGCAGAACGCGTTCGCGACAGAAGATCATTCTGGAGACGGACAGGGATAAGGAGAAGGCAGCTGCGAAGCCCACCAAGAAGCCGTCAGCTGTACCCAAGAAGCAGACTGCTGGGGTCAAGAAGAAGGCAGCTGCTGTACGAACAGTCAAGAAAATCATCCTCAAGACAGATGCAGCCAAAGCAAAGGAGGATAAGAAGACGAAATCCGCGGGACCGAAAATCGTCCTGAACACAGACAAGGCAAAAGCAAAAGAAGCGGCGAGAAAAGCAGGAGAGGAAAGCCGAAGTGACTGCTGCGAAGAAATCCGCTGCCGCTAGCAAGAAATCTGCTCAAGCGACGAGAAAGACCACCGCAAGAAAAGTGAAAGCCGAGTCGCCTGCAACGACGCCTCCTCCTGCCTCGCCAAAGGGAAGAACGACCAGGAGCAGGGCCAGGAAGGACGAGTCCAAGGAGACTGAGAAAGGAAAGAGCGAGCAGGACCAACCCGAGGACAAAAAGCCAGCTCGAAAACCTCCGCCGAAGAAGACTGCTACTGTCAAGAAAGCGAAGACGGCCGCCACAGCGAAGACGGCCGCCACAGCGAAGAAACGTGCTGGGAAAGGAAAAGCGCCGGCCAAGGAGATAGCAAAGCCAAAGGGCGTGACGAAGACAGCATCGCCGAAAATCGCTGCCAAGAAGGCCGCTCCTGGCATTCAACAGCTAAGAAACGAGACACTTGCGCGACTCTTCACCGCCAGCGTACAGCTGTGTCATGAAAAAGCTACTCCTGAGCAGAAGAGGGAACTGGCACAGCGAACGAGAGAGTTACTCGCTGGCATCCAGCACTGGATACCCAGCAACGACTTTGCGGAATTCAAGCAGAAATTGGAGGCGAGCTTGCGTGCATATGATCCCGAATTTTGGTTAGGGACGAAGGATATGCTGGACAGGTGTGGGCTTTGATGGGGGACATTGAGGACAAGGCTGAAAACGGAAAGGAGAGAGAGCCAAGGCTGCTTGCGGAACGGAACGGAACGGAACGAGTTTCTTTGTTCAATCTTTGCCCTGCTTTCTTGTTTTGACAGTCATATACCCACGACGGCGATGTCTGAAACATCATTTCATGATTGCGAATGTGGTGGCTCGAACGAAATAATCGTATTGCCCAAACTTTAGTCGTGGTGTTTGTCGCCGAGGCACCTCAGGCACTTGTGCGAGGCTTCAATATCTTAGCGCCAATCAACGGCCTAGGAACTCATGCAGCCAACCGTTTGGCTAAGTGAAAAGGCACGACTTGCATTGCCGATCAGGGGGTTGTGGAATATCTTAGCTGTCTTATCTATCGAGCTGTTCAATGGTGCGGCGTCGCTTATATAACGATGACGCTTACAAGTCCCTTATGGTTACATTGACGCTGCTCTCGGTCTCGAAAATGTCGAAATACCCGATAGGGTCTGGTTAGCCAGATGGGGATATATTTCAAGGTTTCTTGGCTATACTTCCCGATAGAAGTCTTGCGCTTTTTTGCTGTTGCTCGACCGGTCTTCAATGTCCTCGTAGTCAAAATGTGTGCAGAGCAGGCTCCCCACGCCGATGAGCATACTCGCTTTGACGTGATCATCGTCGGCGGGGGTACTGCGGGATGTGTCCTCGCCTCCAGATTGTCAGCTCAGCAGCACCTCAAAATCCTGCTGCTAGAAGCCGGAGTCAATCGCAACGACGATATAAATGTCTGCGCCCCTGGCCTGAGTCGGATTATGATGAGGAACCCCGATTATGACTGGGACTTTGTGACGACTCCCCAGGTCGAGCTGGAGAATCGTGTCATTTATCAGACTCGAGGCAGGATGATTGGCGGTAGCAGCGCAATCAATTCACACTGCTTGTTGTTTCCGAGTAAATCCATGCATGACACTTGGGCGAAACTCTGTGATGATGACCGTTGGAGCTGGGAGCAGATGAAGGACTGCTACCGGAGGTTCATGCAGGTTCAAACCTCTGTTGAAGCTTCTGCTGCCGAAGATGTTTCGGACGAACACAACCTACCACGGGTGCAGGCTTCGTATCCGAGAAAGACCCACATCCTCAGCCAAGCGTGGGAAGACGTGTTCGAGGGTGTAGGCGCACTCTGTGATTATGAAGGTCAAGTTGAGGTAGGAGTCGGTGGGCTGACATGCATTAATGCGATCGACGGCCGGCCTGGGAAAGGGGAAAGGAGCCACGCCGGGAAGGCATACTTGGCGCCGGTGTTGGGTAGGCCAAATCTTGTCATTGTGGAAGGGGCGCTCGTTGAACGTATAGTGATTGAGGAGAGGAAGGCAAAGACGGGGGAAGAGCTGCACGCAACCGGCGTGCTTTACCGACAAGCTGGCCGCTTGATACTCGCCTCGGCAGAGCTCGAAGTAGTGCTTTGCGCCGGGGTATTTGGGAGTCCTCAGATCCTGGAGTTGTCAGGTATCGGCCATCGAGATGTTCTCGCTCGGGCGAATATCGAGTGCTTGCTGGACCTTCCAGGCGTTGGTGGTAGGAACCCCGTCAGCCTCGGCGTGCTTTGTCCCGCTGACGTACACAGAAAACCTTCAAGATCATCTAAATTATGGTCCCAGTGTTGAGGTCCGACCAGAGATTGACACGCTCGATGAACGAAGAAGATCCAGCGCTCTAAGAGAGCAATGTCGGAAAGAATACGAAGAGAGCAGACAAGGCCCGTACTCCGAAGGAGGAGCCCATAGCTTTGCATACTGGCCACTGCAAATCTTCAACTCACCATCTCAGAACGACGAACTGCGACGGCTCCTCGAAGAGCATCCGCCGAAATCCGGCATCAATCAGATACAGTACGATTTTGTTCGGGACATGATAACGGAGGCAGGTGAAGCAAGTGCCACCGTCTTCATGACAAGGATACAGAGATACACGAAAGTGGGAGAAGAGGCCGAAGGCAATTATATCAGCGTCATTGCCATGCTCTCGCACCCTTTCAGTCGGGGATCCAGTCACATACGAGACTCGGTCCCCCGAAGCCATCCAGTGATAAACAATGGATACTTGACCGATCCTTTCGACGTGGAAATACTCGCCCGACATGTCTTGCAGATTGAGCAGCTGCTCGAGCAACCTGCACTGGCCGCTGTTCTCAGACCGAATGGAAACCGTCTTCCCGCAGACTTTAGCCATGGTACCAGGACGTTGGACGCGGCGAAGCCCGCGATTAAGAAATATGGAGCGACCAACTATCACTCGTGTGGGACATGTGCCATGATGCGACCTGATCTGGGAGGTGTTGTTGGAGGCGATCTGCGCGTCCACGGTGTCAGTAACTTGCGCATCTGCGATGCAAGTATGTTTCCGATCATACCGAGGGCGAATATCCTGAGCACTGTCTATGCGGTGGCTGAGAAGGCTGCTGAGATCATCTTACAGGACTTCATGCAGAGGAGATGACAAGTAGTGCGGATACAACCAGACCATTGATCGCAAAAGACCGAGAGGTGTATGATCATGTGCTGTTCTTGCTCACATAACAACGAAATTCTTCCGCGGCCAAGTTCCCTGAACAGTGTCGAACTCCTTCAAGACCGACTCACGGGTCATTTTTAGTTCAGCAAACCTCTCAGTGTGTTCTTCAAAATAGCAATTGGCCGCCCACAATCCAATTCTACTGTACAGACCGAGGATGTCATCTTTCTTTTTGAGAACAAGGTACCATGATTGGAGTTGATCGTGGTTGCGAGTGGCTAATCTTAGAAGATAGACAACGCCTCTGTTCGAGCGAGAGCCGTCTGTATTTTTGGACGCTGCCTCAATGGAGTCTTTACAGAGATCCATGGCTTCTGTCGGAAAGTCCCAGATGACAAGTGACTCGCCCCCCTCATATGCGGGGCCAAGTTTGAAGGGTGATATGTGGTTCGACGGAATAGCTAGTGTAGGCTCAGACTCACCAAATTCCAGGGTCGCCTCCATATGCGGGCCTTCCAGTGCCACCAAGCCTGCTCCCACCCTCCCAAATTCTCCAAATTCTCGAGTCAAAGACCAGGATCGAAGCTCGGTCTCAACCCTCAGGCCCATAAAACCAAATGGACATTCGACTTTCCAAGGAACGGAGGCCCATGACCACGAAGGCGCTTGCAAACGGCCACATCGCACATATCGATCGTCAGAGCTGTTTCTGTACCACCTGAGTTCCTGAACGAAAGAGTGCTTCCACAGACCTGCTAAATACTCGCAATTGGCCTTGGATACGCATTTCGATTTGACCATGGATGCAATGCCAGCAATGGCAGGAAGCCTGTCGTTGTAGTCAGTCAGACGGCGAGCAGAGTACTCCTCTACCGCGTTTACCCAGACGTTTTGGCAATCTTGAAGTCCTAGAGTACCATCTCCTACTCTCCGTACAGGTGACCACCACTCGAAGTTGCAGGTCCTCACAGCTGAGTTGCGGTATTCACCATCACTATCTTTCAGGAGCCTGCCTTTCAGGCAGGTGAAGACCACGCGGGCATGCTCGAATGTGAGCAAGCGCTGGCTCAATAACGCCTCTTGCATCACCCAAGCTCTGGAATTCATAGCAGAGACCTCCTTGCTGGGGAACCCAAATAGTGACCCATTCTCGTACAATGTCGCCCAATCCCAGCGTACGAAAATCTTTGGAGCAAAGGCCAATCCGCAACCATCCGAGGCTTTGACCTCAATGCCACTCCTCCACTTTCTGTAACGCCACGTATCCAGGAGCGACTGATTGGCAGACTCGGAGGCAGCGGCCGCAATCGTTACAACGGCATGAGAATATATCTGCGCCATCTTTGTCGACTCGATGGCCCACTCTATGGGGTTTCCTTGCGCAATACAAATGGCGTCAATCCACAAATACCTCAAACCTAAGTGTTTTGTCGTCGACACAGCATCAGCGAAGACTGCAGGCAAGGTGGATGAATCGATTCCATTAGCCATGTCAGAAATGCTTTCATTGGTCCTTCGAAGCAGGTTTATTTTCTGCGTCGTCTCTTCACCCCAGCAATAGCTGAGGGCAGCGTATTCAACGTTGCCCTTGCCAAGCGTTGACTCTGCATCATCGATCAGTCTTATGTCGCCGGTTCTATGGGCAGAACACTCTACATCGATCAGGCGCTTAGGGACGAAAGCATCCTGTATAAGTCGACAACCAGGATGACTGTTGTGGCATTGCTGTAGCATCTGTGCAGCGAATTCCAAGCCATTTGGGCCAATATGACTTTTGGGTTTCAGCCTATGCCAATCACCGTAGCGGATCGGCTCGTCCAGTTTACCATCGTCAACGGCACCGTCGGAAACGTCTTCAGTCCCGCAATCTTTCACGTAGTAGAGGGACATAGACACATGGGAGTGGGGTGTGTCGCCTAGGAATCTTGGTTTCGGTTGATCGAGTTCGTCGATGAGTACTTCGCCATAGTCGCTCAAGGATAAGTGCAAGTCATCGATTCTTGCTCCAGGCCGAGTGAGGTTGCAGTCTCGCAGGAGCGTCTTGACTCCTTGAGTGACTGCCATACACCGATAACACTCATCCTTGGAACGCGCGATTGATCCAAGAGTTGTAGGTACACACTCGCATGATTCGCACCGCTCGGATCTCCAGTAAATCTTCTGCGTAGCCGCACTTTGCGGTCGGGACATCGTACCTGCTGCGCTTCCGTGAGTACAGCGTCGTGGTTTCCGTGAATTTGATGCCGTCTGCTCAGCATGAACGTTGAGGGGCTGGAAGACCGTTTAGATGCAATAGCATCGCAAGCGACCTTGCGATCATGACTCAATCATAGAAAACAAAGGCTCTTGGAAGCTTTGCTATAGACGTGTGAACGATTGGAAGATGGAACTTGTCGTGTTGACAAGGCTGGTGAGGTGCACCCCCACGCAGCACCTGTCGCTGCGGCCTATTCACGGGCGCGGGACGAGTCGTTTTGGCAACCCAAAATGCCCCGACGCCCATTTGCCGCCTGTGCAGCCGATGCCCCACCCTTAGAGTGCCTGCATCGACTTGAGTAGCGCCTTCCTCTTGCGGCGCTCACTCTGCACTTAACGGACATCAACATGGGGTTTCCTCTATTAACCTCTAAGTGGATCTTCTCCTTCTTCTTCGGTAAGGACTACCGTTTGAGAAGACGAGCACACGCGGCTTTTCTTACAAACGAAACGGAGCTTGAACCTCTCCATCTTAGATCTCCATGAGTCGCTGTACCCTTATTTTTACGTTCTGCCTGCTGCACGAGCAGCTTCGTTAAGACCTGACTGAGGTTGCCTTGAGATCTGCTGTCCCTAGAGACTCTTGCATCGAGCCTATGTCGGCAGAGAACTTCATCACGAGCCAGGTGGATTATTGGCCCCGGAGACTCTTGCACGTGCAAGCCGATAAGCTCACCTCTATCAAAAGGTCGAGTCAAAGCAAATATCGGAAGATCGACGCTCCACGGTACAACATCCTGAGCTATACGTGGGGCCGTTGGCAGACCAACAATGGCGAAGCATTACCTGTCCAAAACGTTGACTGGAAGGTCCCTCCTGTCAAGCCTGAGGGCTTCACTGTCCAAGCTTTCCATCGAGTCGTCAACCACGTGAGCGAGGGATGTTCGCACATCTGGCTTGATGTGGCTTGCATCGACCAAGAGAACGAGGCAGTCAAAATGAGCGAGATTGGCAGGCAAGCAGCGATCTTTCGAAGAGCCAAGCAGGTTTACATCTGGTTAAGCCACTCGAAAAAGGAGGTGGTCGAACCAGTTCTCAATCGTCTGCTGGACAGGGCAACCGCAGATGCTGAGCATGACAGGGAGACGGTGACCAGTATCCTCCGGGATATCAAGATCATTTTCTCGGATCCTTGGTTCGGGTCCTTATGGGCCCTTCAGGAGTCGTTTCTTCGGCCTGGTGCGGTGTTACTATTTGAGGATGCATCAGCCATTGATGTCCGTGGCGTTAAAGGGAAAAAGCGTCCATGTTCGCTCTATGATCTGTTCTCTGGGTGCCAGAGAATCTCTCAGGCACTGCAATATGAACTGCAAAATTCTCGCGGTGTTCTCGGGAGTAGGGGAATCGAAAAAGCCACCGAAGCTATTCAACGTCTTGACGATGCTGGCGTACGTTGCACACATTTTAACAACGCCATATCTCTTTATGCCGTCTCAACTCTTCGCAACCCCCGAGATCCGCTTGACCGCATATACGGCATCATGCAAGTCTTCGGACTTTCACTCGGCAAGGCCGCGGAGCCAACGAAGCAGTTTGCGCTTGATGACCTGGAAGATCAACTTGGCCATGCTCTCAACAAGGTCTGTCCCGTGTTCGCGCAGAATTTCGTCCACCTGGCGGACGGGCGTCGCCATCGAAGTTGGTACTTCCACAGGAAGATACGCGTCTTACTGGAAGGCCGCTTCACGTACACGCCAAAGGCGTACTGCGAGATTGCCTTTGACAAAACCCGAGATCTTGCTCGCTTCCGGGGTCCGAAGACGCGCTTTTCCTCTCTTTGCAGGATGTTGACTAGACACTTGGGAGACCGTCCACTCTTCGAGCACGTGTATTTCGACTCCACGACAGAGAATCGAGAGAAGTTGCCGATTGATTTCACAAGACCGGACTCGAAACCCCATGTTGGCAACTCTACCAATGTCATCAGAAACACACTCGAAAATGCATATGGGCCACGTATTTCCGTGTTCTTGATAGGCTCTTTGCAGGGCGGAAATCATCCTGATCAATATGCCTGGGTCGGCGTACTCGCATTTCCTCGTCAGCGATCGGGAAAAGAGTGTTGGACGAGGATCGGCACTTGTTTGTGGTCGCTGATCAAAGAGCTGATGCGAAATGAGGTCGGTGAGACGTTCAAGAACGCAGATGTCTTGCTCGATTAAGATCAAATTGGAAATTGGTAAATGAGATATGGCTATTTGTCGACAAATGTCGGTTTGAGGTAAGGTATTGCCCAATGTCCAACACGTCCAGCATCCACTGCAAGCAAACTCTCCTCAGCACACTTTACGAGTCTTCTCACTCGTCAACTGGGATCCACCTCACCTCCACTTTATACTCCCCCTCAACACCTTCTTCCTCGCCAGGAACGTCCTCCCACGGGAACGCGAACACGCACCGCTCTTCAGACTCTCCCGCTCCATCGTCCCTAACAATCTCTCGAATGCCGCCTTCCCATTCCTTCTTGACCCCCTCCCAGAGCACTCTGACCTGTTTGTCCGCCCTCTCCTTCTCCCGAGTCGTGCTCTCCTCCACGACTTTCTCTTCCATTTCAATCTCCTCGATCGCTTCGATATCGTCCTTCTCGAGCTTCCCGTCTGGGGCTCCATTATGACCATTTTTGGTACGCGCGAGCTGACAGATTGCTCTCACCGCTGCATTTAACTCGATGGCGCGGAGCTCTAGCTCGCGGAGTGTGCCGGCGCTTCGGTCACGAAGGTACGCTTCCTGCTCGTGGGCAAGTGTGAGTGTACAATCGAGGCATCTCTTGGGAGACGCGAAGTACTGGCGAATCTGAACATTCTTGCTCGACGGTGGCGAGGTCCGGGCTGAGTCGTCCAAGCCCTCGGGTATAATGTCCTCTCGCGCTCCTGTCATCTCGAGATTTTGGATCGCTGATGCCAATTCTGCTGCTGGACAAGGCTCCACGATCTCGGTCCTCAGCACGGTGGGGATGTATGCTGGGCGGGGTGTTGGCGGAGTGTTATGGGGGCATTCAGGAAAGTGGATGACTGTGTTGGGTGGGATTGGACTCGTCAAGGAACCTTTGCGAACGGTTTCCAAGAAACCGGCGTCGGTGCTCGATGTAGCGGACGGGGATGCTGCGATTGTGGGAGGTGGCTTGGTGCGTATTGAGAGGCGGCGTGCAATTTTCTTCATTGTGTTGTCCATGGTTGAAGGGTTTGACTTTGGATTGATTTTTCGGAGAAGTACTGGTCGAACCGAATTGCCTCTCCAGGTGTTTCTGGTGTGCAGATATACCCTGGGATGTGTCACTCGCTGCAAGCGATGTTGGCGTTTGAATCACGAAGCCACTATCGGTGAGACAATTTTGACACCGTCCCTTGATGTCTTTGCCGGCGGCGATTGCTCTGGCTGACAGTGACAACAGATAAGCATCGAGACTGGCCCGCTCAAAGCCATAGAAGCAGGCCAGAAGATTGCCAAATTCAAACATCTGGTAAAGAACAATGGACAATGATCTGGGTTGCATCACCAGAGCATTGTTCACTTACCACGGATTTGCCATGAGACAAACGAATTAGCCCTTCAGCCCTGGGCATGGTACCCTCACTGCACAGTATAAGCTGTTTGCAGCCAAGGAAGCGTCTCAGTAGCATCATGGAGGACAAAGCCAGCTGTCACAGGCCACACTCAGAACCTGTCACGGAACACCTGCATTGTGCTCGAAAGCGCTCGGGCCATCTGTGGGGCTGAAGTCTTTGTTTCATCGTCGCGCTGGCGAAGGCGCCGTCTTCAGGACCATGATCCTATCCAAAGATTACCATATGGAAGGTGGGAGGAACAGCTGGATCTACTCCTCTAATGCCTTAAAATGCAAACACCCTTTCCTGAAGCGTATGACGAAGTCAGGACACTGCTGTCTAGAAGGCATATAGCACATGCTGCCAAGTGCGACATGACATTGAGACAATCTTGTCCAAACAGGCCACAGCGCTCACTGGGAATGTCATAAGAGCGGAAGAGTGTTGACCAAAGGAGATGTCGCATCTGTCTTCAAGTGCTTCCCAGCAGCAAGCAAGCGTAGTCGCATTTCGAGGAATGTGGCATTTCTGGTCGCAGGTGTCGCTCTCGTAACGTGATTTGGCGACCCAGCTCAGTGTTCATTTTCCCCAAGATCATCCATCTATCGTCCATGTACCCATTCATCGCGCCATGCCTCATAATCCCTCTCACAGTATCCGCTTTAGAACCCAAATTTACTCCCAATAAAACCCAGCGCCGCGGCCCTCTTCTGCTTGGCCACGAACTTATCCACCCCATCACTCCAACTCGAGCTACTCTCCGCCGCCCTATCGAGACTATCGCCCGCAATGCCCAGATTCTCTGTTCGCTCTTGAAGCTGCCGTTGCATGTACGCCCAGTAGCCTTCCTGATTGGGGTCAGGTTTCGCCGCTCGGCCGGTCCTAGCGGCTTCGCGCTGGCGTTGGAACTCTGCATCTTGTGCGGCGCGCATCTCGGCCATCATTCGCTTCGAAGGTGGTCTGTCAGGCCCGCCGATGAGGAGGTCCATGTCGGACGGTGTTATATATTGGGTTCCCGCGATCCACTGCAGATTACTGATCGCAGGCCGCGGGGGGACCAATTTCGTAGCGTCGTAAAGCCGATCAGTGCTGGGTGGTAGAGACGTGCCGCATCCAAAGACGTTAACTATGGCTAGCTCGCTTGGTCCCGCCCAGCCAAGGATGTCGCCTGTTGGCGTGACGATCGCATCGCCGAAGCGTTTTGTGTCGAGCAAATGGTTCACTCGGGTGCTTGCGAGTTCTTTTAGTGCGGGAATGGAGAATGCGCGGGCGGCGCCGTCACCGAAGAGGCCGACTAGGGCATAGCCTCGGTCTTCGTAACGAGCCACTGTGGCAGAGTCGCATAGATAGTTGTCGAAAGTCTTTGAGGCTCCTTTTGCTGACGCGGGGCGGAAGATGTGGGCCGAGGAGGCTGTCACTGCAACTAGGACGCCGTCGACTTTTCGGCCAGACTGCAACCCACCCATTGCGTGCCCAGACGCGTACGCTGGTGAGCCTGTGTGAGAATCGATTGGACATATCGAGATGACTTTGTCATCGGTTATCTTCGCCACACCGGCAAACTGAGCACTGTATCGGCCAGTCTGAGAAGGGAGGATTTTGAAGGTGGCCACACGTCCTCGAGACGTGCCCACAAAGAGCGCGATTGAAGAGTAATCTGCAACTGTCAGCATGAATCAACGCGGAGTTCCTTCAACTGCCTACCATCGCCTTCCAAAGTCATAATGCCAAATTCTAAAGCCGTTGCATATTCCGATGAAGGGGCAGCAGTCGATCGTCTGATACTACCACGACGATGATTTCCACCAACCATTTCGGACAATACCGCAGTATGAATGATGGCTGGACCTCGAAGATCGACGATTGTTAAACCTCCATTTGCATATCCGGCAGCCGTGAAGCCTACGTCGGAGTGGTGCAAAGCGGTCACAGGGCCTTGCTGATCGTTGGTCATCGTCAACGGTAGGAGGCCTTCCTTGAGGCCCGGGTTTACTCGTCTGCTAATATCTTGCATTTTACCTGGACCTTCGTTGGCTCCCGGATCAACTGGTGGCTGTCCTGCAAATTGGTTGCGGTTGAGGCGAAAGATGACCAGTTCACCTGATTTTAATCCTACCGAGAGCTCTCCGGTTGCACCTGACATGCTCATTTGAGTGACCTCGAGTTGATCCCATCGACCCACGGCTCGCCCGAGGTCAACTTGGATCACGCCCGGATTTTCAATGACATCTCCATGTCCAGCGTCCCATATTCTTATTGTGCCGTCAGCATGTGCTGCCTGGACAACATTCCTGTTCTCGTGCCGCTTCAGAGGCTTCATGCCCTCAGCGCCACCAATCAGGAAGTTCGGGCCGTGCTGGCGAATCTCGCGCATGCCAAGCCATCTAGTACGATCAACGAAAGCCAGAGATAATTTTGTGACGAACGGGTGGACGAATGATAAGGACACATGGAGTTGGTTGGTGGGTGTGATGGGATGGCCAGATGGAAAGCTCATGGTGATGACTTCACCAGATGACAATGCTGTGATGACCGCTATGGGATCATTTGAGCCACCAAAATGAGGCGAGGCTCGGGGTATCGGGAGGAATGTGTTGAAGGAAGCGTTTGGAGGCGTTGGGAGAACTTGTATTCGTTTCGGATTTCGGAAGAAGCCCGCCAGGAAGTCCCAGCTTGACGTCTGGTAATTTGGTGTAGGTCCAAGGTCGATAAAAGTCAGACCCCTGGTAGGGTTTGATGTTGGGGAGCCGCCGGCTAGAAGCAATCCAGTATCATCGGGATTCTGTTTCGAGCACCATACAATATGGAAGTAAGGTTCTTTTACAGCACTTCCAAAACTGGGACTTATGGGGGTGATGGGACTCTTCGGGAGTTCTGGGCGCGAGGATCCCATTCCTGGCACGTTGACATCCGTTTCATCTATCGTCCTGGCATGAATAGCTCGGCCATCGCGGGGGTCCCAGAAGACCAGGCTGGAGTCATCGTGGGCAGTCAAGACAAATGTGCCAGTTGGATGCCAGAGAGCATGTGTGAGGCGAGGGTGGCGTACTGTGTTCGTCACCGTAGGATCTGCATCTCCTCCGCGAGCTCCACGAGGAACCTCGTACTGAAAGAACTTGAGGGCTTTGTTCTGTTTAAATGAATAGATGACCGCACCCTCGGAGTAGCCAATGAGCAACGTGCCAATGTCCTTGGGGTGGAATTGCATGGCCACTATGGGCAGTATTCGTGCCCGGGGGTTCCGCTCACGCCAGAGGTTCGGAATCTTGAAGGCTGTGATATTCTCTCGGTCGAGGTCAAACGCCACAATATCCCCTGTCGCATCCGTCAGCCCATCGTCGCTTCCCATTTAACTTATTCTTGCCCCAACCCACCATTTTGTAAGCCCGAGAAGACATAGTCCAGGCTGGGATCGGAAATAATGGCAACGACATGGCCTGGAGGGGCATAGTTGGCCAGCATGTGTTTCGACTCGAGGTGGAAGACGCTGACATCGTTCTTGCTATCGAGTATAATGAGTTTGTCCGCGCAGAACTGAATATCTCGAATCGAGGCTCGACGAGGAGGGGTGAAGGTAACGCAGACTCGTTTCTGACCGAAGACGTAGACAATGCCTGGCCCAAATTGGGACTCGTTCGTGCCGACGGCAAGAAGTGACTGGACCGGATCATAGGCTAGGGCTGATATCTGGGAGTTGATCCCATAGCGCGCGAACTTGAGAAGCTGTCAGTCTGGTGCAAAGGTACCTGGTCTGGGACAGGCATACATCGTCCAGCAGGAATGCCTCTGGGATTATGCCGCCCGAGAGATCCCCTTGGATGCCCGCTTGCTTGCCTCGAAGGAAATGCGCCATGATGTCTGTAAGGACAGCAGCTTCCGCATGACAACCCGAGACCTGAGTTAGCTGCTGGCAGGCTCGTGAGATCAGTAACTCAAAGTGGTGGTTGCGCCGCAGTGAAACACTGCGGCTCAAGGTGCACCAGGCTGCGGGTTGCGCGGGATCGGCGGGGCTTAGGGTCTAGTTTCACAGTGGATCCGCTAATGTCACCAGCCATGGCGCGAGCCCTGTCAGCCTCATCTCATCAACCTGATGAAAACCTTAGCTTGCACTTGAAGCTCTGGATATATTCTTCGCCAAAGCACCTTTAGCCAGAATCCTGATCTGAGTAACACCTCTAAATCGCATATGCGACCAAATGCTTTCCTGCCTCAATTTAATCTGGTGCCAGTTTGCGGGTTTATCAAACGCCAGCTGACCACTCAAGACTTCACAAGGTGTTCTCAAACAGCACTTATGGACGGGTCTTAACTCCAACTTTCTTAGAATTGGCGTCGGTCACTCTGTGCCAGCTACGAATGTCTTATGCCACCACGGACTATCTAAGAGCAAGATGAAGCAATCCCTCTAGTGGACGGCCTCGGGCAAGTAGGAGATTTGAAAGGTCAGTCAGCGAACGTGAGGCTGAAGACATTCTTCCATTTTACACGATTTCCACTGCCATACTTTCGTCCTCGAACTTCTGCACACAGGACACGAAGGTGCGAAAGGACCGTGGCACAAGGCATTGCTTTCCATGTTAAATCTCAGTCCGCATTGACTACCCAATTCCCTTCATTCAAACCTGACCACATGTTCGACAAAATGGTTCGCGCTTCTCATGGGTTCGTACCGGTCAAGGACCGCCAATTCAACGGGGAGGTCGAGATTAGAGACATCTTGCGATCGTATAGGTCAGGAAAAGTCGGAGCTTTTGCTATGCCGCCCGGGCTTGGCTACGTCCAGGTCTTCGGAGAATTCTCCCACCGTAGGTACAGTTTTGGTTATGGTTTCTCGATATACCCGGTAATTCTTGGGGGCGAGATTGGGACCTAGTATTGATATGTGTCAAAGAAAATTCCAAGGATAGTACTCGACAAGGTCTGGAAGGACGCCATCACCAAGTCTCTTGGATCAGACCTCTGCTCTGTGTCTTGGCTTCGAACATATCCCCAGTGCCAAGCCTAAAGGTTTGGGGCTCATGGTGGTCCATTCTTATCTTGGCCATGGCATACTGCGAATCGGAGCCAGGAATGGCAGGAGCACCTCGTATTACTCGACCAAAAGACAAACATGAAGGGCGTTCAAGGGTTGCCCAGCCAGAGCACATGAGTCTTCTCTGATCCGACATCTCGGGGCCGGTTGTGGTCTGCCTCTTCTTCACTGGGCACAAGCTTCGTACTCGGAAGCTTAAATGAGCGACAGCAAGCAGAAGATTGAGGGTTTTGAGGTCGAGCCTCACCCATTGCAGCCACGAGGCTTGGCAGCTGAGCCAAACACGATGCACCCTTTCTGCGATTGGAGACGCGCGAGCAACCAACCAATCGTCGGGCAGACTTCAGAAACAGCCCCTATGTAGACGGACGAACCAGCCCTAAGGTGGTCGAGGTTGATCCAACAACCAGTGACTGTGTGAAGGCATCCGGGGTATCTGCAACACGGATTAACTTTGAACGCCGTTCAGTATGAAAAGGGCGGAAACTTGGCGGTCGGTATTCTATATGCTCCACTAACCGGCCGATTCCATACGACTAGGTGGGTGAAATATACTCCGTCCGGGAGTATAAGACCAAAACGTCCACTCCTCTTCAGAAACACCAACATGAAATGAGCCGCTGGTTCTAGTCCTATCCTTCAAATTTCCTCAGCACCAACAATACGCACTATCAACCATGGCCGACCTCGTCGACTCCTTCACACCTTCCGACCCATCGGACAAATCCCCATTCACCTTCCTCAACAGACTCCCTACAAAGCGTCTGGACGCAAAGATCACCCGTGCTGCCGAATCTGGAATCCCTCAACAAGGAGCTCAGACCGGCGGATACACTCCATCCTATCTCTATCTCTCCCACGTCCCGCTTTTCCCGCTATACTCTGATCGCCAGCATGAGCTGCTCGCCAAGGAAGATAAGCACAAACAGCTTATGATCAAGGCGATGAATGACGCCGACCCAGATAAGAAGCTCACCGGCGGACAGAAGGCCTTCCTGGGCACTATTGGCCATCTCGTAGGAGCTGGAAGTATCGTCAGCACGCAGCGCTGGGAGCGTCGCCTCGTCGGCTCCAACGTCATGAGCGCGGATTCCCGCATGAAGCAAGACAAACTGCTTATCTTCACCCGGTGGACTGTGCCCGCCCCACCGGGTAGACAGCGTCAGGGTCCACTCTGGTTCGTCGACGTGCTTGAGCAGAGGTACGACGAGAGCAGCACCAGTTCACTCAAGAGCTTGAGCGGAAACGCGACGATGCTGAAAGTCGGCGTCGCTGACGGGAGAAAGGTCACGCTCCAGCTGCTCAAAACCGAGGCAAAGGGCATCAAGACCCAGAAGATGTGGTCGAAGGGGACGAAAACTGACACCTGCGAGGCGATGACCTTTGTGGGAGACAATGAAATCGTGGCCATGGAGATTGTAGCCCGGATTGAGAGAACGGCGAGCATGGTTGAGGCGATGGAGGTTAGGAAGAGATTCGACAAGGAGTGGTTGGTGCCCATGGTGCAGTGAGTACCTGCGATGTGCTTGTGAATTGGTGAAGTGCCTTTGTTGGTCGTCTTTCATGCTCTTGCTCTGGAGGTCAATGCTGAAGCAGCTTCACAGCATAATAATGGGAGGTGACGCGGATTATTGTCATTGCGAGTTCGGCCTGTATTCTAAAATACGAGAAAGCCTTCTTCGTTGCATAACTAGTCCTTGGTCAGTTTCCAAAAGTCTTCGGATATCAAGGTGAGCGTGGCAAAGGTCCATCTTCCTGTTGGTAAGGTCATCGCGCCCCAAGTACTGTCGAGGACGCTAGATATAGCACAAGTCCTTCATTCGCTATGCCTTGACCGCGACCTTCAACCCGGACCTGTACACCCTAAGTAAAACATAAACCACTCCAGCAACACAGGTCGTCGCGCCACCAAATGCCCAAAGTCCCGACCAGTTCAGAGGCTCTTTTGATCCCAATACCCCACCTGCGCCAGGTCCACCAATGAGCAGACCAAATCCGACAATGGCAAAGCCCATGCCCGCTCTGGTACCCATAATGCTTTTGTTCGGTGTCAACGCCGCAAAGCAGATTGGTGGAAGAGCAATCAACACGCCGCTGAAGAAGCCCGACAAAACGGTAAGCACAATCATGGCTGCTGCATGTCGAACGGGTATGAAGCAAAACAGCAGAACGCCAGTGATGATGGTGCAAGGTGCAAGGACATTAAAAGGTCCAACCTTGTCGGAAAGGATGTTCGGGATCGTGCGGCCAAAACAGGACGATGCGTTGAAGATTGCCACCGTGTAGAACGACATTCGACTCCCCAGGATGTGGCGATTCTGTGCGTAGTAAGGAATGTAGAACAAGACTGTGGTGAGGCCGATGAAGCTGAGGAGTGTGGAGATGGCGAATGCCATGAAGGGGGCGTCTTTGAATGTAGGCCAGTCGATCAAGGATCTCGGTCTTTGCGGCCTCACCCGTAAGCGCATCACTGCAATGGGGACAAGCAGCGTGCCAAATGCAATGAACGCCACGACCCTGACGGACCAGCCAAAGCCGATATGGTCGACGAGCCTGTAGAGGATGACAGGGTACAGAACGCCACCTAGACTAGAGCCAGACACGGCCAGACCCAAGGCAAGACCAATCCGAGTGCTGAAATAGGTGGGAAGGATGGAGACGCAGGGGACGTAGAGACAGCCAGCACCGAATCCAACGCAGAACCCCTGGGCAAGCAGGACTTGCCAGTATGTCTTGGAGATGCTGAGCATCATGAGTCCGAAGACGATACAAAAACTGCCCGTGGCCAGGAGTGTGCGCAGGTAGCCGCGATCAAACACTGGACCTGACAGTAACCCAACCAGCGTAACAAGAAAGGCTTGGATGGACCCGATCCATGAGATGTTGGAGGAAGACTGCTGGAAGAGAGCGCCCGATTCATAGTAGATCTGGAAATAGGCAAAGGTGTTCAACAGGCCCCAGGTGTTGAAGAACAGCATGAATCCGGCGAGTACGTGTAGCCAAGCTAGGAGGCCGCCATTGGGAGGAGGGCCGGGAGGAGCATTTGGGGTATTTTGTTTGTTTTGCTGCTCTGTCTGTGCTTGAGTCTGTCCTACATGCTCTCTGGAGGTGGTTGAAGGTGGTGTCGGAATCTGTTCTTTCTCAGGATCGATTGGCGACGGGGCCTCGTTCCGATGCGAGTTTTGCAATTGCGCGCCCATTTTCTGCCTTTTTTCATTTCGGTCGTGTATAAGTATTGATGAAGAAGAGCTACACAGTAGCCTCGTAGTCTCCGAGTAAAGTGTTGTCTAGACATGTTCATAAGTACATGTCTGGGGCCTATCAGCCTAGTGGTGCCTCGACCGAGAGCGGCCATCAAGGCCGAAAGAGCCGAGATTGAACTCTCGATGGATGCCAGTGCATATTTGTAACATCGCCGACCCACTTTGCATGTCAGAGGGACGTGCAATTGGGTTCCAGTTCGCAGTCAACCTCCGAGATTTGCAGCCGCGAGGACCGTTGGATTTTCGTCGGAACAGGGACATGGCGGCCTAGGCCTTGTCCCGTCCTCGGACTTTCGGAGTCTTTTGAATCTGCAAAGCGAAGTTGTGGCTCTTCCAAGTCCCAAGCAGTTGATGTGATGCTGTTGCCATGACGAGCTTCAACTACAGTTGCGCCTGTATAGAGTAATGATCGACTGGAGACTTCGAACGTCCCCGAACGTCGTCACAAGATGCACCCTGAGAGACCTGAATCCGGCATGTGCGGGGAGCCAAACGCCATGCTCGCATGAGTCAACTCGTCAAGTAACGGAATTATACTCAATGGCGACTTCCCTAAGGTCGGTGATGGATTGAAGAGGGGACGAACTCGTCCTCAAGGCGCTCGATCTCAGACCACTGATAGCTGCCCAGCGTGCCGGTCTAAGGCCTATTCTGGTTAGCGTTGCGCTCGAAGATCAATGCAACGGGAGATACGCATCAAGGCAAGGCAGTTTCTCCGAGTCCGGACATTCCACTCCATCGAGAGAGGAAGCCATGACCGAAACACCTCAAAACGTCAAATGTGTTCAATACTCTTCATTGTCATAACTTCTACCTCAGTACCGGCTCTTTTTGTCAGCATTCAATCATTTAAGCTCTCGTAATAACTCTCATCCTGGTTCAACAGGTAGAAAGCTTCCGGCTCCGGCTGCCCATATCCACCATGCCATACCGGACTAGGCAAGCTCTCCAGCCCTCCACCAGCCTGCGGTGTCTCTTGGAAGATATACTCGAAGGTCTTCGCCCACTGGACACGGTTGTTCAGGCCCTCCAGGCCCCAAAGTTCCTGTAAGAAATGAAGCATCGAGGAATGTGTGTAGGCCGAGTTCTCAGCGTACATGGTGCCTTGGTCATGGATGAGCGTGTTGGGTTGAACCCAAGGAGAGATGACGAATGCCGGGACGCGCACACCGAGGCGAGTAAAATCGTAGGTTACATTGTGCGCGTCGGATTTGCCGCTGAAGGTGATGCCGTCTTCGGGAGCAGGGATGTTGACTGGCGGTGGGACGTGATCGGCAAAGCCGCCGTGCTCGTCAAAATTGATGATGAGCAGTCTACCCTTGGGGTTAGAAAACTATGTTTGCGAGAGACAGTGGTCGAGAATACTTACAGGTTGTCCCAGTATGAAGAATTGCGTAGCGAATCATAGAGATGCTTGATCATCATCTCACCGGCAGCCATGTTGCTCGTAGGGTGCATTGAATCGATGGTGCAGCACTCTGGGTTGATGTACGAAAACTGCGGGAGATTGTTGTTGGCAAGATCCTCGTAGAATTGGTCCGCATGCACAAGCTTGTCCATTGCATTGTCTTGTACCCATTTGTACATGTATGCATCGATAATATCGGTCTCGTAGTAGTTCTTCCAGCTGATATTCTTGTTGGACAGGGACTCGAAGATCGACACTGTACAGTTCGTGCCGGTTGTGTTGGAGAACCAACCCGAGGATTGGTCGGTATTGTCGACGTAGCCACAAGTTGATCCGCTTGTGGCAAATTGGCGGTTCGGATTGGTTGGTCCCGGGTGCTCGGCGTGATAAGTATCCCAGAAGGCGTAGTTCTGAGCCAGAGTAGTCAGAGTGGTTGCCATGGTTGGATCGTAAGCTTTGATGACAAAGGCAGAATCTCCTGGGGTTGAGTTGTATCTCTCGGATTGCCTCTCGATGAAGCCTGACATGTCAGGGATATCTTCTGGCGTAGGTTGCCATTTGCGATAGATTTCGTAGCTGGTGCCAGCAAAGTTGTGATCAGGGTCCTTCAGGGGCACCTCAGCCTCGTATTTGCCGGCGCAAATCATCAGAGGCTCGTTCCACACCGTCCAATTGGGATTGGTAAACTCATTGCAGTAGGAGATGTTCCGCAAGTTATCAATGTTGTTGAAGTCCCAGTAGCCGGCAATATTGTCAAAGGAGTGATTTTCAAGCATGAGATACACAACGTGGGTGATCTTGCTGCTGAGGGCTGCCCATTGCGACGGTGCTTGTCGGGTCACCGGGAGGGCAACAGTGAATGAGAACAGCGTAGAGGCAGTGATGAAAGAAATGGACAACAACATCTTGTGCTGCTTTTCGCTTTTGCGGTTCTTCTCGAATGGAAGGAGTGGCTCGCACGACTCACCTTTATCCTCAAATGTCTTCTGCTTTCGATTCTCAAGTCTTGCTCGAAGCCGTTCTGCCGAGTTTCGTTCGGTGGTTCAGACGGCACATGTCTTGACACTTGATGATTTCAAATCCCACCTTGTTGTACGAAGACGTGATAACCAATGCTGTGCTGTTTATTGGACACGTTGTCATGGTCTTCTCGCATATTTCGTCTGTGGGATGTCACCTTCTGAGTATGGCATAACACACGACTCGATGGTCAGATATCTTTGGACACTATCTGTGCAACACGGCCGGAAATGTCAACACGTTGATGAATAGAAAGCTTGGGTGGGATGGAAGCTATGGTAGAGGTTGGAGAAGAACTTGTGCACGCGTCGCGTCGTGCAGGGCCCACAAGCTTTAGGCCGTTAGGGCGGGGTCGGCAGGGATAGAGCTTGGCCGATGCTTGTTTCCTACAGTGCCGAAAGCCGCGTTTTCTCAATTATTCCAATCATCCTCTTTTCAATATGCATGACCAGGCACGAGGCCGCATCGCGAGGCACGGTGATCGTCATGGTGCAGGCAAGCGATGTTGGAGCTTCTCACTTTTTGTTCTTCAACTCCACGCTAGATTTCAAGGCAACAAAATTTTGGTCTGCCGAAGCTGGGCACGTTCCTTGGCAAATGAAGAAGATAGGACGACTGCGCTTCAATACTCGCTAAGAGAACTTTTGGTTACCAATGCCTTGCCAGGATCTGGACTCAAACCTCGTCAAAAAGATCAGACACGGAGAAAGAAGCCATCCGTTGTGCTGTGGGCTACGTTGCATTCGTACAACGGGTCATGTCTGCGGAGATAAACAACGGTAGGTCTGCGACGATGAAGGAGATCCCACGAGCATCGAAAGGAAGAGACTCCCTCCAGCCTGCCAGATTTTACTCTCGAGCTTTCACCTTCTTCTAGTATTCCTTCTGCGAAAGCAAGTACGGGTCGCGCACGAATCCGCCTTCAAGATGTCCATTGAGAGCTTTGAAGATACGAATGCCATGGTTTCTATGCTCAAAATGTTGATGAAACCCTCCTACACACCAGTGTCTTTAGATTCTGAGAAAGATGCCATGCTGAAGCAAGAAAAGTCTTCTGCCAAAGTCGACGACGCCATTGAGACGAGTAGCGAGTCCTCCGGAGACACCGTCTACGAGGAGTCGCCATCTATTCCAGAGAGAGAACACGGCCCAGTCAACGCACGCATCGTATCGGACGCAATCATCGGCCTCTCAGATGGTCTCACTGTGCCGTTCGCGCTCACAGCAGGGCTTTCGGCCCTCGGTGACACCAAAGTGGTTGTCTTCGGTGGGCTTGCCGAGCTCATTGCTGGGGCTATCTCGATGGGACTAGGTGGCTACCTCGGGGCCAAAAGTGAAGAGGCCGCATACAATGCAACACACCGGTCCACAAGGACTCAAGTCCTCGAGTCGAGCAGCAGCCTATCTGCGGAAATCACATCGATATTCGCACCATACCATCTACCGCCTTCACTTCTGAAGGATTTTACGCATCAATTGATCACTTCAAATACTCCGGATACTGCGGTGGACTTCCTCATGCACTTCCAACATCGCACACCCGAGCCCGTGGCCAGTCGTGCGATCACTTGCGCCCTGACAATTGCGCTGGGCTATTTTGTTGGCGGCTTCATCCCTCTGCTCCCATATTTCTTTGCGAGTCAGGTCACAGAAGGGCTGATATGGAGTATCAGTGTCATGATTCTTGCACTATTTGTCTTCGGCTATGTCAAGACAGGCTTCGTTGAGGGCTGGCGTGGCTCAAGGTGCGTGAAGAACAGCTTATGGGGTGCAGGACAGATGGTTATTATTGGAGGCTCTGCAGCTGGGTGCGCCATGGGAGTTGTTAGATTGTTCAGCGCAATACAGGGATGATGAGAGAGTTCGCAGTTGAGATTGATGGTCTGGGATAGCGTTATCGTCAAGTTCCTGATTTCAACAGGTAGCCAACCAATTTTCGTGCAGAAGGCATACATTGAAAAACATGTGGGCATGGCATAGATTTCGGGTGGATCCATGGGTTATTGCTGCATGTGAGCTCCACGGACCGGAGCTTCCTTGTTTGGCGCCTTCACTTTTAATGCCCTGCCCTTCTTCGACGATGTAAATTAAGCCTTTGCCATAAAGTCGGAACGGGGATCTCACCGACGGCTTTATTAATGAGGGTACATCAAACGTGCTCGCGCACAGACAGTTCTCAAGTATCTCACAGTGCACCGAGGACAGATTGGAGAAGCACTAGTTGTACAACTGAAAAGAGCTTGAGTGGGGTGACGCAAAGTTGAACAGTTTATCGCCCTGTCGATCCAGGACAAGCAACAATTACTAGTAACGCTTAAGCATGAACACGGATCCCTAGGCTTTTTTCAGCAGCCGGGGTAGAGCAAGTGCCGGACTCGGCAATGGATTGACAGATAAGGAAGGCAGCTATGTCCTGAGTGGAGACTGTTCTGTCCACGAGGTCGTTGTCGAAGAAGCCATTGGAAAATCCACACTCTCGTGGGCTTCAACAACAATGGACATCTCCGTGTACACTCATATCAGCCCTCGTGACGAACAACCATTGGTGATGAAGTCAGTGGCTGGTTACTTTCGATTCAAACCTTTCAATCGATGCTCGAAATCCTCCGCCGGAATATCCTTTACAGTCGCTGTCCTTTTCAACTCGATGCCTCCACATCTCTCCTCCCATCCACGAATGCATTCAGTATGATCCGCGGTCTTACCTCTCTCCTTGCCAATGACGTCCAACGAGTGCTGCAGGTAGCCTCTCAGCACTCCTGGCAAGTTCGTCTCAAAACCACTATACTTCATGAAATCCTCCGTAATGCCCAGATCTTTCACCAACAGCGCCAACCCAAACCCACTGTTGAACTTCCTTGTCAGTCCGTCTCGTCGGAAGGTATCCATGGTCGGGAAATTCACCCCTGTGCCAACGTTCAAGACATCGAGCATGGCTTGTGGGTCAAGTCCGTACTTCTGGCCCGTGACTAAAGAGTCAGACAGCGCGCAGATCGATGAGGCCATTATATAGTTGTTCAGAGTCTTCATTGCGTGGCCAGCTCCAAGCGGACCCATGTGGAAGATATAGCTTGCCATGCATTGCAGGATCGGCTTGACGAGAGCGAAGTGCTCTGCGTTGTCGCTGCCGACCATCAACGTTGAGCGACCGTCGTCGGTGGCGTGCATGTAAGTTTGTGTAATAGGGGCATCAATGAGATGAAGCTCGTGAGCAGCGAGATCTTTGCCGAGTGCTTGCGTGTCAAAGGGCGAGGACGAAGATGTGTCTACGATGATTGTGCCAGGCCGAAGGGATGACCCGATCCCGGACTCACCGAGAAGAACGTCTCGCACGATGCCGCCGTGGGGAAGCATGGTTATGATGACAGCGCATTCGCTGAAGGCGGATGGAGAGGCACCGGAAGCGGTATTCGACCACTGGGAAACGGCATTTTGCACTTTTGTTGAATCTTGGTCGCGGACGACTAGATGATAGCCATTTTTGGGGAGATTGGAGGCCATCGAGAATCCGGCATTACCTAGGCCTATATAGCCGATGGTCTTGACCGACCTCGAGGTCTCTTCGGCCATTGATGCGGCGGACGGAGCTTGTATCGATTGACGGTATGCTGCGCCTCAACCTAGGCAGTATGTGTCGGCAATGTACCCTGCCCCCGGTGTCGTTCAAGAGGGGACGCTGCGAAGCAACCTCTATAAGATCGTAAATAGAGCCTGTTCATCAATTGTAGAAGAAAGCAGAACCTCGACATGGCAAACCTAGGCATTCAATCTACATATCTCGGCACGAGGCAAACCCCGTTGCGGGGGTGGTTGTTGTGCCATCATCTCGGGGTTGTGGAAAGGCCCGCCAATGATTCACTTCGAAGAGTCTGTCTCCAAACCGTGACGTGTGGCAACAACGATGACTTGCCCTGCCTCTACCGGGCGCAGGGCTTCGAGATCAGGTTGTTAGAATCTGATAGCTGGTAAGCCTAAGGACGAATAGAAAGCGCAAATATACATGGGTGATCGTCAAGGTACAAAAAATCTACGCAGCTTCATGTCAATCTCAGTGGTGGCGGCCCAGCTGAGCCCCAGGCGGAGTCATGTCCGAGGGTGTGGAAGAAGCGCACACCTAATGGAGCCAATTGGGTCTTTTCCGGGGCCCGAAGGGCCCGAGGCGGCCCCTCGACTCGCTTTTGACTTCCCCACCCGAGCTCGTCCACGCGGCCCCTAGTTCAACCCCTTCCCCAGCAGGCATTTTGCTAGGCGGGAAGATAGACAGACAGCACTACGCAAATGACAATTTTATCGTGTCGATGTGTCTTTTATTTCATTTTCAGGGCTTTGAGCACGGTCCTCACGGATTTGTTTGACTATCTCAGGGTCGATATATACGATCATCAACGTCGGTAGAGGGAGCTGAGTTAACAATGATCGCAGAAATACTGGTAAAAGAACTTCGAAGCCAGGGATCGACAAGAAACTGCATCGATCTCATCATGAGGCCACGGAGACTCGACCTGCATGGCGAGCACCTTGAGGAAAGAGTCTGATTCGCGCATGATGCCTCATCTGGGAAATGTTGCCTTGTGCGGAGTGGGCTGCATTACCCGGCACAAGCAAGCAATGGGATTTGTTGAGGCGCATCTAGTCTCTGAGGATGGCGACTGCCTCGACTGCTAACTCGCAACTGAGCATAGGTGGCTCAGAGCCTCAATCTGCCTCGGATTCACTCCTCTCAGCGTTTCCCGTCATGACCGAACACCTCATAACTCTTTCCGACCCTCTTCTTTGAACCGCGACTGGGTCACGTCCTAGTCAGTAAGAGCTTACTGGAAAAGCGACTCTCATGGCTGAGGCTGCCGCTATTGCAAGCATCGTTGGTATCGCAAGCTTTGGAATCCAGCTGACTCAGACCCTTTACAACTTCGGCTCCAACGTGTCAACTGCGCGCGAGGATGCCAACTACATTGCTCGCCACGTCGACCTTTATGCCAATGTGCTCGACATTCTGACGGAGCGAATCGATGACGAAGACCCTATTCTCTCCGACGCGGCATTTGACCTTGTCGACGAGCTGAAGTACCAGTCAATTGAGTTGTTCAACAAAATCGAACAGTCGCTTCCTAGTCCTAAGGAGGGCAGAAACGACATCTCCTTTCTGCAGAGAATGAAATGGAATTTCACCAAATCTAGAGTGGCCCTCCTTGTTGGCGAGCTGGACTACTTGCGCAGCACTGTTCATCTCCTCGTTACCATTATCTTCACAGGGCGGAAAATACAATCTTGCAAGTCAGTGGCTTTTGTACCATTTTTCAAGTCCAAATGTCACTAACGCAAGTGAACTAGTAAGCGGAAAGTCAAGTCCGGCAAGGGGAAGCCTTCAGACCTCGACGGCGACTTACGGAAGCAAGGCGCAAAGGCTCAAAATGCACTTCTTGCGCATTATGAAGCCCTTGACGCCCTCTCAGAACTTGAGAAAGTGGCAGAGCGGCAAGAAAATACCAGCAGCCATGACCAAAGGCAGACGTCTACTCAGCAACCGAATATCCGAACAGATGTGATTTGCACAAACACTACGGCACTCGCCGAACTGCAGCAGTCGCTCGCGGTCTACGAAGATCCAACCGAAAGACAGCGGCTTGTACTTCAACGGTCTGTCAATATACTGCAACAGCTCTTGCACCAATGGACAAACGTTGGCATTTCCGACTTTGAAGGAGCCTCTTCAGAGCAACCGGCTCAACCAGATGATCAAGTGAGAGAGGGTGATGCCACATCAAGCGATCTGCATTCTCCGAATTCTTCCATACCGATTGATCCTGGCGATAAATCCATTCCTGGCTCTTTCAGACCGAATGCCACATTTTGGAGTCTTCCGACGGACACAGAGCCAGATCCTACATCGATCTCCGACGATCACTGGTCGCTGCCGCCACGGAGCACGAGGAAGAAGAAGCCAAGGAAGGTTCACAGCAATGCACCACCACCTTCTGTCAGTGCAAATCCCAGAAGAGAGAGTCTTCCGATGGAGACTCGGTCTATTACCATATCATCACTTTCCGCTGACGACTGGTCGGAGCACGTGGCCCCAAGCTCGAGGAAAGAGAAATCAGAGAACATTCACAACAATGCACCTTCGTCTTTATTGCCTGAGCGCACAAAACCACCACCCTTTCGACCATTACCTCCAGGATGGCTCGCATCGGTAGACCCAGCATCTGGTCGTAGCTACTATATCGAACACGACACCTCTAAGACTCAGTGGGACTTTCCAAGCGCGACCATAGCCAATGATGAGCCAGCTAAGCCTATCAGCAGGCCGTATGCATCAAAGTCTGGTGAGCGGGCTGATGTGGGAGGAACAAAACAGTCCAATGAGTCGCAGTCAAAGATCAAGAAACAGGGAGAAATTAGTACGGGTGGACCCAGTGACTTACGCTTTGCGGGCAAGAAGCTAGAAGACATTACTCTCCAAGACCACCTTGACGCAACCCTCGCCATGGCCAGAAAGGATCCCCTCTTTCGCAAGAAACAGGGAGAAATTGGTACTGGCGGACCCAGTGACTTACGCTTGGCGGGCAAGAAGCTAGAAGACATCACTCTCCAAGATCATATGAACACAGCCCTCTCCATGGCCAGAAAGGATCCTCTCTTTCGTACGTTCGAAAACATCGAAAAGATCCAAAAGATCTTTCGCAGCAAGCCTAAGGCCTCAGATCCATGCCAGCACTGCAACGGACGTGGTTCCAAAACTGGCCACTTGCAAACCTGCCGAGATTGCGATGGTAGTGGTACCGTAACCTTTGTTCAGAAGAACCCAGGATCCAGAGCACGCACCTCGACGTCAACATGTTTAGGCTGTGATGGGAAAGGCTCTATACGAAAAACGTACCGCTGTAGAGTTTGCCATGGGACGAAGAAGCAGCCGCCCCGGAAGACCAAGCACGGAGACGATGATGGCTCTTCCGGCTACTACGACTACAGCGAGAGCTCCGATGACGAGCCGCCTCGAAAGTCTGAATATCGATCCTTTCAAGATCATTGGGCGGTGTGAGCCCAGGCAACGACGATCCATCCCATTGGCGCACTATATCAACCATTCAGCCAGACCATCCTCATCCTCTTTACCACTGACCACGCTTGTTGCACTTATACTTACATGCACCACAGCAGAGTCCTGGTAATGATGGCTTTACTCCTACTCCAATAACTAAGTGATTTACACGCAGATCCGACGGCGATCGGAGACGCAAGCCATCTCCTGGCGAGCCAACCAACGAATGAGACTGGTGTCGACGAAGGCGTGCCGGGTATTCACGAGCCGGCAGCGAAGTCTGCGGCGGCGACGGCAGTCCTTCCACGGATACTCCACTTTGCAATACAGATCAATTCGACACAGAGTCTAAGCGCGCGTGGGTGACTGCATGAAGACTTGCTGGCAAGAGGAGATCCTTTCGACTCGTCCATCTGCAGCTTCGACTCTACCCTAGGCTACAGGACTAATGTGTCCAACCTCACGATCTGTGAACTACAATGAGACAACGCGCTAATAGTCATGGTATCTCCAAACAGTGAAGTTCTTTCATTGTCGGGTAACTAAAGGTCAACAGCTTCCCAAAGAAGACGGCGGGCATCTACAAAGAGGTGGGAACTCAGTGAAGATCATGCATTGTCGGGCGACCGAGTCTGTAAGACGTCCTGATCAGGGCGCCAAGGGCCAGGAACAGGGCAGGGTGAGTGAATGACCAGCGCCACGCTATCGCAATGTGCATGAACAGTATTGTTTCGGAAAAGCCAATGTTGACGACAAGACTCGATCGCCCAAGCTACTCGAGTGGTCCTGGTTCCATGTGATACCGACATCTCACGAGGTACCATTCACCAGCACCCCGAACCCGTTCTCCCTGATCGGCCTCTCAAGCTGCAAAATCCACCTCTCAGCAGGCTCACCTCGAGCATCTCTCAAACGCACCCCATTCTCACTTCCATTCGCCGCCAGAACCAACCCCTCCGAATACAAATTCGTCAGCCTGAAAGTCCCATCTGCATACCGATCTATGCGCCACTGCTGCCCCGAATAATTCCCAGCGGCTGTCAAATGCGGCGTCGTCTTATCGTCACCATACACGTCCAGCACCCTATCCCTGCCCAGCCACATCGTACACAGATTCCACGTTCCGGGATCCGTCCGTGACGGCGAGAGTTGCCAGTACTGGCCGCTGAAATCTCCATCGGCGGCGAGTTGGATTTTGCCATCGTGCTGCTGCGTTCCGTCGTTAATGACGTCGAGGGACATGGAGGGCCGTGCTGCGTTTTTGATCTTGTACCAGTATCGGCTGTCGAATGAGCTTGGTGTTGATGATTCCGTGCGTTGGAGGGTGGAATTGGCGGCTTCGCCCATGCTGGACGGAGTGGACGAGATGCTAGGATGAACTCTCAGGACCATATTGCAAGGTGTTTTTGACAAGTGTTCACTTGAACGACAAGAAAGAATGAGGAAACTTGTCCTCTTCTTGGAATGAGGCTGAAGTCAGGTGGTTGCTGCCTGTCCAAATCAGGCCAACCATGACTGCCAAGAATCGGAGCCTTCCAGCTGAGGCAACCTGCAACTTGTGCTTGATTTGCTGTGTTAAATGTGTTCGCTCATAAGAGTCACATTGAGGGAAAGCGCTTGAACAGACCGATATGCGCCTGCTTGGCCGCGGTGGAGAGCGCTTTCCCCGAGTCGTAGGAGCACCTTCTCGAAGGCGCGCAATCACGGAGAAGTGGACAGGGTCTGTCTACTTGCCTTGTTCGACGATCAACACCAAAAGCTAGGAAAATGAGAAGACAATGCACTGTTGTTGGACCCTCCACTCCCCAGTCAACTCAAGTAATCTGTATAGCTAGCCCGCATACGTGACTTCCCTGGAACGAGTGACCAAAGTACCAAAAGACTCGCCTCTCGCTATCAGTATAGAGAAAATTGCTAGAAAAGGCAATGCATGATGAGAGACCGCGGGAGATGACTCCCAGTGCCGAGGCGCGCGCAATTCAGTTACCAAATTGCAAAAATGCTAAACGCTCGAGGATTAAATCAGAGTAACGATCGCTTCATTCGCCCACCCGCGCCTTTGTTTCAATCTATGTCCTGATCGGCCACCAAGCAAACCAGCGTCCGAGGCCCCTTTCATCCATTCTTGGTTCGGGTTCGGCGTGCTCAAGAGTGCCACACACTGCTGTAGGTCTTGTATGAGCCTGGAGCCAAAGCAGTGCCCGTGCCGTAACCACTAGTAGCGGAATAGAATCCAGTGGTGTGGCTGCTGCTAGTGTAGACGGGGCTACCAGACGGCGGCGCGGCGCCAGCTGGGGGAGGCGGGCTGACAGGCGGGTTAGGCACCGGCTCAATGACGAGAAAGAGACCAGTGACAGTGCCCGGGCCGAAAGTATCTCTCAAGGTGAGCGAAGTGTCGGCGCCGTACGCAGGGGATGAAATGAGACCTGGGAGCTGAGTTCCTGGTGGTGGGCAAGGGAAGCTCGCGATGACTGCGTTCTGGCCTGGGGTGATCTTCACGACGCCGCCGGGCAAGATTGGGCCGAGAGTATTAAAGGTTAGGTCGCTGCTGGGCAAGTTGTTGGCTAGGCGGGAGAAGTTCAAGCTAGACGAGAGCGTTAGCCCGTCAGTATTTGCCGTATGAAAAGATGTATAAGATCATAGGCTCGACTTACTTGCCACTGCCGCTGAACGTGACAATATCCGTGTTCCCACCGACCTGATAAACGCTGGGCACAAAGAAATTCAACGAGCACGTTTTGTTGACAGAGAAATCCGGGACGGTGAAGCTAGAAGCCAGTGCCAGATCATTGGGAGTGACAGTATAGAGATTGGTGGACCGAAGGAACGCCTGGTTCGGCAGGGCCTGTGACACAGTCTGGATGTTGTCGGCGTGGAGAACGTATTGGCTGGGCGAAGTAGTGAAGCCGTAGTTCGTGCTCGAGGGGCTCCCAGTTGTGCTATAGGCACTGGTTGTAGCAGATGCGATGCTGGTGAAGGCTGCGGCGGCAACGATTGAGCTCTTCATGATGCTGCTGTAGAAGAGAAAGAGTGACTGTAGGAGACAGGAAAGTTGAAATCAAGACCAAAAGAAAGTCGAAAGGAAATTCGTAGCCGAGTGTTGGAGTGAGAGACGATCGATGCTGGGTGCCGCCATTGTGTTCGCCAGACCTTACAGGGATCGTCCTTAACCGCTGGCAAGCCTGTCGGGCATTTCAGAAAGCTTTCGAATAATCTGATGCCATTCTCGTCCTCGTGTTGTTGCATGGTACGAGATGGCATGTACCTGGCTGGGGAGGCTCAGCATGACTGCTTTTGGAACGCCTGTATACTGACCAGGGCACCATTGACCAACCGTGTGCATTCCGAGGTTAGGCCTGTCGGTAGTCTGGCCTGGAACTATTGATATATCTGGATATTCTGTTTTGAATCGTAGACCGAGGTCTTGCCAATGGTCAACGAACTGTACCTCGCAGCCTTGAGGCTCGGTGTAATTCTATACGATACTGAGCCACAGGAGCAACAGTCAGGTTTTCTGAGGGAGCTGGGTACGGAGAGGAGCCGAATGGAGGATTGTAGACACAAGGCAACGTCTTGTTGTCGGCCGCCTCTTTTTCACGCATAAGAAAGCAAGTCGGCGGCCTGATCGGTTACGGAACTCCGTGCTGGAGAGCACTGTTTTGCAAGGGATGGACTCTCTGCGTGCACTGCTTATCGGTGGCTAAAGGGCAGATACCGCTACGAAGAGCCCTGATGCTGCTTGCCCGCCTCCGACTCAACTGCAGCGTCGAGATCTAGGAGCAAGGCCAGGATGACAAGGGAAAAGTCAAAATCTGAGGTGAGAGGGCCAACATCGACGAATTCAGTTGTAGGAGCATTGTTAGGTATGGGTTCGGTGGGGGCACAGTATTACCCCGGAGTCAAGACCAACTGAAGAAGCTTCTGGCACCTAACATGTCAGCAAAGTGATACTCATTGCAACCGTCAGAATCGAGAGAGTTGATGTTTGGAGGCGGGCTGTGCAGGCAGGAGCCATCCTCCACCGACTACCCAATCATGCCGCCGCAGTCTGGCTTGGCACACCTGCCAAAAATGAAGGGATGGACTTCGAGACAGGAATAGCGTCTTCCAAGGGCGTCTTTTATTTTAGTAATCCATAGTGAGAATAGAAACCGAACCTTGACCCAGAAAACTTCACTGTAATAAACCTCGGGATGGAGGCAATGCTGCTTGTCTTTATCCCGGTAAGCTGAAACCAGGTCAGATCTGGCATGTGCGGGAGAGTAGTTGACGGTATCTCCAGTGATCGAGGTTATCGACCTGATAATTCTTTGCAAACAGCTGGCTCAAAGGGCAGACTCCGCGCCAACTCCCGCGCCACTCGGGTGTATCCTGTCCATACCTCCCTCTCGGTATTCGAAAAAACTCATTCTCCCCTTCGTCCTCTGGTCACCTACTGCTTGATGACTCCTCTCGCCATCAAAGTCTGCACTACCCCCAAACTATCACTCATGATCTCCGTCCTCTTCAGCACAATCCCATCATGTGGGGCGCCCGACTCCTTCGCATAAACAAATTTGAACGCCGCCGGGATTTTGACATCCCAATCCCGTCCCTGTTGGTCCTGGACCTTCTTTTCCTGTGCTGTAGGGTCACCCGGGAGATTGGCATACAAGTAGGCTTGCCCGATCATGTCCCATCCGTCTTCCGTCTCCCATGTGACGAGGAAGTACGGCTCGTGGAATTCTTTGGTGAAGAACTGGTACATGGCTTTGGATTCGGCAAAGGCGGGGGCGTTGCCGAAGTAGGAGGTACCATCCGGTTTGACGAGCGTGAAGTCCGGGGCAAACTGTGGCGAAATATGAGCTCACTGTGAAGGTGGAGATCCAGGGGCACAAAGGCCATTAAAGCCAGATCTCGGGTCGTCTGAGAAGGTGCTTCGAGCAACGCACTCACCCAGTCACATCCATCTTCGCTCCAATCTCCACGTTGATTAAAGTTGATAGTGTATTTCTCCATCCAGTTCATCGCCGGATGTTGTCTGGTCTCATCATCCCATGTTCCAACATGAACGAATGCAGGCTGAGTAGGGACGGACATGGCGCAAATTTTGAAATCTGTGACGAGATCAAGGGTAACTGCAACGAATCAATCGATCAATTTGGGAAGAGCTCTGATGTCGTGGAGTCAGTGTCATTTAAGAACAGAAAGAACGAGGAAGAGAGGTACCCAGTCCAGCTTTATGGAGCATGTGGAAATGTTTGCAAAGTCGGAGCGATTTCTCAGCCTTGACATGCCCCTTTACGGTCCAGCAACGGAAGCTGTTTCAGCTCTGCCCATGTCGACCAGCTAAGCTTTCAGCCGTTAACATGACGTTCGGCCTCTTGTTCCGTGTGGTGCACGAGTCGATGACATGGACACTATTCGATACCAAAGAATAGGAACAGGTATAGCAATGCCGCTAGATCTGCGTACCCGACATTAGCGAAGTGAAAGATGCATCTGGGCCGTGGGCAGGACATAATTCAACGGGCGACGCCCCGCAATGGGGGGAAAGGTGCTAACCGCATCCCGAAGGCGTTCTGGAGACGCGGGCGTGCGGGGAGACGAGTCCGTTCTCATGTGGTAGTATTGCGAACGTTCGACTCTGGACAGCGTTGTCCCTTTGTCTCAGCCCCAAGCGACGAAGCCATGCTGTCTCGACACCGGCATGGTTTCCCATGTGATGAAAGAGACATGATTGGCGACCGAAGGTCGGCGAGAAACGCGCGCTGCTTGGAAGTGCAAGCCACGAAGGACTGACTCGAGGCTCAGGCTCCTCTCATTGTGGGTAAGTGGCCAGACCGCCCAGCCTCGCCAGCCTGAGCGTTCCGAGAAATTGGAAAAGCCTTTGGAAGGATCGACGATCCGAAAAGCGAGGAAGAGTGTGAAGTAGATACGAGATTGACAGGACAGTCAAGGGAAGGCACACTTGGTCGCCCAGCTTTAAGTATCTTAGGCGGTGACCCGGAAAATAGAATCGCCTTTGCCGGTTGACTGCGCGGTTCGAACACATGTTGCCACAAGAAATGGTCAACCAAAACGACTGTTGTAAAGCCAGCATCTTCACGATGCTCAGGTGAGCCCAGACCAGCTCTCGGTGTTCTACCACTGTCTGCTTCGCTTCAGCAAGCGAAACATACCAGGTATATTCGCTTACGTGTCTCTCTCACTGGCCACCAGAGCAACTGTCAGTGTCCTCTTCGCTTAACCGTTACATCCAAGGTGTCAGCAAGCGAGAAGGAAGCGAAAAGTGACATGGGCCTCCTGCAAGGCCACTCTGCCTTCATCATGAGCCCAGACAAAATTGCCAAAGCTCTGGAGCTGCAAGCCTCTTTCAAACATGTGTAAACTGGATTTGATGCGTTGTGGCGTAACGTGGCGACAAATCCAATCTTCGGGAGGAATATCCGGGGCAGACTTCGGCTTCCCGTAGCGAGAAACGGTCGCTTAATTATCGCTTCAGGGAAATGGACAACATGTTTTCTCGTATGCCAATTCAGCCCTCGAACCCTGGCGTCGAGGCATCTCAAAAGAAAGACTCCATGTGATCTTTCGAAGAACTGCGCCGGTTTTTGTATTGTTTGTTATATGATTGTCGCTTCTCGAGTCTTCAAGGCCTTCTCAGGAAGGTCCTGCGATAGACTCAACTGCGATAGCTGGACTCGCCATATTGACCCCAGGTCCAGCTGCGTTGAATTATTACAAGATCCTAAGTATGCACAACGCTGCAAGAACAAAATGCCGTACTGTACAGAGACTCTAACGTCGAGCCATTATCGCTTCCGCGTCATGACTTTCGTGATGGCGTGCCGAATTGTGACGCCCGCCTTCTCAATCTCCTTCTTGGTGAGACCGATCGTCAAACAGACCTTCAGGGCCGGCGAGCACGTGTAAATGTCCGTCTTTGCGCCCGACGGACCTGCGGGAAGGGTCTTGACCCGCGTGATCAGGACGTTTTGTGAAAGGCACTGTGCCGTCGTGTTAGCGGGCCCTTCTCTAGACGGTATACAAGACTCACCTCATCGACAATTTCCTGTAACAGCATCTGTTGATCCTCTACACTCAATCTCCGCGAGCTCAACACCTCTGGCTTGAATACCAGCAGCATGATCGGGTTCTCTGGAGCACTCGTGCAGTAAACCCAATCACTTCGAGGATCAATCTGCTGCCACATGGCCTTGATGTTCTCCTTCAGCTGTATGAAGAGATCCGGCTGAGTCTGCAGCATCATAAGTGTTTCACTCGCCGTCACGGCGGATATGGCCGGCAATGCGGCAGAGAAGGTGTATGATGCGGCGGAGAGTCGCTGATGTTCGACAACCTCGTCAGAGCCTGCGCAAAATCCTCCAGCTGCGGCGAGGGGTCCTGCCATTGCTCCGATGATCATGTCGACTTCCGCCGCATCTACATGTTGGTGTTCTGTTACGCCTCGACCAGTTCGTCCTAGCACGCCGAAAGACCACGTCTCGTCCAAAATCAGGCGGAATTTGTACTTCAGCTTGAGTTCGATCTGCATTCGGCAGTTAGCACGGCCGTGGGGGTTCCTTGTCTTCTCAGGAACTCACAATCTTGGGCAAATCGACAAGTTCCCCCGTATTCTCGAACAAGCCCTCTGTAATGATAAACCGCCTCGTCAACGGCTTCCTCGCCTGTTCCTTGGTCACTTTCGCAAGCACCCGCTGCAGATCTTCCATGTCATTGTGCTCGTACCACCTCACCGTGCTCCTAGATATCTGGATGCCTTTCCGGATCGCATAATTCACGCCTTTGTCCGCGACGATGATGTCGCCTCGTTTCGAAAACGCTGGAATCACGGAGGAAATGGTGCTGAATGCCTGGGCGTAGATTATGCATGCCGTTGTGCCTAGAAACGCCGCAATATCTGACTCAATCTTCATGTGTACATCCTGCGTTCCGTAGAAGCCTGGCGGGCCGCAGGGACCGACTCCGTAAGTGCGTAGTGTTTGGATTGCCCGCTCTTTCAGTGTTTCGTTGGAGATGAAGTTGTAAAAGTTGTATGATGCGAGGTTCGTAACGGTCCGGCCGTTTGCGAGTTTCGATCGAGGGCCGCTGGGTCTGTTCAACTAGTTTAGTAGGTCAAAAGGCATGAGGTGTGTATAACTCGGACGGACCCAACAATGACCGGCCGCTTCTCCAATTCAGCTTCCTCGAACGCTGTGGTCTTTGCGACCAGAGGTTCCGGCGTCCATTCGTCTATCAGGTCGTCGACCTCCTATTGCGCAGTCAGCGTACCGCTTCACGCACCGCTTCCCGCACCGCAGATTTATATGCCCACCTCTTCAGACAACTTCACATAATTCTGCTTCGTCGAGTACTTAGGCGCGAGCAGATAGCGTATCGCAAAGAGCACGAGAAACAGTTCGACAGCCGATCGAATAGGATCGTTCTGGTAACTCGACTGCACGTAGCGGAGGAAGATGGCCGACCCGGGGAGTTTCTGGAATTGTTCGGCCGCTGTGTTCGCTATGTTGGTGACGTACTCTTGCGCATCGTGAGGATCCATGGCCTACCGGCACTCACTGCGTGGTTCACTGTGGTCGCTGTGAGCAGGATGGATGGCTGCTGAAAATTCAACGAGAGTATAAGAATAAATCATGTTCACATTCATTTTCGCAGTATGGCTCGCCGCGGCACGTCACGTGTTCAAGGACTTTCAGGGGCACTCGAATTAATTTCCCGGGTGCACCGGCGCGGAACAGAAGTCGCCTAGGAGTGCTATCAGGTGCTTCTTCCATCAGGCAACATTCATTTGCTATGCAATGTTTGTTTTTGTCATGTACAATATCTAAACAGCGGAACAATATCTCAACCGCCGTGGACGCCTTGAACCCCCCAATATTTGCTGCAGACCAAATGAAGAGCAACAGGCTGCTTGTCTATGCCATTTCACTCATTAGTTTGTCCGGCTCAACGACCGACAAAGAATTTCACTTTCATTAGTGGCCGCATCCTGGCGCATTTGCTCTGAATTGACATGCCATGCCATTTACACAATCCATACTTTTCTCTACCATCGAACGAAGCGGCCACCGCCGCCTCCACCACCTCCACCACCGCCGCCGCCAAAGCTGAAGGGGTCGTTGTTGTTGCCGGTAGCGGAGGCCGTAGCTGAAGCGCCGCCGCCGCCGCCTGCAGCCCCTGTGCCGCCATCCTGACCGAAGTTGAGGAGCGCGGAACCGGTGATACCTGTGGTGGTGTCGTTGTTGTTCTGGCCGGTGGGCTGAAGCAGATCCATAGGGATGCTGGGTAGACTGTTGATATACTTGCGAACAATAACAGGTCCAATGAGCAGGACAAGGAAGACGATAAGCATGATAAAGTACAAGATCGCGTAGCGAATAACGCGTCTCTTGCGAAGACGAGATTGCTTAATCGAGTAGATAGGTGGTCGAATTTGACGGCTGCCAAAATAGTTAGTAAATGTGAACAAGGGGTCACAGGAGAAGGTCACATACCTAGGTCGCAGCCAGAAGAGCATGACTGAATGGAACTTGTCGATGTAAGGGACGCAGAGAGCCGGCAACATGACAAACATGATCATGTGGCCCAGAATAAAGTCGGCGGCGAAGAATCCAAGCTCCGTGATCTTGCAAAGAAACTCTCGGGCAGGCTGGGACATCGAATGCCAACCCATCGAGTACCATTTGCCAGTCCACCATGCAATGTTCGAGGTATCATGCTTAAACTCCCTCGTCAAAGCAAGAGCGATGATGACCTTGAAGATGAATCGCTGGAGAGCCACAACCGCGATCATGCCCAACAGAGCCTTGGCGAAGATCCATCCCTCAAGGAAGAACATGACTTCCCAGAAAGCCAGCAGCATAACGACGGCCACGCCGTGCGCAATGGCGGCAAGGACTGAGCCGAATTTCTTACAGCACATGCTCAGCACGGGTCCCATGCAACAGGCCATACCGAACAAGCCAGCGAGGACACCGGCATTGATGGCAATAGGAGCGAAAGCAACGATCGCGACTCGGATCAATGAGTTGGTCGGCTTTTCCAAGGTAGATCCCTGAACACCGGTCTGCGCGTTGATGAAGAGATAAGGGATCAAGGTCAGCAGGACGAGAACGAAAGGCCCCACAATCTCGCTGAAGAAGACGCTGGTGAAGTGCGCACGAGGTACATCGCCACTGAGCTTCTCTGATGGAACACCGAGGGCTTTGCGTTTGTAACCTGTAAGGCGAGTCCGGCTAAGTCGGCAGAAGGCGATCCAAGACGAGGCGTGCGACCGCGAGTTGCCGCGAGACAACCATCTGAGATAGTCTCGGTAGTCAATGAAAAAGTCGGTCCAGGCAAATTGGTGAGGGTTGAAGATGAAGGGCGAGATGCAGAGGCCAAGCAGGGAGATCCAGAACCACAAAAGCCACACACCCCAGACTGTGATGGTAGCAAAGAGTAACATCATCAGTGACCGAGCTCCAAGGTAGATCGACGGACCAGCGAACCGCGAGTAGAGAACACCGAATGGGATTCGTGCCGTCGCAAAGCCACGACCAGTTCCGATGTATCGAGCACCACCGAAGGACAAGTCTTGCTGAATCGAACTGGCATAGATCTGGCACACAAACACTTCGAAGACTGGCGAGGCTGATGCGAAGTGCTTCGCTAGACGAGTAGCGGCGCGCCAGAATCCACGTTCTGTCAACTCCTGTACCACCAAGGGTACGAATGAGATGAAGAAGACGATGAAGATGGACAAAACACAACGTTCTACCCATTCCATGATAGGCTTCAGGTTGGTGCATCCAGTTGGTTTCAGAGGGTCTGTCGGAGGAACATTGCGGTTGTAGTGGCAGAGAATGGTCTCGTGTCGCAGAGCACCCAAGTTGATGAGTACTATCATGAACAGCTGCACTGACAACATAATCAACATGTTGTTGATATGGAAACCAGGGTGGGCGTAGTAGAAGGACAGGAAGCGATCAAGAGGTAGCTGTGTGCCGAGATAGTAGTACTCGCGAGACAGCATCTGTTCACCCATACCAGTACCAATCTTGGTTGTGAAGTTGAGAATCGAGCCAAATCCGAGATCACGGCCTTTACCGCACTGGTAGTATTCACAGTGCTTGATGCGACCGCCACGGATGAGAGCATTCATGCCGGCGTAGATGTCCTCGTTGAGATGCAGACCTTTCTGAGCTTTGGAAACACCGCCACGTGTAGTCATGAAAATACCGTTGAGGAAGTCAGGATGACCGTAATGGAGCTTGCCACCAATCTGAGCCAGAGTACGAGCGAAGAGGGTACCGAAAGTTTGTTCCTTGCCAGCAGCGACGTCACCAAGGACACCAATGTTCTCGGAGAAGATGTACTCTCGAGCACCAAGAATCGCGACAGGGTTGGTCTTGGTAGGAGGCAGTCCAGGAGTGTATGGCGAGACATTATCTGTAGTCATCTCCTCGAATTCAGCCAGAACGCTTCGGATCTTCAAGCACTCCTCGAGGTAGTTGTCTTGGTTGGCGTCAATGAGTTGAATATATTCACCGCGGTAGAAAATGATGGCATGATTCTGATTGTCGGACTTGCCATCTCCAAGAATTGGGTTGCCGGAAAGTTGGACTCTGAATTTGGGTCGACGTTGGCCATTTTCTAGGAGTTCCGAGTGGCCATCGATCAGAGCAGAATACAAACGAGGCTCTTCACCTTCGTTCTGCGGTGGCTCTTCGTCCAAGTAAGCAATCTGCAGATCTGGATAGGCGCGAAGCAGGAACTCGGTGTTTTCGCGTTCCTCCTTCTTGAACTTGGCGTAACGTTGCATAGAGACCACGATCTTGAACTTGCGTCGAGCCATGCGTTCGAGCTCACGCTCCAGTTTGTCGGAGTTGCCGCCGAACATTTGAACGACTTCGGGGTTCTCGACACGGTACAGCAGCTTGATGGCTCGGCTGTAATTCATGAAACCAGAGATGGTACGGTACAAAGTCTGAGAACGAAGAGAGGCCCAGATACGAGTTCGTAGAGTGTACTCAGGAGCAGCAGACTTGAAGCCAATGCAGTAGAAAGGTAGATCATCAATCTTGCTTTTGGCGGTGTCCTTCTCGGATTTTTCGTAGTCGCCGTTGAATTGGGAAGTCTCGTCAGCTAAGATCTTGGTGTCTTTGACGAAGCAGTCCCACTCGTGTGGATGAAGCTGCTTGAGGTATTCCAGAAGCGTGACACGGGAGTATGGCTCATCCTCGCGAATGATCTCACGGAGAGACAAGAGAATCTTCTCGCTGTAGTGCGGGATGAGAACGGTGAAAGTTGGCATGTTGTCCACCGGGAGAGGCTCCGGAATGGGAGTAGACAGGGATTGTGCGAAGAACGAGATGCGACGTTCCGCTTCACTCTGCGATGGGAAGAACTCGGTCTTGAATGAATGGTCTTCCTGAGACACAAAGAACGTCGGAGCTCGAAGGGTTCGCTTCCCCTCCTGTTCCGAAGGCACCTGGTGATAGAGCAGCTTCTGGACGTGGTCGATGGCGAGGAGATGCTCCCGGTACATGGAGATAACTATGGCGTTCCAGACCTGAGAGATCAGCACCTTCGGCTTGTACTTAATCTCCATATCAGTGGTGGCGAGGACCTTGGAATAGATACGCTTTGGCAATCGGGAGAAGATGTTTCTCCAAGGCGTCCAGATAGAAACACCGAGGTAGAAAGATCGGGCAACCGAAAAGACGCAGTTCCAGATGATGTACCACAAGTAGGTATCCAAGAAGAAGAGCACCAGGTCCGTGAAGAACATGATTCCCAGCAAAATCTGAGGTTGGATCTTGCAGAGGTAGTCTTTCAGAATTGCGTCTCCTTGACAGTGGCGGATCTTCGTGTACGACAAGATCTTGATAGGGTCTCGGAATGACAAAGTCAGGAAGAAGTAGGATTCAGCCAACTTGGCAGCGAAGACCATAATCCACAGGCCATAAGACATCCACATGTCGTTGCCCTTCAGACGAGGATAGGAGGCAGTGAAAGTCTGACTGGCCACGTATCGGCGATTGTTTCCCGTGAGATAGCTTCCAAACAATCCACCGAGAGGCATGATGGAGAAGAAGAAGAAGGTGGCCAAGGCGATCAGGAATTGAACAACTCCTAGAATCAGCGAAATCTTGCCAGTCTGTTTGATGCCAAAGATGTAGACGCTGGGTGCAATGTTGATGACAAAAACAGCGATGAGAAAGAGTAGTCTCTTGGTCAGATGCTGAGCGCCAGCCCATCTGCGAGGGACGTATGACCACTCGATGAGGGTAGCAATGATGTTGATCAAAGATGCAATTGTTCCACCGAGCGCGACTGCGGACCATTGAGCAGGAGCATGCGGCTTATTGTTCAGTTGTTGCTCGTAATTCTTAGTGTACAGCGTGGGAGAGTTGAATGCCGTGTAGAACCAGAAAGTCGTCAAGTGGATGACCCAGATACGATTGAAGTTGACCATAAGATGGAACCAGGATCGCGTTTCCTTGTAGGTCTTGAAGAAGACCTTCTTCCAGTTGACCTCTGCCAACTTGAGGTACCGTTCGGCGGGAGGAAGATCAACGATACGACTCTTATCGTTCATGACAATCCTCTCAATACCTTCGGGATACCAGAAAAGCTGGTTGATGTCATCGTAGCCGATGACCTTGTTGTGATCCTTTTCGCGCCTAACATACTTTCCATCGATGATTTCGTATGCTTGGTCCCGGATGTATGTGTACAGAGGAGTGATGACATTGTTAAGGTAGGTGAATTCCTCGATCGGCTCAACACGGTTCTGACATGCAGGGGAATGCAGGTAGTCGTCTGCGCATTTGAAGATGAAGCACAGCGTTTCAGGCATGAAACGAACCTGGTTGGCTTCACCCCAGCAAAGAAGGTAGAGGGCAATCTGTCGGGCTCGATCATGCTGTGACATCTTGTTCATCCTCGTCTTCCACCGGTATTCGGCAGCTTCGAGGGAATTGTCTCCTTCCAGTGCCTCGAGTGTGGCTTCCTCATTTTGCGGGTTCTCCTTGGCCTTCTTTGCGGCGGCTTTTCTGGCCTTCCGAGTTCTACGATTGGCCTTACCGAGCTTCATGTTGGCGAACCCGACAGCGTCATCGAGATCAAGATGAGCTGCAAAGTACCATCGGCGGTAGTTTGCATTGTCGCCTCCAATGTAGTCCGCGTGAAGGGAAAGCAAAGCTTGGTTGGGAGTCATCCTGGAGGCTCGAGAGTCCAGCAGAGTCATCATATGGTCGTACATGTTTCGCATGCTGTCACGCTGGAATCCGAACTTTGCAGTCAGGTCCAGGAAAATGTCTTCTACCTCCTCTTTTGACAGGGGAATTTGAGCATCAGAAGTCCACGCAGGATAAGGTTCTCGGGAGCGTTGGCCGGCAGGGAGTGCATTGTTGTAGTCCATCCCATAGATTGGAGTCGAAGCACCTGATGAGCGGTTGCCGCCGTAGGATATTTGAGAGGAAGGAGGTCTGTAGCCACGGCCGCCTTGGCCTTCATAGCCACTGTGGTATCGTTCGTCTCCGCGGCCATAGTAGTCCATCTCGGCAGCGCGAGCCATGTCTGATCTCATTGTGAAGTCGCTGAACGTCTCTGAGTCCTCTTCAGAATCGTGTCCGCGGCGTCTGGGGCGTTGACCTTGGTTGTATTGCTGGCCAGCAGCTCCCTGATCATAATATTGCCCATCATAGTAGTCATCTTGATACCCTTGGTGACCCTCGTAGTATCCGCCGTCGTTGTGGTAGGGGTTCGAGGCATCTGCGTTGTAGTAGCCACTGTGATCTTATTAGTCAAGGTGATCGAGGTCAGGGGCTTTTCATCTCTCACGATTCGTCATAGTAGCCCTCGCCCCCATGTTGTTGGTGGTGGCCATAGTCATACTGGTCATGGTAGCCTTGCTGCTGATCCTCCTGATAGTAGGCGTCATTGCCATGATGCTGTTGGCCGTAGCCATCATCATAGCCGCCCTGATGAGGATGACCAGACATGTTTAAAGGAGGTCCTGTACCATGAAAAGTCAGTGTTCATTGTTCAATCCGATTGAGCAGGGGGCGAAAGATCCCGAGGAGTGGAGGTGATTGCTGAGTTTTCCACATACTTTACGGTAGTCCCATGAACAAGATTTCTGGATCAATTATGTGGTGTTTGTAGGTTTTATGTTGCGCAGGTTTGTGGTGGTGATATTAGGCGTGATACAAGTATAAGCAGCGAGTGTTTGGTAGTCGTAAGCGACGCAGAGGCGAAAAGCTACACACAGTCGCTGGCAAAATCGTGGCAGTCTATTCTTGAATGGTTGCAGGAGACAGTTGGAAAGGTCGACAAGCCGGCTCAAGCGTTGAGGTCGCAGTGAGAGGGTGAAGAGGCGGTCGCCGGTGGGTGTGGGTGATGGTTGTTGTGAAACGAATGAAGGGGGAAGAGCGTTTGGTTGCTCAGCCAATGTCCAGCGGCGGAAGGCGCGTTGCGTGTGCAGCCGTCGCCCTTTTTCTTTGCGGGATCTGACTGTCAATTCACACCTTCCCAAGAGTCTTGGTGTCAGCGGCCTCGTCGCTCTTGCCCTTTACCCGCAGCGATAGAAGCGAGTGAAGGGAAACAAAGAGGGAAACGACAGTACGAAGAATAATTGCTGAGGACGCTCAGGTGCGAGGCTGGGTTGAATAATGGAAGCAGGGCACAAAGGAAGCTGGGCGTGCTGCAGGCCAGGGGAGAGATCAGGATTGGAGGGAGGCCGGCTAGACTGCACAAGGACTGCAAAGTGGTGCCAGGCGTGCTTGTTTCGGGATTAGGGGCCGGATGCTCCTTGCTGGGCCTGGAAAATCCACCTTGTCAAAGCAGTGGGTTGTGATCTCGGCCAGCAAGGATACGGTGCAGCGTGTGCAAATCAGGTTGCCCGGTGCATCACCTTCTTCCGGGCACTAACCAGGCAAACGACAGGCTGGACCACAAACACCCACGAGCTTCGCCACATCTTTTTGATTGTTCCTTTCGTCGAGTCTCCACGCTGGGTACGCAGATCCACCCTCTCTACGGCTATCGCTGACACTAACTCGAGTTAAGACACGCCTCACGCTCGCTTGTTCCTTGCAATTCGCTCCTGACTCCTTGATTGCGACACATGCCGAGCGTCATCATGCTATCTAACGTGCATCGCTTATTGCGCTACGGACAGGCGACCCGCTGCATTGCAGCTGGGCTGCTATCTCGGGCGCACGTTGTCCTGTTGAGGCTGGGATCACTCGTAACTATGTGGCTATGCAGGACCGCAGTTTCGTGAGCGTCAAGACATACGGCAATCATATCCTGCAACGGCCTCGCCACCAACACGGCAGTTAGCATGCTGCCGTCGACGTTATATACATGTCTTGAGTCCCGTCCATAGGACATCAGTCCAAAAGCAGGTCACACAACGTTTGTTTCACCTCCTGGGCCGTCTGCGTTGCAGATCTCAACTTGCGTCTCGGACAGTTTATTCTCAGACTCAATGCACCTATCCGGCCGGGACGTGATGCACCGGAAGGCGCGCAGGTGAGGCAGGCTACTCCGCACTGTAGCCCGACTCTGCGGTTATGCAGATGCATAACCGCGATTGCGATATTGCAATTGCTTTAGCATGAACAGTAGTCATACAGACCGAGAAGAATCACAGGCACCTGCGGCGCTTGAGAGGCAATGGGTTCCTGGACAATGCGGCTCCCCGAATGCAACAATACTATTACTGAATGAGAGACTCATGGAAGTAGGCAAGCTGGAATGTCACAGATATCGTCTTCCGAAGCTGGGCAACACCATCCTTTTGGGACAGATAAAACCAGATGCTCGCATATATGTTAGGATGCTGGTCACTGTAGAATTTCTGGTGTGTGTAATTGAAGAACTTATTGACCTCAGCGTCTCACGAATCTGATGTCGTCTAGTACATGTGCAATAATAATTGCGCTCGATGTGAAGCATGGGGTTGTTCTTTTCTTCTATGATCGCACTATGGCGACGGACAGTGCTTGCGAACGGACATGCATTCATTTATTGGTGGTGAATCTTGGCATCGGATCGGCAGCCATTGACGCACGGTGGAGCAGGCTATATCAGATAGAGTCAAATCAGAAAATTCAGTTTTTATGATACATCAATCTCCCGTGGCACGGCATGATTAATTCATGCATGCGAGCACAGTTTGCTTCAGAGAAAGGTGACATTCCTTCTCTGGATCTTCACAGCAACAAGCAGGTCCAGGATTATCTGCACATCACGAAGTCATCCATCCAGCGCACTTATCAAGTTTGTTGAAGCATCTGCATGAAGCAAAGCAAGCTTTTAGCGGACGATTCTCAACGGATCGGCCTTGCTGCAGTGGCGAATGCTATTTAAGGTTGACATGGCCATCATCGACCGACAGTTGCGATAGCCAAGGAGAGGGGGAAGTGTGATTCGGTGGGATGGCCTTGTGTCAGGAGAAGCATTGGAAAAGGGGATCGTCCACCAATCACCTTTTGGTCTCGTCAGCAGCTCAGACAAGTAATTTCGGCCCTGGGACCAACTGAGAGGAATCAAGCACAAGAGCCCGGTGGGAGCCGTTGCAAGGGCCGAGACAGGTCTGAAAAGGGTCGAGATGGAAGTGTTGGAAGATCATGCAACCACTGCTCTCTGGTGAGACATGCAGACCTCTGCCTCCACAACATCAACCATCATTTGCCAGACAACCTCGTGGCAAACTGTAGATTTTAAGCATCAGATACGAGTACTGTCTCTCATATCTCATTGACACATTTGTCAGGCAAGCTTGCTGTCGACAACGTCCCAAGCGCATCCCAGGTCTTTCGAAAAAAAGTTTCACCTTGTAGACAATCGTGGAGCCAATCAGATCCACGTGGGGTTTTACGAGATTGCAGGTCCGGAGGTACAGGGCCATCGAGGATTCAGGAGACGTAGAAATAGGCCCAAGTCCCAGGTTATGCAACGTGCACATTTCGACTTCTGTTTCGCGCAGTTGGTCAGAACTGTGTCCGTCGATAATACCTATCGAACGCGGAGTATTGAATCCCTTGACGGATCAACGGGATTCAGCGCAATCATTCAAGTTTTCGTGGAGAAAAGACGCGTGTCCTCCCTGCTTGTGTTTCGCGACTTGCGCCGGCATCTGCGGCAAAAGTGCAACAGAAAACAGACCTGTGGCAGCTTGACGACCAATCACCAAAGGATCTGCAGCTCCATTCAGACGGCAAGTGCACAGCCACGCCCCGATCTGGGCTGGTTGGAATCCCCCAAAGGCCACCCACGAAGGAGCGTATGGGGGCGTCCACCACCTGGAGAGTGCCGAGTACGCGGCTAGAGTACCTGTGAGAACTGAATCTTCGAGCCTAGGAACCTCCGTGGGCCGAAGCTTGTGCCTTAGGCGCTGAGCTGGGTGTTTATGCCGCTCCCAAAAAAGTTTTGGGTTGGGAAGATCTTGATGACATCTCCTTCCCCTGCCCCTTGATCGAAGTCGTCGTCGCCTCCAGTTTGTGTTTGCTGTACTCGTAGTCTCGCACAGATTTTTGCGCATGCTACAATTTTTTCTTCGTTTGTTCTCACTTCACTTTCGTGACACTCTTTCCATCTAGTGGACCCATTGTCCTTCGTTCCTGCCTTTGTTGGCAGTGACAGCTCGTTACAACCGCGCTCGGGGCACGACATTCCTCTTATCTTCGTTCTGCACCTTTTACATCATTTTGGAGGTCCAGATTCCTGTTCAACTTCGCAACTCGCCCTATCTCAACATGAAGAGCTTCTCGGTCGCGGCGACTGTCGCCGGGGCTGCCCTTTTTATCAAGTCCGCATATGCAGATGTAGACCCAATCGTAATTAGTGTATGATGGCACCTTTTCCCTGTCACACGAAGATGAACAGTACTGACCTTGTCTGTTGTTAGGGCTCCAAATTCTTCTACAAGACCAACGGAACACAATTGTGAGTCCCGCCGAATCTTACAGTGGAAAGTCCTTATCTAACACGGGCGCAGTTTCATGAAAGGCATTGCCTATCAACGTGCGTGGAGTACTCATCTGTTCTGTGAGAGTGACGACTGACACCTGCTAAAGAGGACTACCTTGGTAACGGCACGACCTCGAGCGGTAATGACAACTATGTCGACCCTCTCGCCGACCCTAAATCATGCCAGCGTGATATCCCCTACCTTGTCCAGCTGGGCACCAATACCATTCGTACCTACGCAATCGATCCTACCCAAAACCACGATGAGTGCATGAACATGTTGGCTGATGCTGGCATTTATGTCATCTCTGATCTCTCGTCCCCGGGCAGTTCTATCATTCGGGACAGTCCCACCTGGAACGATGATCTGTATGCTCGCTACACTGCCGTGGTTGACAGCTTGTCCAAATACTCGAACACATTGGGTTTCTTCGCAGGAAACGAGGTGTCCAACAACAATACCAACACAGATGCCAGTGCATTTGTGAAAGCTGCCGTTCGGGATACGAAGGCATACATCAAAAAGAACGTCCAACGCCCCATCGGAGTGGGCTACGCCACCAACGACGATGCAGGCATCCGCGAAGACTTGGCCAATTACTTTGACTGTGGTAATAGAGAGGATGCCATCGATTTCTGGGGCTACAACATTTACTCCTGGTGCGGAGATTCCAGCTACACAGAGTCCGGATACGACCAGCGCACAGCAGAATTCCAGAGCTACGACGTGCCTGTCTTCTTTGCCGAGTACGGATGCAACACTGTCCAGCCTCGTGAGTTCACTGAAGTTGGCGCACTGTACGGCGATCAGATGACTCCTGTCTGGTCAGGTGGCATCGTCTACATGTACTTCCAAGAAGTCAACGACTTCGGTCTTGTCTCGGTCGACGGCAGCTCTGTGAGCACTCTGGCTGATTTCAACGCCTTGTCCAGCCAAATCGCAAAGATCTCACCAACCGGAGTCAACTCGGCCAGCTACAGTCCTACCAACACCGCGGCCGCAGCTTGCCCAAGCGTCAACAACGACTGGCAAGCCTCGTCCAATCTGCCTCCCACGCCAAACCAGGAGCTCTGCGAGTGCATGTACAATGCCTTGACTTGCCGACCGAACAACGTGGATGATGACAGTGTTGGCGACTTGTTTGGGATTGTTTGCGGCCTGGGTCAGGGGACCTGTGACGGTATTACCGCCAACGCGACCACCGGCGACTATGGTGCATACGGCATGTGCAACCCTCAACAGCAACTTGGTTGGGCACTCAATTCCTACTACGAACAACAAAACGCTGCAGGAAATGGGGCTTCTGCCTGTGACTTCAGCGGTTCTGCTACCTCAACTGCCGCAAGTTCCCCCACCGGAAACTGCGCGGCTTTGATCAGCCAGGCTGGTAGTGCAGGCACTGGAACAGTCACTTCCGCGCCCAGTGGCACTGGCGGGTCTGGATCTGGATCGGGCTCTGGCGGCTCCGGTTCAGGTTCTACTTCTGGCAGCAGCAGCTCGAATGCTGGCGTGCCCGGCTACTCCTCTTCCAGTCACTTCGGCTTCTTGACTGTTGCTGCAGCTCTTACCTTTGCGTTCGTCAGCGGGGCGGGCATGATTCTGTTGTAAACGGTTTAAAGCGCTTGGATGGATGTGTCGTTCACTTGGGTAGCTGCATCAGATTGTGTTCATACGGAGAGCTCACCCCGTGCAGGCAGACCGCTGCAAGGACTGAGGGTGTACCTCAGAGCATCATTCGGAGTCTTAGCGGGTCTCAAAACTGGTTGGTCTAGATAGCTTCAGTTGAAAAACAATTGAAAATATGCCCTCGATCATCTTTTACACGTCTTGATGTATCCCTCGTTCTCCTAGATAGGAAGAAAGGGAGATGGTACGCGCTAATGCGTTCAATCAGCTGGGAAAACTTCGGCACTGTGTCAGCCTCGTCCACCATTCATCTCAACCTCATCTTCGTCTGAATTACTCCCTTGGCTAACTGAAAAGTGACCTAGGCGATTAGTCCTCTCAAAGTTGACGCTGAAGTACTGCAAGGCCCATATGATGCCTGAGGGATGGTGAGCGGGTGGTCCACCAAATAGGCTCCAGCCCTGCGTCGTGCTGCCTGTCCTTGGAGCAACTCCCTTATCAGAGTCACACCTTTTGAGCTCTCCGTCTGCTAGTACTCTCCTCTCGAGGAAAGACTCGGTTGGTTCTCAAATACGAAATCGATCCACAACCCACTGATTGCGATTCGCCTGATCTAAGCCGGTACTCGAGCTGCCAGCTCGAACGTCGCCAGCTTCGGAATGGCGGCGAGATATGCTGTTCGGGAGCTCTATGGAGGGGCGATGAAAGTGGAATTGCCTGTTGAGTTGATTGATTCGAGGTAAGTGTGATTCTTTCAGATCAATTCAAGCCTGAATAGTCGCGTAATGGTGTGGGTGCGCGGATGCTTTATAAGAAGATCATCTTGTGTGAATCGTTGTAAGACCGGCTCGTAGGGGATCGATATCAACATCGGTCTTTGATCGGAGCACAGTGGAGGCAAGACCAGTTGCGCACTGCTGAGTAATATCAACCAAGCCCAGCAAGGCCCTGTCGACTCCTATTCACCATCACCAATGGTCTAGGTCGGAATTTCTGTATATGTTCAGCGATCAGGACATGAACTAACAGCCTGCTTCCTCCACAGCGACATCCGCCAAGTCCCCGATCACCAAGAAGTCTTCCTCTCACCCACGACCCTCACCTCGATAATCTTCGAGATAAACACCTACGTCCTCCCACGTGGCGGCAATTCCGATGCCCCCCAAACTCACTCCACCGACCCAACAACGACCTCCGTGTCTCAAGATGGCATCACGACAACGACAACAACCACAACCAGCGTGACCACGACCTCGTCAACATTCCTGTCCAGCGGCTCCTCGGCCACTCATCCACCCACATCCTCACCTCCCCAAGAAACCCTCGACGCCGACGCCGCCAAATTCCACTTCACAGACGTAATCGCCCCACCCGACAGCCTCGTCGACGGCCCCCTTTCCCCTCAGCCCATAAGGATGGCCGACCCCTCCCTCTCCCCCTTCCCAGCATACATGCTCGCAGGAAACATCAACACCATCGACCCACGCCACCCCGGCGGACCAGCGCCACAACCAATAACAGGCTCCTCCGCAACACACGCATCCGCCCCTCTCGCATCGCTGGTCCACCAACTCCAACTCCTCATCCGATTACAGCAATACGGCACGGATCTGGTGGTGCGCGTCGCGATTCCGCTCAAGGAATTTGCAGAGGCGGGACGGAGGCTGGGCAGTGGGAGTAGTGATTCCGGGGGCAGTGCGGCGGATAGCATGATTGCGGAGGAGATGGGGTGGGCGAGGGATTTGGTGGCCAGGGTGGTGGGCACGTTGGGCGTTAGAGATTGGGGGCTTTTTGGGAGTTAGTGGAGCAGGAGGGACGGGACGGGACAGTGGGAAATGCTGGATTAGGGACGATCCGAGAGGTTGGAACTGGTTATGGGATGGATGAATCAAGGGGTGATATGGAAAACACATGCATTAAAGGAAAGGCTTTTGGTGTTGAGCGATACAAGCTTATCGTGCTGAACGGGATGAATTACGCTCAGGTTCCGATCAAACGAAGTAGCGACGACTGCGTCCATGGTCAATGGTCATGGGTGGACGGACAGGCAAGGGCAGATACCCTCCCGAGTAGATAGAAACGAATACAAAACCATTAAGACAGGTAGGCCTCCCCACATGGTCTCGTGAAGATTCTGTAGATCCGGTGTTTGAATTTTGACCGACTGATTCGAACTCGGACCTCTGTCTGGGTACAGGATAAACTGCTGTACAAGCCCTTGTTTTAACCACACACGCTGTGATGCTGTTTCCAAGAACGCCGCCAACACTAAATATGCAATGAGCCCGTCTGATGCTTCCAGTTCACCTTACAAGGGTTTCACTAATCCGCCCAATGCTTTACCAAGCGCCCAACACCGCCATCCAAGGACAGTCCAACATCCGCTTGCTCGTCGATGAACTTATCAATCACTCAACTCAATCGTCTCCAACATACTCCTGATAGGATTCGTCTGACTTCCACTTCCACCTGAATTCGAACTCGATCTGCTCGCCTCACTCTCCACACTCCCTCCCCTTCTCGTCTTCATCTTCTTCGGACTCGCCATAGCTCTCGGCTTGGGCCTCACCTGCACCAACAACCCCCTACATTTCCCACACCGATGCTTGTCAACATCAATACTTTTACTGTGCCGGCCATACTCCCCTCCGCAACCACCATCCTGCTCGACATTCAAGAATTCCATCGCCAAAGAGCGAGGACGACCAACGCATACCCAGAGATATTTGTGGTTGATCACGTAGCTGTGCTTGGTCGTGACTTCGACCTTGCGCCACGATGCTACATTCGTCCCGCGCAGATGCGAGGTGACTTTCTGAGCCCAATTCTTGAAACTCGTGCCGTGAGGCTGATCTTTCACGTTGCTGACCATGAAGTTCGTAAGGTGGCAGAATTCGTGCGCGAGCGTGTTGACCAGTCGGTCTTCGCAGTCGATGATCTTCTCGGCCAGCTCGATGGAGGCAAAGTGCTGGACCTTCACTCCTGCGTCACTGGAGCTGGGGTTTCCTTTGACGGGCGAGCCGGAGAATTTTGTGACGGTGCGTTTCCAGTTCGCTCGACCGGCTGTGGAGCGGAGGGTCTTCGACCAGATGATCTTGACGCCGCCAGTTGTGGAGGAGAGTTTTGCGAGCTGGCCTTTGGCGATTTTGTCGTCGAGTTCGTAGAAGAGATCGAGGGCTAGTTGTTCTTTAGATGAGTCGAAGGCCTTCTTCGCTGCTGCGGCGGCGCGTTTTTGTTCGACAAGGCGTTTCTTCTCTTCCTTCTCGGGACTTTTCATCGGAGACCTAGGCTTACTGGGTGAGAGACATGGGCTTGGAAGAGAATCCGAACTGCCGAGCGAGTCGTCTTCTGCCTCATCTTCAGAGTCGGACCAGAGCTGAAATCTAGCTAAACCTCCTTTTCGTGGTGATGCGGCCGGTCCCTTCTTGGGTGAGTACTCGTCGTTCCACTCGTTGATCACGTTATGATCCCAGAACGCGTCCATGCTTTGGCGGTGAGGTGAATGTGGAATTGCCTGTCTCTTAGACGGCGAAAGCAGCTTTGACGGTGACTTGAGTTTTGATGGTGAACGGGGTGGTGTCGCGGGTGGTGTTGTGAAGCATCGATCAGCCTCTTCTGATGGAACCGGTCCCTGCTTGTCATCGTCTGAGTCAAGAGCCTGCTTAGAGGGCAGCTCCTTCGACGGTACCATCACTTCAGGCTTGGAGGAGGGTGGCGCCAACCTCAAGATCGCATCGAAGCTCTTGAAAGGATTTGAGTCATGAGTGAGATCCTGCTCAGGTTTGACATTCTGATCTTGGGAGAAAGATAGAAAAGAACGATTGCCGAGCTCGGTTTTGGGCGAGTTGACTGGGGACGATGTGAGATCAATCACTTCAATTTCTCCTTTCGTTTTGCCTGACCTCTTGTCCCCGAGCGACACATTCTTCAGACCATTAGCCAGCATGTCTGTTGATCGATTCTCCTTGTCCGATTCATCTTCAGTGTCTGCGCCGAAATCAAGTCGCCTTCGAGTCGGTGATCCACGCTGGAGTCTTCTTCTCGGTGCTGGCTGTTCTGTCGGCTTTGGTGGTTTCCTCTGATGATCACTCTCAACGTCCGATTCTGCGGCAGAGCTGTTGTAGAAGCTGATCTCCGCATTGTCGTCCACAATGAAGCCACTGAGATCAGTGTCCTCGTCTTCCTCTTCATCATTCGAGTTCTCTTCGTCATCGTTGCAATGCGCCTCTTTCAGGACGAATCTGCTTGTGTAGTGTGGTGCTGGCTTCTGTTTAGCCGTTCCTTTTGTCTGGGTCGACTTTCGCTGTGTCTCTCTCACTTCTAGTCTCAACGGCTTCTGGGCTCTGCTATTTTGTTTTGACGGCGCCTCCTTCGCTGGACGTGGTATCTCCATCTGCGAATCATCTTCCTTCATTGACAAAGCCTTCAGCGAAAGCGAGATAGAATCAACATGTGCAAGCTTCTGACTTCGTTGTGGACTGTAAGGCGACCGACGGTTGTTCGAAGTGAGTTGTGTCTCGGTTGTGGTAGTGTTGCGAGGCAGGAGGGGGATGTTCTTGAGAGAGGTATTCGTCCTGCTTGGATTCGAGGTCATGTTGGGAGCGCCGGTAGTGGGTGACTGTTGCATGCCATTGTTACGTTTCTTTGGACTTCTCGCAACAGCGGTATCAGTCTTCTGTGGAGATGTCGGTTCGCTTGCGGTCTCCTTGCGGGGAGACCTTCGCAGGCCGCCGGCGGTACCGGTTGCCATTAATGGCTTTGGTGGGAAAAGGACATCGAGATCTGGCAGATCGGAAAGATCATTTTCAGATAGATATTCTGACATTTTAGTCGTACTTGTGCTTAGCGAAGTGCCGAGGTGTCGGAAGAGTTGACCTTTGGAACCATTCATCTGGGTCATTTAGAATTTTGTTTACTCCGGAGATACCACAGCAACGGCAATGCGATCGCCATGATGACTAAGCGAGAATTGCATTCCTATCTCGGAATCAGCTCAACTCCTTTTGCTCAACTCCTTTTGATGCTGATCAACACCTTTACTATCAGAAAACCTTCAATTATAGTGGCGATGTCATCTCATTCTCGCCCTCCCGCCTCACAAAATTCAGCTTCGAATTATAATATGGCCGGTTTCCCTTCCGGATGGTAGTGTGAAGGTCATCATCCGGGTTGGTCGGAGTAATCTAAGACCTAATCAGTATCGAGTCGCCTGTTCAGCCCGCAGCACACTTACTTTGAAGGTGGTTATTAGCCGTGTGATTGCCTTCTTGATCTCAATCATGGCCAGATTGCGACCCATACACATCCGTCGCCCTGTGCTGAAGCTGAGCTCCGCATGGTCCATCATCTTGAGTTTCTCATCACTTAGTCCCATCCACCGCTCCGGCACAAATCGTTCTGGATGAGGTCCCCAGATATCGGCATCCATGTTCAGCACTGCCGTACTGACAGAGACATTCGTGCCGCCTGGCACCCAAATTCCATCGATCGTTATCCCCTCTCCAGGTACCGTCCGATCCAGAATCGTTCCACCACCATGCTTATATCTGAAGAACTCCCTGCATACACTGTCCAAATATAACAACTTGTTCGCATCTCCGAACTGTGGCGTCTCGCCCAGATTCGCGTCCAGGATTTCCTTCTCGAGCTTCTTCATCTTCGCCGGGTTCTGTAACAATGTCACCAGAATCCCTGCCACGGCTTGCCCGGTTGTTGAACTGCCAGCGTGCATGGTCGAAACCAGGAAACCGATAACATCGACGGGTTTGATTAAGTCTGGGTCTCTCCGGCTTGCCGCGAGGTATTTCCCCAGCAAATCCACCTGCCCTTCCAGATCGGTCTCCTTCTCTTGGTCTAGCTTGTTCTGCATTTTCTCTGCTGCTATGATGCTAAGCATTGAGGACTTTTGCATTCTTTGCATGAACGAATTTTTGAAGATCAGATGCTCCAGCGTCGGAATCGCACCCCATCTATGTCCATGTGTCAGACGCATGAAGCCGCTCTCGATCGTGTCACCGCAATCCTTTTGCTGGCTCAAGAAGGACTGATCTTCAGACAACGCTATTCGCGAGATACTGTCGAAGGCCCAGTACCCGAAGGTCTGGCCTATGTCGATGCCTGTCTTTGTCTGCTCGAGATATTGCACCAGCGATGAGAGTGTATGATCGAGCTCTCCTTCTTGTCGAAGAAAGGAGTTGATGGTGAAGTTGCCAAGAAGAAGGCGTTTGATGGCGCTCATACGCTTTTCATCTAGCACGGTCACGAATGAGGAGATTTCACGCCCACGAAGCATGACTCTGAGGGGGAGGTAGAACGATGACTACCTCGGTCAGCTCGTCTTAACGAAAGTGACAAATTCCTAGCGTTGCGGAGACTCACCTTTGGCATCACATCTGTCGTCCTGTAAATCACCGGGATGGTCGATGGTTTGCTAAAGATCATTCGGTTGGGTCCCGACCGAACCACTGGGCCATACTTGTGGTGCAGCTCAGTCGTGATCGCAGCATTGCTCTTTCCAGACCAGAACTGGTAAGTAAGCCAGAGATTTGTGATGCTTGCCAGACATGGGCCCGGAACGTGACGAAGACGGAGATAACTCCTCAAGGACACGGTAAAGATCGCCAGGAAGAGTGCGGCCAAGGCAGTCAAGGCTAGAGAAGAGCCTTTGAAGACATCCATACTCTGCATGTTGTCGAGGACGCGGCTGCACCTGTCTGTGCAGGGAGGAAGTCGTGGTCGTTCAAAAAAATTGACGGCAGATGGTCTTTAAGAATGATCGGAATACGTATTGTGCGTCTTTTTGGAAGTTGTTGTCAGCAGTCGCTATGGGTCGCGTCCGATTTCTCCCTCTTTTATTCTTCTCAGGCTGCCTGACCACCCATTGTAGTAGGTAAGCATCCGAACCCTGTCAGCAGCAGTCTCCAGACTCAGATCTCGGTAGCCTGACAGCGGCCGCATCATCCGGAGGGCATACTCACACATCAGAGAATTTGCCTCTTGGAGCATCAATCACCCAACATTACAGTCGCCGAGGTTTTCCTAAGGCGTGCTGAACGTGGGTTTGTTGGTCAGCGGAGGGTCCTGATTCACAGAGTTGATGCCCCAAATCGTCCAACCATTTGGTATCGCGGAGTGGCAGTCATAAAAATGTACGAGATGCACACGCGTGTGCGTGTCATCAGCATTAGCTGTAGCCCTGTCGAAGCTTGTCTTAATGTCATGTTCCACGATTTCACCTGGCCTATCTCTCGGGCGCAGTGTGGTCTGATGGAAATGAGAGTTACCTAGGACGACTGACGTAGGTCGTCATGTGGTCATTCGTACGCACCACAAAATCTTCTGCCGCGCATGTTTGTGTCCATTTTTCTTTGCGTTGGCGATTGAAACTGGCATAGAAGTAGTGGTGCCCAACAGCGAGAGCGACGCCACAGATGAAAGACAAAATCATCCACATCAAGCTTCGGTGGCGTCGAATGCCCTTCGCGGGGACGTGAGTACCGTTAGGCTGATCTTGCTCCTTCACTGTCGACATGTTTGCAATCTTGTCGTGTTCCGGCCACTGGGATCGCGGGTTGAACATTATTTGCTCTTGAGCAGTTGGCTGGTCCGGATCAATTGGATCAACCCTAAAGTAGTCCCCAGTATGGCTTATCCTCTGCGCCATGATATCTTTGTCCTTTCTTCGATAGACAAATGTGTCAGCCTCACCCTGAGAAAGATGTTCAAAAAAAGAAGGACTTCCAGGGGAAAACGAGTCGAAGTCTCAGACCTTGACAAGCACGATAATCATCACCACCGGGGACAAATAGAGTAGCACAGGGGGAGAGACAGTAGTTAGCAGAAGAAGACATCTGAGCACGGTTTCACAAATGCTGTGCTGCAACTTCAAGTGGTTGCCGAAGCTTGGTATTGGACCCCATGCGGTAGTGTTGCAAAAGGTCCTAGAGCTCCTGATTTTAGGCTGCTTCATATGCGGCGATCTTGGCCGTGCAGTTGCAGTTGAGCCTAGCTCGAGCCCTGCTAAAGCATATCTTTACGCAAAGAGGATGAAGGAATCTCGAATGACCAAAATATTGAATCCCTGGAAGTTCCGGAAAAAGCTCTTGAGTCTGCAGTTGAGGTGTGCAAAGAGGGATGGAAGCTGAGTTGTGACAGCGCCGCGCGCCGAAGGGGCTGGCGTCGCACAGCTTGGCGCCGGTGGGCCCGTGGCTCCTTCTGAGGACTTCCACCGTGACTGAACAATCCCGTTGCGTAGGCAAAGATCTTCGATTGCGAGGACTGTCTCGAGCCTACCACATTGCTTCTCATGACACGGGGAGTGCACTGGCTGGTCGATCTCTGGCATGAAAAGTCCTCGACCGACGCTGATCAGAATTCGTCAGCCCTATAAGACATATTCGAGCGGCAACAGAAGGCAACCCAAGAAACTTTCTAAGGTTACTCAAAGTGGTGATACTTCAGAAATTACTGCTTCAAGTCATAGTAACATTTACTCTGGCGGGCAGAATAATCCCCAACCGCACGTCTTCAGAGCAAGCATGAGCAGAAATGAAGCCAATCAACAGGCGTCGAGGGCTCAGATCACACCACCTCTAGCTTACTAACCAGCCTTTCGTCCTATCGCGGATATAGATGGGAATGCCTGCTCGACTTCGCCAAGCTACTCCTTCACTCCATATAATGCTGCCTCGCTTACCTCTGCTCAGGGCTGGATTCTTCCTTCGCTTTGGTGTCTACGATGAGGCTACCAACTAGCTCCTTCGCACTGCCGCGGCTGGCTCCGGCGTCGATCAGGTATTTCACGATAAGCCGCAAATCGTCACAGCCGACGGCGCTTCACCGGGCTCAAAGAGCAGCGGACACTCAATCCCATCCGGAGTCCAGTTTGACTCAGGAGAAGCTGCCGGACAGAAATCACAACCGGCACTGGACAGAGGAAAATGCGACGTTGAGCGAGGCTGATGTCAGTAACAGCTTCCTCTTCCGTGAAACTCACGGTTGCTGCAGGACAGTCAATGCTGACGATGAATACCAAAGATCCACGCCGACCGCGAGGCAAAGGAGGCCGCCACCAAACAGGCACAGCCAAAAGACGCATCGCAAAACAGCAAGTCTTGACTGTGTTTGACGAACTCCCGGCAACATGCGAGCCCACCTTCCGCCTGAAATGGGACGCTAATCGCAGTATTGGCATCTGAAGTACGAAACCCCCCCCAACGAAGGAAGCCCAGCATACGCGAACCGGAGACAATCTGCTTAGCTAGTTCCCAGCCTGATTGCGTGTTCTGGATAGCGGAACAGTATACGAAGCTGTCCTTTACTTTCAACATCGAGCCCATTAGTGCGTCTGACATGGCGCCTCAAGGACTTCTTTTCAGTGATAGTCTCAACTCGAGATTGACATCCATCATTTTTTTTGCTCCGTGAACCATTGTCCAAGTTGATTATTACTGCACCTGCATTCGAAGCCCGTGGACCGAGTTCTTTTCCTGATCTGCCACTTGAGAGGGAGACTGTGTTTCAACGAGGACCGCTCAGTGGCAGACTTGATCTAGGTCTGAGCGGCCACCGAGACCATACGAAGTTTCGACGACCGTACGTTTATGCCTTATCCGTTGGTGCCAATGAAGACAACCTGAACCGCCGCGAAGCTGCTGCCAGTCAGCAACAAGTACTGTCAATACTGCACCGCAAACTTACGCCGAAGTTGCTGAAAAGACTTCAATCAACTTCCCATCATTGAGAAACCACAATGTCGTCGAGAACACTGCACTGAAGACGGCGATCAAACCCAAACGTGTTCCAGTGCTCTTGACGAGATGTAACACAACAATGGCGATGACAGGGAGTAAGGATGCAAGTACTGCCCCGACAAGGTTTGCCATTCTGGTAACGCCAGCGTCAGAATATTCGGCAATTCCTGCGTCAACTTGCCTATTTCTGGGGCTTCTTTTTCGAAGCTGGTGGAGTTTTAGTCAGCGCGATCATCTGCTTTTCAGCAGAATTGTACCTATTTGCATACGAGACAACTTCTGACCAGCGCACCAGTCTGGTGAAAGATTGGTACTAGGGTGCTCTCCAGCCAGATGGCAAATTGGTTGGAGGATGTCTCGGCCGCGACCAGGGTGAGATCTGTTCCCTGGGCCCAAATATGTCTGTCGCGACCCGTGAGATAGATCCCGCCTAACGTCGGCCGACGAAGCCACTCCTGTAAAGCCTGAAGATCAGGGCTACGTGGCCTCGCCAGCTTCGACATCTCATGGAAATTCAATACGGCCTCGTCTGGACGTTGGATATCAGCATCGAGAACCACCCATAGTCCCAGCCTTTCATGGTCAATGCATACTGTATTCTTTCAGCAAGGGCCTCAGTTGCTTGATTGTTGCCCATTGCTTGTTCTCCTTGCCGTCCTCTGGTGTGTGGGCTAGAGTATACCAGTCCAAAGGAAACTGCCCGACGTCTTCCGCCAATGAGGCATTGTTCTGCTTCTCGATGAAGCGGAGGTCTTCCAGCAGTCCGTAGATTTCCGCTTGCAGGTACAAGATGTTCTGCAGACTGATGTCGCTGAAGCGCAGCACCATCGCCGACTCGGGGTGTTCACCCATGAAAGCGGCAATTTTGGCGTAGCCCTCCATCGCCGTTGTGAGCAGGTGCTATACTTGTGAATGGTCGGGCTAAGAGTCGACAACATTTACTAAGCTGTTCGCAGCGTTTTATTTTTCCCTCGCAGTGGCCGGTTCTACTGTGGCAGTGCAAGCCACAAAGACTGCTCCAGCCCTGGCATGGCGGCGGTGCGGGCCAGGCGGACTCGAGGCGGATAGGCACAATCCTCGGCGCTGACACCAGTTCTATCCTTGAGAGGCGCTCTACTCTGGTGACACAGGTTCTTTGCTGTTTTGCTGTAGTTTGCAGTTCCAAAGATACAAGCTTGCAGCGATATTGTAAGAACGGCCTGTGCCTTGGCAGGAGCAACCCTTTCCACCGTGCGACAGGAATTTTGCACCTCGTGTCTACTTCATTGTGTGGCCCTGTCGATCTGCGACTACCGTCGACTTATCATGGAAACGTTTCACAACAACAGCGCTTGCCCGCAGTATGTCACAATGAGTCACTGCTGGGGAACACGGCGTTTCGTCAAGCGTAGGTTCTCACTACACCTCAATATACGTCAATAATCCGAATTAATTGCTAGATAAATATCGACATGAGGCAAAATGGGCGGCTTCGTATGACGAATCAAACGATGAAAGCGACCCGGATCTGTCCGTCAGTAATCCCGTTCCGAACTGGCAACTATTACCCAGGAGGACAACGGGAGACCCAGAAGAAAACGCGTCCCCGTCCTGGGTGGTCAAGCTTGTATCTCCCACCACAAAACCAGTACCCCCATCCATACCATCCGACCCCCAATTCCGACGATTTGTTGTTGCCTATCGGTCCCATGAGATTTGCTGCGTAATTTCCATCAACACGTACGCCGGTAGAGGACTCAAGAAATTTGGCTTGAGCGAGAAAAACCGAGAAGCACACGCAATCATCTGTATGAATGGGGCAAACTTCGACCCCAGTCTCCCCAAGGAACGTCTCGACGAGAAGGGGGAGCGCAACGCTGAAGCATCTGCCCATCACCGTGAACGCGGGAAGAAGAAGGAGGCAGCACGCAAATTGGCAGTAGATCTGCAGTATGACTCTTGGCAACTCACTCAGGAATTTCGCGTTGAGGCAGACTGTAATTTAGCTGCTTCCACTGCTGAAAGTCAGGCATGTTCTGTAGCTACCAGCGTAACCATCGAAACTCGACGCCAGTTTCGTCGAGGTCGGGGAAGGCGCAAGAACGACGCGTACTGGAGTGATGCCACAAACGCTAACGCCAAGGTACTTTACATGACTCCCAACCACTCTGCTCAACGTATGCTAAAATTCTTCAACAGGATCTCTTTGACGATCGCGATTGCCTGTTTCCTGATGCAGATGGCAGGCTGGTCATGCCAGCCCTTGCCAATCTCGACACACAGCTCAAAGTCACCAACGGACTGGTCATGTCTTCTAGATACGCCAAAGAGATCGGGAGATACGACGACATCTCGAAGGACTTCGTTGACCCGTGCCTCCAAAGCATCTCAGGCCACATCACGCCTGTCATCGGCATACTCCGCAACATGCCATTCCGGTTGAAAGGTACCTCTGTGACTTTCCACCGCGACTTCTGGATCTGCGACGCGATCGACTCGGTGGTGGATGTCATGGTCGGAGCGAGCTTCATCGCCGAGAACTTCAAGCTCCTGTTCGACAAGTTCCAGAGCTTATGCAGCACTTTCGCCGGATGGTTCTCGACGCGGAAGGAGACGCCAGAGGAGAAGGCAGAACGTGAACGGCTCGAGACGAAACAGCGGCTCGAAACAATCAAGCGAGAGCAAGCACGATTGGCGAGGGAAAGGGCGATTTTGGAGGCCGGGCAACCGAAAAGCCAATAATTGAGGGCTGATTTCACTTCTGGGCGGAGTTGGATTGATCGTGAGAGGAATTGGTGCTTCTGGAATGGTTAAGGGAGATCGCGCTTGCAACTACTGCAGTCGTCTTGCGATGCTGTGTGCATGTAGCTGGATCCTCAGTCATCTCCTTCAGTACCACGCTTTCAGCACGATGATCCGCTCGCTTCGCAGACGAAGGAAGGAACCTCCCGCTCGCCTTCCTTGTATGCTTCGATTTTTTCCTTCGTCGGATTTACTGAGCGTGGCATCAAGGTTTCGGTCGGGATTTAGCGTCTACGTTGGAATGATGACAATTGCCTACTAGTATTCTCAGATCTCTTTGAACCCTGCCTACGGTTTCACCGCTAAAATATCAGCCGCAAAACATTCGACAGTCACTTCTCACAATGACAATGACTCGAGGCCAAAGAGGGTTTGACTACGTGGACAAAGAACGGCGGTCAATGTTGGAATTCTCGTGCACGTTGTGATTCGCCCACGTGGCTGAAAGCACATATCTGCCTCGGCCGGGCGCCGGTAAGCGCCACAGGCGCAGTGCAAGGCGACCTGTCGTAATTGGTGCACAGATTCATCGTCCCAGCCACACTGTGCCCAACAAGTACTGCATATTTTTAACTTAAAATCTCACTTCTCGGACCACCTCGACGGCAGACTTAGAAGAAGCAATATCTAAGTTATCTATCAGTGAAGTATACTACCAGCGGGAGCGAGAAACTCACATGGAAGGTGATGAATTGAGATGTCTATAGGTAAGCTTACACCAGAATGATTGCCCGTCATTGAACAGCCGTATTTCTTCTCTACCAAGAAATAGTTGTAAGACTTTGCTCGATAGCCTAGGACTTGAAAGCTTACTGCTCACCATTTTAGGATGGGTGATTGTCGGCAAGGAAACCACAAAGGAAAGAAATGAGCGTAGTGAGCTTGAAAGACGACAAAAGTTCGAGGCCATGTGCAGGGAGACGGCACGTCTAAGTAGGGAATCGACGCTGCGGAAAAGGGAGTCTGCTGCGTGCCAAGACGGAATCCAGCTTTCTGAAGGGGCTTCAGCCAGTACACAAAATAGGCAAGAATTATGTGGTAGTGCGAAGAACAGTTACTCGCGTTAAGACCTGGATGGATCGGGCTAACCGCGGTGAATAGCACGTTGGGGCAGCTCGTCTTCGAGAGCTCCAGTTCAACAAATAGAGTTGGCAACTATCGCCCAATTTCCCTCGACGCACCCTGTTCATGACTTCTCGAACCAGTAGACCTCTCCCAGCACAATTGCGCTACTAACCACAATCTGCATGAGAAGGGGCAACATATTGACCTTTGCGAACTTCCACTGACTCACGATCACGCCCTTATCCGCAAGCAATGCTTTCCAAAGCAAACCCGCTAAACTCCCAGCAAACGTGTAGCTGAACGCCCCGATGTTACTCCCCATTGCGACACTGTAGATGGCCGCCAGCAAAATTCTCCCATCACGTTGCACGTGCGCACTGTTCATGAACTGTGGATCTCGCATGATCTCGACCAAAATGATCGTGGCTCCGATATTCGTTCCTGCCAGTGGACAGAGGAAAGCAGCGCCAACGAAGCCGAAGAAAAAGACGGTTGCGGCAGGAGAGGTGCATGCGCGGGCGAAGCCGGTCGCGAAGACACGGATCCAGCCTCGTTGACTGAGGCCGCGGACAAGGATAAACTCGGCCATCGCGAAAGGGAGGAGAGGAATGGGAAGGAGCTTTACTGTGTGGGTCGTGGAAGGGAAGCGCGCGGATAGGGTCCTGAGGATGGAGGTGAGAGATGTTGGTTCCGATTTTGGTTTCGGATCTAGTCTGGTGAGATCATTCTTCGCGAATTCCTCTTTTGTGTTGATGGGTGGGGAGGGCGTCTGAGACGAAGGCCCAGATGATGGAGTTATGTGCTGTTCTTCGTCACTCCCAGGGGGTGTCGCTGAACGAGCCTGCGTTCCACCAAGCCCGAGCGGATGTTTCTCTGGATCTGATGGTAGTGTAGGCGATTGGTCGTCAGGTCGCTGCTTCCTCTCTTTCGCCTTTTCACCTATCGCTGGCATCTCCGTTGTCGAGCCTCTCGACTGCTGACGTACAATGTTCGAGCCCTTTTCTGGGTAGAACCAATCGGTCAAAAGATTGTATGAGAACGCAATCACGCCAGCAGGAGCTGTGACCATCCACACTTCCACCGCATGTCCTGGCACGAAGCTCGTCCCGACTAGAACGGAAACGGTCACGAGCATCAACACACTCAAGAAGCATGCTCCAGTCTTGTCACGCAACTTGCTCCAGGGATCATCCGTCAAGGGTATAAGCGTCTTGGGGATCTTCTTCCAGAACATGCCAAGCAGAATTGGGTAATTGAGAGCAGCTGGGATTAGCGAGGGAAGCACCGTCCATTTTGTGAAATCCGTCAAGTAGTTCAGACCGAAGCTGCCCGTGATGAGAATATTTGTGGGGTTGCTGCTGACCAGGACTGCTGAGGCAGTGTTGGCGGCCATAAACTCGGCGAAGATCCAAGCGGTAGGCTCAAGACCAGTATGGTGACTGAGGTAGGCGAGAAAAGGTGTTCCGGAGAGAATGAGAGGGTCGTTCCCGAAAATGCATGCCGTGAGCAGGAAAAAGGCGTAGAGATAGGTGAAGAGCAGACGTCCTGAATTGCCCCCTCGCTTGGAGACATAAAACGCGGTGGCTTCTAAAGCGCCTGTGCCGTCGAGGGCAATAGAGATGTAGGCTAGTGAGATGAAGAGAACAAGAACATCGTAAGGCTTGACATTCTCATCGCCGACAATACCGAGTCGGATCGTCGAGCCATGGATTGTGGTGGTTGCTAGAAGCAGGATCACTGCGATGACCGGAGCTGTAGCGAGCGATAGATGCACATACAAAGTGCGATCCGACAACGACCTGAACTCGGGGTCGCCGATGATTCTGGTGCTGTGGAGAGAGGATAGGAGAAGACGCTGCACAGATGCTGGCAATGGAACCTTTTGTGGCCATATCACCAACGCCGAGGCGACGCAAAAGACGGCGAGGAGGAAGCCGGAATGACCATTGAGATGGTCTTGCTGGCCGGCTGTAGTGCTCATCCCGCCTCGAGGACACAGGGAGGGGCCAAAGACGCTTGAAGGTGGTGAGTGATTTGGTCCTCCATGGTGGTAAAAATAAGGGACAACCTTTCTTGTTGAGAGAAGGGCAGTGGAACGCGAAGTGACCCATTGGCGGCGAGCTTTCGTCGGGCAAACGGGAGAGTGAAACCCGACCACGTGGGCTTGCTTGGTATTTCTTGTTTTCACTTAATCCTTTAAAACTTTTCTTGATGCTCCCCTCCTTCTTCACAATGCGCTCGTCTTGCCCCTTCTGCTACGCCTAGTTTCTCTTCGTCTGCTTGCGAACGTCCTCGCCTATCGTGACGTTCAACCCGCTGCTGCGATTGCCGTATACATCACGATCTCGACGTTCCGCCCCAATGCAACCTCGATTACGCGGCTACTTTCTTTGGATTTCGTGTGCTCCAGCGATAGCACCTGGCATCATTCGCATCCTCTGGAGCCAACGCTACCTCAATGCCTTAGACTGAAGTGACAGCCTAGGGATCTTCTGTGCTACGGCTGTAGGCAAATATGAGAAGTGCAGCTTCACAGCAGGTCAAATGTCTCACACAGTCACTGGCGTACTAATACGTGATAAGCTTGTGCTGCACTGAAATAACCGACAATTGGACCTTGCGGCTTTCATAATTGCGCTTTCAAGCTGAGTTGTATGCAGAAACCATTGAGAGCAACTGATCTAGGTAGAAAGCATCTTGCTGAATCGGCTGATCCCGAGTTTCGTGCGCTGAGATTCCCTTCGTGCGCTCGGCAAGTTTCGGTCCCACAGCTACATTGGCCTTTGACCATCAATCACGAGATAGCTGCCTTTGACCAGCAACGAACAGGCAATTGCCTTTATCCAGTAACAAGGAGGCAGTTGCCTTTGATGAAATGACAATGAAAAGGTTGCCTTGGAGCAGTGACAATGAGACGGTGGGCAGATCGCTGCCTTCCAACTTGCATTTAAAGTATCTGTCTGACTTATCTTTCCACAATACTCGACATCGACACTCACAACAACTCTCTGAACAACATCTACCAGATACACAACAGGGAAACAGTGAGAATTTGTCGCTATCTACCAAGTCTTTATTGCGGCAGTATCGGAAGTCAACAAAGACATCATGGGAACAGGAAGAGTGCAAGTGAATCAGCGTGGGCAGAAGAAGAAGATCATGCGGAAGCACAACCGAGAGATGAAGCGTCGCGAAAAGAAAGTGCGAACGGGTGGCCTGAGACGAACACACAATGGCCGGAACCCAATCATCACCATTACGACCGAGACGATGGTCATCTGCTCCCTCATCATGCTTGCAGTTAATCTTGCTTGGCTGGGCGTCCTTATCAATCGCATCTTCCAGCAAAACCCGAACGTGTAAGTACTCGGATTCGGCCGTTCGCTGGAACTGATGCAGCACTTGCAGGGATGTGAGCTTGATGACTTGGATTTGTAGGTGATGATACGAAGAGATGGTGTGGAAGCTACTTTCAAGAAGTGGTTGACCAGCCTAGAAGATGATAGAAAAAACACCAATACATTGGTAACAGACAAACCCGTGTTTTATCACATACCTTTTCTTTTTTTTGATCTATTTTGATTGACATGCTGGCAGGGACACATCTGGTTCCGGCCCTGGCAGTTTTGGTGTTCAATTCCCATCTTACTACTCTTTGTTGACTCTCTCGGCAGAATAACGTTTGTCTTCAATATGTAATCTGCAGTGCTTGGCAAGCTCCGGCTCTCTTTATATACCATTGACCCAATGTTTGACAGATTCCACCACTTCAGCTTTGTGCACCGACAGAGTGTCTTTGGAGCAATCGATTGACCGACTGGCAATTATGAGGCACAGCGAGCCAGTTGTCGCAACGTTTGCGAATGCAACAATGAAGCACCATGTATCTCAGATAAGAAGGCACCAAGAAGCTCATATCATGTTTTTCAACATGTGCAACGCCCCCAATAGTGATACTCCATCCTGCGAGCTCGATTCCCGACTACCAACAAATCTGGACGATGAAGACACTCAGAAACAAGACAGTTACTGTGGCTCCAACCCCGAAACCGAAACCAAAGAAAGATAGCAAGCAATCCGGCCAGACCCGGCGACAGCAATTGATTGCACGAGTGGAGAAAGGATTCAGTAGTATCTGGTTGGTACTATTTCAGCTTTTCCTGCTTCCTTTTTTGCTATTTGGCATGGGCGTCAATATCGCACTTGGGTGGCTATCGAAATTGCTTGGTCTACACAACCCAAAGCAGCATGTATGTCCTTCTGTCGTGGCTCGTATTCTAGGTGTTACGGTGAATCAACTGACTCATATATAGGACCGAAAGCAGTAGTGTTGTGCAACCGGCGTTTGCAACATGGTGATAGAGGAGGGAATGGAACAGTTCACGTGGACTTGGATCATGAGACTTTCGAACTGCTTGGAAGCAGAGTGAACGGGACAGTGATGACGATGCTAGGGGAGGCTTTTGTTGGCATTCGGGAAATGCGGCTTGTCACCTTGTCCTAAGTGCTATTCAGCTCATAATAAGGCCTTGGATACCTTTGCTTGCTCCCTACTCCCTCCGCTATTGAATACTGGTAGCCCTAGGTTCTTTCCCCTCCCCAATAATGACCAGAACACGGCCCCTTGATCGAGGAGAACGCAATTCCTTCCTGCTTACCCAAGTAGCTCGTGCTGCTAATGCCATCGACCACAACCCCGGTACAGTTCAATTTCCGCTCCATCATCGAAGTGGCCAATCTACAGGCGAACGCTTCCGCAACCGTCGTCGAGCCCTCAGCCGAGAGAACGTCTCAATGAGAGCATATCCGGATCGCAATGACCAAGGATCGGACCCACACCCTGGCACATATCACACTCAGGACATGGATCCAGCAGAGGACTTCAGAGCCCGACGGTCGTACCTCGACGATGAAGCTTACCACGATTCAGATTCTGAGAGAAATGAGTCGCATCACAGCGATACAACGCCTCAGCATGACCATAAGAATGGCAAGCTGAGCCAGGGTCCAGCCATTTCAGCCTACAACAAATTCAGATCTCCTCGTCCCAGCCAATCATCCCAACATTCTCTTTACACGGATTCCAGCTCAGAGACGGACAGCTCTTCGTCCATTCCGTACTGCACGGAGCCGTCTGCTCTGAGCTTTTCCTACTCCGGGGGCAGAACCAAGCGACGCCACCATCGCCCACACCACACCTCGCAACGCCTGCTCATCCCCAGCAACATTAGCGATGCCGCCCACACCTGTCAACATCTCCCTGCCAGGGGGCCTGAGCGCATCTATCATGGCAACAATGTCGACGGTCATAGCCATCTCGAATCTTTCTCACATCGAGAAGCCAATGCCATCATCCTGGCGCTTTTCGGCCTAGGCATTGCAGTCATCTGGATCTTACTCTCGAGCAGCGGCAGCTCGATGCCCTCCTGGGTGAGTCCTCCGTATTCTCTCGTCACAAAGCACTCGCTTAGAAGGGCTCAACTGACACCACATCTCCCTGATAGCCCTTCCCCAGCGCAGACGCAGGACCCCTCACCAGATCTCCATTACTCACCACGTCTCCTTCCCTCCATCTCGATGTCTTCGTCCCCATGCAGACCGATCTCCTCGTCCACCCGGTCAATGCGTCAAGCCCGGCAACACTATACTCCCCATCAAGCGATCTCAACAGTTACGGCACCACGCGATCTCGAGTAGCCATTGCATTCATCGGAATATTGGTGGGTGGACTGGGCGCCTGCGTGGCCTTTCTGCTATTAAAGAGTTTGGTGTGCAAGGGCCGACCTACCGCGAGTGGGAGAGGGTGGAGAGGTCTGTTTAGTATTTAATGGGGATATGTGCTCGAGCTAAGGAGCTGTGCTGCGGAGAATGAATGTAGGCACAAATGAATGAACGACTTACTGAAATGGACTCCTCTTCATTTCTTCTATGATCAAAAATCGCTTCAACATCTTATCAGATAGCGAAAGTGTCCCATCATCATGCCATCTTCACTCGTCTCCTGATGTCTCCACTCATAACTCATCTCTCAAAATCGTACCTACATTCATGTGGATTTTCCTAGTGATGTTCTTGTTCTACTGACATTAGGCAGAAAATAGCGGATCGAATTGTCGAATAGCCGCTATCCCGCGCAGTTCCAGGAGGGCACTGTCGGTTGCCGTCTCCAGAGAATCGAGCCTCAATCGGTGCCGACGATTTTCTGGCGCAGGGCTTAGAAGAACCTCGTCCTCCTCCTCCTCCTCCTCCACCTCCTCATCGCCCTCAGTGCCAATTGTTTGCTTTTCGCTGTCTTTCTGTTCGTGCCGGTTGTTTGCGCCGTCAGCGCTGACACCGTACATGTCGGACCCCTCCCAAGACTCATTTTCATCTTCATGGTGGTTCTGGGTGGATAAAGGTTGCTCACCTCGCAATCTTTCGATTTCTGCATCGCGCGCAACGACTCGATCACACAGACGACGAATCATTTCATCCCTGCTAGCAACATCCAGCATTGCGGATTGGAGCTCTCTGTCGCGAGCAGCGAGTCTCCCAGCAAAGACGCCAGCATTCCAGAAATGGGTGTGGCTCTCAACCGTAAGGCGGTTGACCCGTTCAGCCAGGTTGTCAACTGCAAGCCGAGCTTCATTTGTCACGTCAATGAGTGGCACCATCGTCATAACAGGCTGAGGTGAGCCATGCTGCTGTGGGATACCCTGCTGCTCGTTCGCTTCTGGGATTGGAACTCTTGGCAGCTCACCTTCATCAGACGAGTCGTCGGCCCGCCATCGATATACTGGTGGAATACGATGGGAGAGCACGGGTGGCGTTTTCAGGACATAACCTCTCTCCAGCAGCTCATAGTGTCCTGGAGACACCTGAGTCAAGCGCCGCTGCTGGCCATCGCTGGAAAATTGGTCGTACTCGTCACTCCATCTGGCGTTGGAGGGAGTTCCTTCGTCATGACCTGCCCCGTCATTTCTTTCGGCTTGCGTACGTGAGGTCTCTGCGTCCTCCTCTGCTGCTGGTTGCGGGAGCGACTCTGGCGCCTGCTGCATGAAGGGATCGCTCAGGCCCTCAATTCCGCCAATGACAATATCGTGGTTTTCGGGAGTAGCGATTTGTCGCCTTCTCCATGCACCAAAAGTGTCATTGGTCGAGCCTCCCGACGCAAGATGTCGGGTAGATGGCGTCGAAGACAGAGTTGCCTTTGCCGATGCTGGCTCCGGAGGTGAGGACCCAAGAATCTGTGCGTTCATCGCCTCCGGTACAGATGGTCGAGGGCCGAGACCTGGCTCTTTCGTCAGAGACTTCGAGGCCGATTCTTCAGGCGGTATCACTGCGGATGCTGGCAGGCTTTGCAAGGGACTGCTTGCTGACTGATTTGCAGTTTGATCATCGTCACCTCCGCCAAGCGCAGGCTCAGGCTGTAAAGGCTGGGTGATCGTTTGTGTTTCGGTACCTCGACGATTAGGTATGTTTCGACGCTCGGGATGCATCGAAGGTTGAGCGAGTGAGGCCATCGACATCTCATCCAGCCGTCTCGACCGCCGCTGTGCCCGCGAGCATGGACCATGGAGACAATTTCCAGCGTGAACTTCGTTCACCTGGGTGTTGATGACATGCCTCAGGCTCCGGGTCCGAGAGTCAAGGGACTGTGTACGTCGCAGAGGAGGATTCTGGGCCATCCGAGCGACATCGATCATGTCTGAGGCTCCCTCGAACAAAACATCGCCCACAATACTTGCGGTGTCCTCCTTACTGACCTCATTATCGCTGGTATCAATGCAGAAAGAGGAGGCCGGTCGGTTGAACGCAGCTCGCATTTTTGTTCGGAGGCGTTGGCAAAGGCTGATAGCCCTCGTAGTGCTGGAAACTATACGGCGCTTACCAGACCGTGGCCGACACTTGATAGACATTGTGGTGGTGGTTTCGATACGGTAGGTAATTTGCTGGTCTTGCCGGGAGAGTATTGCTGAACACTTGGCTGGTGGTTGTTCAAAGGGTTGGGATATTGAGCCGGCGATCTGTTCTTGTGAGGTGTGTAGGGAAAGGAGAGAGAAGGGAGATGAGACGCCATATAATCGTCGAGAAGGCATTGCCCGCTGGAGGCAGTGTCCAAGGCACTTCGAATCCAAACGGACGCCATTGCAGTTGCAAGATTCCAACTGCCTTGATGGAAGACGTGCACTGCTCTAGAAGACAAAGAACGACGTCAGGTACAATGGAATTAGTCTTGAGGATGGTGACTGGGTTACCTTACAAGACACCACTCAATAGAGTTATACTAGTCCGTCTTGATTGTAGTGTATATAGGATAACTTGGATTCAGGGAGAGAAGAGACGTGTGGACTTGTGGGAAATGGTGTACTTATGTTGTGACGAAAACCTGCTGATGGAGTCAGCGGACATCTGCATTGATCCCAAGTTCAGCTCTACCGACCTATCGCTTCTTTGTGACAATGTCTCACATTCTTTGAGGCGTCAGTGTTCAGAATCACGAAACAATACGCTCATTTCAACGTCTCACAGGCACCTCTTAGTGTTATAGCTGCCCCAGCCTCACAACCACGAATCAAAGAATACGTTGAAGAACGGACAATATTGAACTCACCGCGATTCCATTGTAGGCTAAAAATGCCGATGTCTTCTCCATCGGCGCTTGAGTAATAGCAACGTCGGCCGAAGCGCTGGCTTTGAACGCGTATCTCGGTTCAAGGTCACTCGGTTCCGTGCAGACATGCGTTGGGCAGGCTGCTCAGTGTATCCCAAAGCAGTTGGACTGGTTGTAGCGGCAGCAGCATGCTCTTGAGAATCCAGAAGCCAAGATGAGGTGCCGGAGCACTTTCTTGCGCTGAATTTTCTGCAAACTCAGAACGCTTGAGCTGAGGCTTCTCTTCCGGTCTCTGGTGTCGTCTCAATATCTCGTTGCGATTGATCGTCGGGGCAAACTCGTTGTTGATAGGCCGCATTATATGACGGGAAGATCTCCGCCTGCGCCCCAGTCCACGCCTCATCATTTCTAAGTCGTATCGAGTAGGACGTGGTGGAGGCGAACTGAGCTTGTAGCTGACAGTATCATTAGACCAATGCAAGAATCTGTCGTCCTCAGCTTTCCATGGTCCGTAGAACGGATCGGGCGGTAGATTGTGGTTGCCGATAGCGTCATCTGGTCTGCGATGTCGCCACTGAGGCTGTGCGGAGGGATCTGAGAACATTCCATAGCCTAAAAACTTGTCGTCGGATGCGAAAATCATTTGGCTTTCATGCTGGCTGGGAGGAACCTTTTGGGATGTACAATAGTTCATGTTGGCGCCCAAGGTAATCTTGAGCTGACCCACAGGGCGAGAACACATTGTTCCAGTAGCGGTTCGCTCAAGGTCTTCAGATCGGTAAGTTCTGGGCGCAAAGTCAGTGAAATGCGCTGCAATAGCCGTTGGTCCTGAGCGGAGTTTCGAGCGGGTTGGAGAACCGTTGTGGTTAACACGAATAATGAAATCGTTTTTATCGGAGTCGCTGAGGACCTTGCCGATTTTTCCTTCGGGATTTGTGCGAGGATGAAGTGACATGGCCGATCAACCAGCTTCCGGTCCAAAAGATCTGCTTCGGTATAGCAATGAATGATGCATCCTTAAAACTGCCTTCATCAAGTTCAACCATCGACAAAGAAAGTTCTTTCACTTCCTTCAGAGGGGGGAAAACGTCTTTGGCTTGCCATAAGAAAGAAACGCCTTTGTGTCCCATTCTCCCCGAGAAAGGAACATGTCGCCGACAGTCCGTCACCAAGTGCCAGCTCATGGTTTGCACATGCTTCGTGCAGAGGCTCGCAATACCGGAGCCGTTTACCTTTGTCTGTTGCCAAGTTCGTCACGTCAGATACTCATCCCACAATTTTCTCCAAAGGTAGCTCAAAGTGCCGAATCACCGGTCCCCCATCATCTCCGTACAGTTCCCTACTATCGTGGTCAACGTGGCGAATCACAGTTCCAGTGTCACTGCTCAGGTCCTCGGCATGGCAAAGCGGCCCCGAGAAGACTGACTGCCCTGTGTTCTTATGCAGCCCACCATTCTCCTCCTCGGCAAATTCCTCGTCAGCATCAGTCTCGTCGGGAGGGCACAACCTCCTTCCTCTGGTCGGTGATGATGGTCGCATGCGAGGGTTCACTCGCTGATCGGGTTCAAAATGATCATAGACCGGCACACGTGATGTGAACTTTGGGGGTGTCCAATCTGGACTTTCTGTTTCCACAGCCGAGTCGAAAGTCGCTGACACTGCTCCCGGAGCACTGTGACCAGAAACACTTTCCCGCGTCTGTTTGACTTGAAGACCCGTGGAGTACGTCTGCATCAGGCGCGCGATCTGTCCGTCACGCTCAGAAATCGTTTGTTGAGCTACTCGTAGCTTTTGCCGAAGCAGCATGTTATCGTTCACTGCAATGCGAAGTCCTTCGGTACGAGACTGCTCTTCGAAGATGAGTTGGTGGATTGGCTCCAGTATCTGGGGTAATTCCTCCAATGCAAGTTGGGCATTCCGAGCAGCAACCCCTATCGGCAGTAATTCTCTCGATACAGAATGTGTGTGGAGTTGATTTGGAGTTTCCATGTCCCTCTCGTACAGCTCGGATTGCTCATTGTCGATTGTAGACTCGAAGAAGGCGCCGCGGGACTCTTCAGCGGCCGTTTCGAGTGTTTCCGACGTGGCTCCTAACGATGTTTGAGCAGTTGGAGCGCCTAGCGGTTCAAGTGCAGTATGAAGGGATTCGTCATGTACTTCCGTATACATGTCGAGCTGCGTAGCGGCAACTGGTCCTGATTGTTGAGCATCCGCGTATTGTAGAGCATCGACGACCCGATGTGCCTGCTGAACAGAGGTTTGCTGTTAGCTGTCTGAAAATTGATCGAATTCATCAGACCATCGGGAGAGGTCGGACCACAGAGTCTGCGATTTGATCAAGTTTGCTGGCGTAAATACGGTCTGCTGAGGAGCAATAATCTCATGCTTGAGCTCTAAAGGGATTTCGGGCGCGATACCAGCAGACACCGACCCATCAAGCACTCGTTCAATCCGACTGTGGGAAGGCGGTGCGGAGGAAGTCTGCGATAGAAAACTAGGCTCCCGGTGGCCTGATCCTTCATTCTCTGCAATCATTGGGCCATTCCCGAAAATTTGCAGAGCAACTTCGGTATGGACACTAGGCTTTGGGAGATGTTTTGATGCATTGCTCAGAAGCCCATCGATCTGAGACCCTTCGAGGTGTTGCACGGCAAGAGAGTCGTTTCCATCACATGGCCTCTCTGGCGACGCTGCCTGCGACTGGGATCCTCGGGCAGAGGACAGTATAGCCGAACCAGGTCTATTGAACAGGTAATGAGCTCCCAACGGTGGCCCCAGTGGCACATCATGGAATGTGTCCGAGTTGGCTTTCGCGTCCTGTGCAGCTGATTCTGCAGAACTCGTCTCGAAAGACCAGACACCTGATCGATAGGTAGAAGTGTATTCACGTTCGAGAGGTCGGAAAGCATCATTATTCTCCGCTCGTCTTCGTCCAAGACCAGTGAGATGCCGCTTGAATGGGGTTTGTCTTCTTGTGTCGCCATCCTGCCTTGACTCCGCAGGCGAGGATGATATTGGAGACGAATAGTCTGCCTCGCTCGAGCCATCAGTGTATTTCGTCGTCACGTATCCGAGAATTGACTTCGAGCTACGTCTTGGTGGAATAGCAGGCCTTGATCGCGGTATTGAGATTGCACTGGAGTGCTGCCCTGGCTCGCTGGTTGGACTGGTAGGCTCATCCGGAACGATTTCCGGCCCATGATGAATGAAGAACGTCAAGGTATGCGTAGAAGTGGCGGCACCAGCTTGCAGACCGTGGCCGGGGAGTAAAGGAGGCATTGGTGGCGGAAATGTCCCTTCTTCCCGCGACGAATGTATTAGCCTGGTTGAATAATGTCAGGATCGGGTACCAACTTACGGCAGGAGTGCTAAGATAAGGTCAAGCCTCTCCGAAAAGGACTGTAGAATTTTGCAAACCACTGTCGAGAACACTGGGCGTTATTCAGAGCCTTGAGCCTGTTGTAGGTCGCGCGGAAGAGGGAATCTGTGCACGAATTGGAGAAGATGTACCAAGAAAAGACATCATAACCTGTACACGGCAGAAAGTTGATGCTAGGACGATGTAGCTGCCACGGTAACCAGATTGAGTGCTGTGAATCGTAAGCAGTGAACGTCGCCGCGCGTGGAAGGGTAACATGTCGCTCATCAGAGAAAGCTTAACAGCCCAATTTGAACACGGCGGAGAGGCGCGTTGGCAGTTATCAATATTTGGCGGCGTTGAACTGTAGTCGCGTTATGGAACCACCAATATTCTCTGACCACAAGCTCTTCAAGAGCTGATCGCTTGCCATATTTCTGTCCAACAAACGGAGGCTAATCCGGTCAAGGCCATTTCAGTTGACTTTGCCTGCAATTGCAATACTCCAAGGGAACAACGCATCCGGTTATCAGCCTTGTCCCCTTGTGGATGTCGAGTTGTTGTCTGCCACCCCGCTTGGCTACGAATTTTGACCTTGAACGCTGGTCAGGCCTGAAAGTGGTTCGTATGGTGTAACAGAAATGGAAGCAAAAGAAGGCAACATGATCAGCTGATGGCTGAAGATACTCGTGCTAGAACGAGAGAAAATCCATCTTCTGCCGAGTTGCGGACTGATCAACGGACGTGGGCGAATACCGCAAAACTCGGGCCCAAAACTCGGCAAGGAGGATAGACATTCAGAGACAAGAACGTGGATTCACCGCAACAAAGAAGCTCGCAGAGCCGCAGGCAGACATGACACGGCCTTTTCACATTCTTTGTTGAAGAAATCGAAGCGAGGCAGGGAGCCGTGTATCTTGGTAGCAACTGCTGTTCTTGGTGGTTTCCCGGACAAAGATATGGTGTTCATCAAGTGGGAAAATGGTAGAGCAAGACGTCGAGTGATTGCAAAAGAGTTAGCATGGTGACCGCAAAGTAGGACGATGAAGGCCAAACACGAGTGAAGTAGTGTAGAAAGAGAGAAGAAGTTGGAAAGCTGCGAGGTCCCGTAAGCTTGTGGGGTCGAAGCTATTCCCGATGTAGAATGGTCGAACTTTGCACCAGTGGGCGTGGGAAGGAGAAGATGAAACAACTTGCCTACAGACACCGATCAACATATTGTGTAGACATCTTTGCCTCTCGCCTTTCCACTTTTCATGGGTGTTAACTAGTGACATTGAATTCAATACTTTACATCTTAGAGGAATTTCTCGTCCACCTTTTCAGGTGGACTTACGGAGTACGGTTCTCCTCACATCTTTCACCTCATTCTCACGACGAAACGACTCTTACAGCAGCGGTGTTAATTGTTTCTTGTTTTTGTTCGCTTCTTCCTGGTCGAGATCGCGCCAAGCTACCCTGCCCATAACGGAGTAATCTGTTTGGCTTCAAGATTCTGTGATATTGCAGGGTCCCACGACGGTTCCCAGCGACCTCCTTTTTTCTTGATTAGCGCAACGAATTGCCATCATGGCCGCAGGTATTTCAGGCACACTGAAACGAGGCGGAACTAGCTCTCTGACTTTCCTTTCAGATACCCCGCGTGTCGTCCCTCTTACATGCCATGGCCATTCTCGACCAGTAACACATCTGAGCTTCTCCTCCGTCGTGGACGACGATCAGTACTACATCATCTCCGCATGCAAAGGTCAGTCTTGCGAAGCGAGTGAAGGCAGCTCTAATTCATTACAGATAACAACCCGATGCTGAGAGATGGAATCACCGGAGACTGGATTGGGACCTTCATAGGACACAAGGGTGCCGTCTGGACTTCGAGATTGTCTTCCGATGCCAAGATTGCTGCTACTGGATCCGCAGACTTCAGCGCGTAAGATCAAACTCTCTTATCCCCACTCACTTGCTAATGGTCGGCTAGGAGGATCTGGGATCCTCAAACAGGAGAATGCCTCAACGTCCTGACCCACAACCACATCGTTCGCGCAGTTGCCTTTCCAATTCAAGCCAACCCACAATGCGTGGTAACTGGAGCGCAGGATAAGAAGCTGAAGATTTTCGACTTGACCCGTGGGAATGGTCCAGCTTCACCCGACCAGACCAATGGTTCATCGCCAATCACCCCGACCACTACCTCAGAAGGACACGAAATCGGCCCAGGAGAACACGGAGGAAGCATCAAATCGATCGTCTGGAACGTCGACTACAATGTTCTCACTACAGCATGCGAAGACAAGACGATCCGTTGGTGGGATCTGCGAACCCAGCGCAGTATCGCCAGCGTCAAAACCCAGCGCGACATCACGTCTTGCGAACTTTCCACCAACAAGGCCGAGGATACCGACCCTGGTGTATTGAGCGTGGCAGCTGGACAGTCATGTTTGTTCTTTGATGCTGCCCGACCAGGAGAGCTGATAAAGCAAGTCGACTTCGATCATGAGGTCGCCAGCGTGGCCATAAATCCGACGACCGGACGCTTTGTGACAGGTGGCGGCAAAGATACTTGGGTTCGTGTGTGGGATTTTGCTGAAGAGAAGGAACTTGGTATGTCGCCACCCTGCTGAGAAAGTACTCCATGCTAACCCGCAATAGAGGTCCTTAAGGGGCACCATGGTCCGATCTGGTCGATCTCGTTCTCCCCTGACGGCAAAATCTATGCGACAGGAAGTGAAGATGGAACGGTCAAACTCTGGAAAGCTTGTAAAGAGCCGTATGGCCTGTGGCGATGAATGTGCTATGAGACTTTGACGGGTCAACAAGTTTTGATGAAAATGATGACAGCAGCAGCCGCGAATCTGCGAGCACTGTTCTCCGAAGAGTCGGAGCGGATAATCTCGCACTTGTCGTGTGCAAATGTGGCTACGACAGCATGTCAGTGGGCTCCGTGTTGCATATGGGCCTAAATCTAAGCTGTCCCGGATAATGAATGCAACAGTCACAATGGTCCTGCCGAGGATGACAAGAAGGAGGCTCCAGGCTCCAGGCGTTGTTGAGGCTGATCAGGGACGAAGAGGGGGCTGAGAATACCTACTATTGGGTAGGCGGAACGCAGCCTTCAAGGCCTGCTTGGAGTCCGGATGTTGAAAGCGAGCAGTGAGCCCTGGCAATTGGAATACTTTCATGCAGGAACAGCAGCAACAAGCGGGAGCTTACTCCGCCGAAAGGAAGGTTCCAACAGGCCAAAATTCTTTCTCACAAAAGATACCATACTGATTAGACTTCAAGCTAAATCCATAGCAAGCCATGCACCCTGCAGTCACAGTGATTAGTAGTAGGAATCTAAGTTGGGTACCAAGCACGACAGAGAGTGGAAGGTGAGAAACAGCGAGCAGTCAAGCTTCGGGACTGCAGCTGCCAATCAGGTTGAATGCGACTGCTACACCGACATTCGAGACATTGTCCCCGCCATCTGAATCCTCTGCCCACAAAATATTCGATATCAACCCACCTTTACCCTTGCGGCGTCCTTCGTTCGTTGGTCCTTTCCCAATGGCTTCAGACCATTTGTTTGGCACTCCCGTTTAGCGAAAAGTCCCTTCTATCATCTTGAGCGTGTGCCGTCGATCATAACTGTCATTCGCTTGTCCCTCACTCCGGCGCTCCTCTACCAATTCCCACTCCAACTCCTTCCTACATTGGATGCGCTGGTCGCCCAACTCCAGAACCTAAACACATCGTCCATCCGGATCGAACCTCACCCTCGTTATCGCTAGCACTCCAGAGTTCCCTATCTCAAAGAGAGAATTGCCTTGATCGACCTCCCATACTTATCGGGCCAACCGAAACGCAGCAGTCATGAACCCAAATGGCGCGTCCGACCAGGAGAAGATGGCTCAGAGCAGCCACACAATACCAGTACACAGACAGCACAAAGACTCGCCCTCACAGAAAACAGCCTGGCCTAGGTGGGAAAGGAAGGGCAAAGAGAAGAGTACTATTGCCCGCGTTTGTACTTGGATTGTGGACCACCAGATCGGTAGGAACGGCTTGTGCGAATGTGTTCTAGAAACAAGTTACTAACTGCTGCTACAGGCATATCGACCAACCTGATATCGATGCTGTTCTTTATACACATCTTCTTCCCTTCAGCCAGACACCACACGCAGAAATTCTTCCGCATCTCCTACTACGACCCAGCCACAGCAAATTACGCCCTGGGCTGGGACGACATCTTCTTCGTTTTCTACTGGATCATCGTCTTTTTTGGACTTCGATGCATTGTTATGGATTTTGTCCTCTCCCCGCTGGGTTCCTTCTTAGGACTGAAAAAGAAGAAACCGATAGTGCGGTTCGCTGAACAAGCTTGGATTATCTGTTACTACACCGTTTCCTGGTGTACTGGCATGTACATCATGTACAACTCTGACTACTGGCTCGACCTCCGAGCCTTGTGGCGGACCTGGCCCCAGCGTCAAATGGAAGGAATCGCAAAGTGGTACTACCTTGTTCAATTCGGCTTCTGGCTTCAGCAAATCGCGGTGGTGAACATTGAAGAGCGCCGAAAGGATCACTGGCAGATGTTTACTCACCATATCTTCACCTGCTTGCTTATCTTTACTTCCTATGGATATCATCAGTACCGCGTTGGCACGCTGTTCCTCAGTCTCATGGATTTTGCCGATATCATTCTCCCACTCGCCAAAGTTCTCAAGTACCTCCATTTTGGTCTCGCTTGCGATATAGCGTTTGGTGTCTTCATGGTCTCTTGGCTTGCTCTGAGGCATGTTCTGTACATGATGGTGTGGTACAGTATCTACGCACACATACCGCAGGAGATCAAGTACGGCTGCTACAAGGGGAGCGTTCAAAATCTCCAGGGTCCAATCCCTATTCCCAACGATTGGGATCACCTTGTCCAACCATTCAAAAACCCTGTGGGACTTGTCTGTTGGAACAATAACATCAAGTGGGGTTTCTTGATTATGCTTGGGGCTCTGCAAGTCATCTTGATCATCTGGTTCGGCATGATTGTCCGGGTTGCGTACAAGGTGATCACTGGGAAAGGAGCGGAAGATGTCCGTTCCGACGACGAGGATGACGATGAGGAGGAAGAGGAGGATGAATTGAAGGATGAAAAGTCGTCCCGAGATCATATTGAGGCCATGAAACTCTGCGTCGACCCACAGGAGAAGTACCTTGAAACAGAGGTGCTGAGCACAGATCCCAACTTCTCCCTTTCAAGGACGTCAAAGTCAAGACCTAAGTCGAGATCGAAGTCGAAGCCATCTACCACTTCCTCGGAAGGGAGGAAATCGAGTTCGGAGTCCATGAGTGGATCTTCAGCAGGGCGCACGAGGAGGAAAGTTAAGAACGACTCTGCACACTCATCCAGCGTCAATCTGCTTGGGCCGAGTAGCGACCGCAAAGAGCTTCTAGGCCGTATTGGATGCGACAAAGGCTCTTCCTCGGACTGAAACTTTGGCCTTGACATGTGTCCCGATGAATGATACCCCCTTCAAAAGCGACGAGCGGACATGATGTGATGAGAATCTGCTGGACTCAATGGCCAGCAAGAAGGTAGATTAGACGACCTCGAATGAGATTTGACGAACACGAGAAAGGAGCCTTGTACTGCGTACCGTCCTTCCTATGTCCCTGTGTACTCCCATTGAACATCAATGGCTTCTGATTTGCTATTTTGATAACTCAGGATCAAATATAGGAAGACACAAAAGAGACTGGGAGATTTGCAGGGTGTGAAAAAAGGGCTGACCAGACACAGCAGGACATGTCTCCTTACGGTAGCGTCATCCCAATTGCATGGTAGGCGGAATTCCTGTGTCAAAACAGGAGAATCGAGACTTTCAACGAAAACAATCTCTGTTTCGGTGTTTTCTCCAAACCTCACACAGGCGAACGCGCTCACGCTCGCTCTGGTGTGCTGTGCTCTGCTCTATCGAATTGTAATTGTGGTAGTGGTACACAAATCTGTGCGTTGTCTCGAGAAGCTTCCTCCACTGCGTACAACACATTACAAGTACAACCCCTCCGGCTCGCCCTCGTTCTTCGTCTTCATCACACTATCCCTCGCGCTCCTGAAGTCCGTCATATTCACCCTCATTCTCCTCTCGCGCAGCGCTCTCAATCCAGCCTCGGAGCAGATGGCCTTGATATCCGCACCACTCAATTCATCCTTCTGCGCGATGAATTCGTCCAAGTCCACGTCTTCAGCCAGGGACATCTTGGAGGTATGCAGTGTGAAGATCTTTTTCTTGGTTGAGGTGTCTGGATTCTCGAAGAGGATCTTTCGATCGATTCGGCCGGGGCGAATTAGCGCCGGGTCGAGCGTTTCAATCTTGTTCGTGGCGAGGATGACCTTCACGTCACCGCGGTCGTCGAAGCCGTCGAGTTGATTGAGGAGTTCGAGCATGGTGCGTTGGATTTCTCGCTCGCCGCCAGAGGTGGATTCGTAGCGTTTCGTGCCGATGGCGTCGATTTCGTCAATGAACACGATTGCTGGCGCGTTCTCAGCGGCGACTTGGAAGAGTTGTCTCACTAGACGGGGGCCATCGCCTAGGTATTTCTGGATGAGTTCGGAGCCGACGATGCGCAGGAAGGTGGCCGATGTCTGATTTGCGACAGCTTTGGCGAGAAGGGTCTTTCCTGTGCCAGGAGCGCCATAGAGGATCACACCCTTCGGTGGCTTGATTCCCATCTCTTCGTAGAGCTCAGGGTGCAGGAGAGGCAATTCGACAGCTTCCCGGACTTCTTGTATCTGTTGTTCGAGGCCGCCAATGTCGGCGTAAGATTCTGTCGGAGCTTTGTCAAGTTTCATAACGGAGACGAGGGGATCGGCATCATCCGTCAGGACGCCGACCACCGAGACGGATTTATGGTGGAGCAGAATCGAGGAGCCAGGTTCAAGCAGATCCTTGTCGACGAAGGACATGATGGAGACGTAGTATTCGGGACCAGTGGCCGAAGAGACAATGGCATGATCATCGTCGATCAACTCTTCCAGATTACCAACGCCCATGGGGCTGCCGCGCATGTCATCGACTTTACTTCGCTCGTCCGAGTTGCGATCTAAGGGTTCGCCTTCGGTAGCTGCCGCCGGAGTCTGTGTCTGCGCGGCCTTTGTCTTGCGGATGCGTTCTTGATTCTCGACGTATTCTTCCTCCAGCAGTAGATGGTCATGGACTCTCTGCATGCGCAGGTATCGTAGCTTGCAGCGGGCGGTTGGGTAGATGGTGGGAAGTTTGGCGGCGGCATTGGGACCGGCTTGCTTGCGCTTCTTGCGGCCGATCCGCGCGGTTGGCTGTGGAGGTGGTTCGTACTTGGGTTTCTCTTTCTGGATAAAGAGTCAGTATCCAATGGAGTAGAGATGGGAGTCTGAGCTACCTTCTTGTCTGCATCTTCCTTGCCTCCTCCTCCGCGGCCACCTGGACCTTGTTGTGACGATTGCTGGTTTCCCTGACGGAGGTGTTAGTACTGCGCCGACAAGCTGGAAGCCAAGTTTACCATACCATATTGATCAGGAGAAAAAGAATGATCTGTCACGCTCGGCCAACAAATCAATTGATTTTGAGGGGCAGATGAAAAGTTGCAGATGGGAGATGGTACGAATGGTTGAGTGAATGATGATTAGCAGAGCCAAACGTGACGAAGCCTGATATGCCTGCCGCGCCTGCAGTCGAGAAGCAGGCTAACCACTTACAGACGCCTGCCTATGCTCAGGCTCGTCATGCCTGTCACGATGCTTATGAGTGAGGCACTCATATATCCACAAACCATCTAGGACCACGTTCGCAGTGGCTGTGTGACCTTGACCAACTCACTGGTAGTCAACTTCTTCCGCAAATACAACTGCGTCCCTGTCCTCCATTAGGATTTATTCTTCAGATATCGTACTTCCACAACCATCCTCATCCATATTCGAGCCATCAACTTTCCATGTGATTCCAGCACATAATCCCAAAACCAGCCTCACTCGCTTGAGCGTTCGATTCGACGCGTCCCTGACGCTGAGATCTGCTAGACCACCTGCTCAGTCCTTCACAAGGCGCTCAGCCTAGCTCACTACCCCTCATCTCAACTTCACGAGCCTCAGCCGCACCGCCTCAACTCCGAAGCCGCTGCTACTCGAGAAAAGCCTCCTTCTGTTTCTCCATATCACAAGTTTTGAATCCCAGTCGAAGAGATGGCAGGTCACAAGGCGAGACGGATAGCCAAAGACCTGGCAGACATCCGGGCCGACACCACATCTCAGATCTTCGCCGACACAGTAGGTGACAGCCTCACGGACCTGAGAGGCTCATTCAGAGGCCCGTCGGGAACCCCGTACGAGGGCGGAACATATGAGGTGTCTATCAAAATACCTAATGAGTATCCCTTCAAACCACCCATCATGAAATTCACCACCAAGATATGGCACCCGAACGTCTCCAGTCAAACGGTAAGCACATGACTACTTGCGCCAGAGGATGGAGCTGATTCGCCTGTAGGGTGCCATCTGTTTAGACACACTAAGCACAGGCTGGTCGCCAGTCCTGACTATAAAATCCGCCATGATCTCGTTACAATCCTTACTCAGCTCTCCCGAACCCAAAGACCCTCAGGATGCCGTCGTGGCCAATCAAATGATCAAAAATCCCAAAGAATTCGAACGACAGGCAAGAGAATGGGCTGTGAAATACGCGGGTGCGCCCAAATCGTTCATCGGCGAGAGCAGTGGCGGCGCGACTGATAAGGACATCGAAGCCGCCGAGAAGGAGAGTCAAGAACGAGAAGCACAAGCTAACATCGCCGTGTACGATGGCTACAACAAGGACCTGATCGATCGGTTTGTCATGATGGGCTTTGATGTGGAGAGAGTGGTTGAGGCATTCAACTACGTAGGCATTGATAGAAACGGAGGACAGGACTATGAATTGGAAGAGGCGTACATGGGTGATATCACTGCGAGACTGTTGGGGGAGCCTTAGGGGTGGCGCCCCTGAGCCTGAGCTCCTTGACCCAACTTGTTGCATAGAAGCGCTGGTGTTGATATGAACAGGCTTTCGGGCCTCTGGCATGGATCGGCGTTATGGCAGTCACAGTGTACATCACGACTATTATGACCAGACAGGAGAACGATGAATGAATACATCCCTTCCAGAGGAAAAATACTCATAAATTTGAATCCCAGAGCAATGTCTGCCTAGATACCGCATATGCATTGTGACAATTATTCACATTTGAGTGGTAAGGCTACGATCAAAACTTCGATTGAGTCCCTCAAAATGCTTCACTTCGTCTTTTCTACTCGTCAAAACACAAAACAAAGACTACTTCCTGCCTTGTTGTTTAATTCACTCGACCAGCCATTGGATAAAGAGAACGCATTCGTGCGGTCATCGCGGCTGCCTTGAAAGCTCAAGTCCATATTATACGTGGTTTCACTGCCAAATTGGAGGGCTCTACTCAATCAGCTGTAAGGAACTATCACAACTCCTCAATTCACAACATCATTGTTATCCTCGCATTCAATGCGATTGCAAACCAGTCGACGCGTCATGAGTGAGCGCCCTCATCAGGATCGATAGCACATCCAGAACGGCTCCATCTTCTCCAGTCGAACGACGCATGTTCACCTCCTGAGTCATCATGATTGAAGATGAAATCTACCGCTCCTCATCCCAGTACCGTCTTTGGTCTTACACACGCGAGTCTCTCTCGCGCATCAGGCAGGAAACCAACGATCTCGCATCACAAAGAGTTCGTGCCGCGTTTCGCCGAGCCAGAGCAGCACAGAATGGAGCCACCAGCGGTCACGATGGCGCGGGGGATGCCTCTAATGGAGGCCCGGCCGGGGCTATGAATGCAGAGATCGAGACTTTGACTGTGGACGAAGAGCTGAAGATCGTAGAATGGGGATGCACCAAGATTGTCGAGATGGGGGAGGCAATGAATCCGAGGATTCCAAGTCATGTTATGGTGAGTTCGAGCTTGATCCTTCGATGCTTCGATGCTTTTGCTATGGCAAAGCCATTTGGATGGCATCATCCTCCAGTTGTTAGGGTGCTTTGGTGGGACCCTGTCCATAACGATGGGACAGAACCTCTACATGGCTTATTCTGGTGGCACTGCGAGGGTGCCTCTCTGTCGAACTTGCACACTCCGCCACCAGCTTCCTCTTCCCTCCTGGTCACCAAGTGCCACCAGCTGACTCAGCCCTAGGCCACCGCAACGCAATATCTCCGCCGCTTCTACCTCACAAACTCCCCAATGACCTACCACCCAAAGGCAATCCTGCCCAGCGCACTCTACCTCGCCACAAAGGCCGATCACTTCTACCTCCCACTCTCCCGCTTCGTCGCGGAACTAAATGGCATCTCCGAAGATGATGTCAAAGCCCCAGAATTTCTTCTAATGCAAGGTCTGCGTTTTACACTTGACGTCCGGCATCCGATGAAAGGTCTACAGGGCGGTCACATCGAGATGAACGTCCTCGCAGAGGAAGGTAAATTGAACACTTTCCCGGCGGGGAAAGGCAGCGAGAAACGCATTGGCATTGCCGCCGACAAAGCGAAGAAACTCCTTGCTACGGCGGCACAAATGACAGACGCATATTTTGTCTTCACACCCTCTCAGATCTGGCTTGGCGCAATGATGATCGCTGATCGCGACCTCGTCGAAGCGTATATCGGGGCCAAGATCGAGTCGCTGGCAGAAGTCGTGGCCGAGCAGCAAGGAATCGACATCACCGCATTCCAAACAAAACTCGTTGCCACGATCTCCTCTTGCGCCACGCTCCTTCAGGCGTACACACCGCCCGAGGACGAATCCGCTACGCAGCGTAAGGAGATGCGGCGGATCGGGAAGAAGCTGATCGTGTGTCAGAACCCGGAGAAAGTGGACATCGTTGCTGTGGCGAAGGCGAAGGCGGCGGAGAAGAGGGAGGGGACGCCTAGTGGGAGTGATGTAGAGAAGATTGCGAAGAAGAGGAAATTGGAGAGGGAAAAGGCGCAGAGGGAAGGAGATGTCTTTGGAGGGGATCTACGGGATATCAAGGATCATAGGAAGTTGATTGAAAGGGAGGTTGGAGTGGAAATTGCAAGAGGGTCATGATGTTGTTTCTCGGGCTCGCACTTGACTGCTGGGCTTCCGCTCCATACAGGGCGGAACGTGGGAAGAACAAGCCCCCCTTCCCTCATGGGCGGACGTGACACTTGGCAAGCATGTTGCGCATGCTCGCTTGAGGCACATTGCCGGACCGGCTGCCCTCGAGCCCAAGATACCGTCCAAAAATTCCCAATTCTGTCAGCAGACAACAGCCAATAGAGTCCGAAACATCTTGTTCCGCTCCAGATATGCTCGCCACTGTAAAGGGAAATTCCTCGCGACTATGTGATGGAGGACCAGTTAAGAGCATCGGCGTTAAGCGGGGTAGTTGAATACGACGTGGATGATATAATGCGGAAACCTCGACACAAGTGGTATCGGGGCCGTTACCTATTCGATGTTTTGCATGTGGGTTTAGCTTTCACGGTGGGTCAATAAAATAGTTCTTGGTCCAAGATTCTACGTTCGAAAGGTTAGAAGGAAGGCTCAGCATTGATCTCAGTTATCCACGTCCCTCCAACTTACAAGGGAATTCTGACTATGGCGGGCGGGAAGTACAACGTCGGTATTGTCGGCTACGGCCTCTCTGCGAAGACATTCCACATTCCTTTTGTCAATGCCGTCTCAGATTTCAACCTCTACGCTATCGTGCAAAGAAGTCCCAAGCCGGACGACGATGCGAGCAAGGATTGGCCGCATATCAAACTATATCATTCTGCAGAAGAGCTTGTCAAGGACGAGCAGGTTCATCTCGTTATTGTGACCACAGCACCGGTCTCACATCTGCAGTTAGCGAAATTGGCACTACAGGCGAAGAAACATGGTAAGGAAATCGCCAATCGATTTTGACTTGAGTGCTGCATGCTGAAGAGCCTCCACAGTCGTGGTTGAAAAGCCATTCACGCCCACCTCAGCCGAAGCGCAAGAGCTTGTCGACCTGGCCAAATCACAAGGTCGGGTCCTCACAGTCTACCAGAACAGAAGATGGGACTCGGACTTCCTGACGTTGAAGAAGTACATCGACGACGGCACGCTCGGCCGCATCGTCGAGTTCGAAACACATTTCGACCGCCACCGACCCGAAGCGCCGCCCGCGTCATGGAAGGCGGAGCATGCTCCCGGCACAGGAGCTGTATATGATCTGGGAACTCACCTGATGGATCAGGTCGTGCATCTATTCGGTATGCCTCAGCGCGTGACAGGCTTCGTCGGCTCTCAGCGAGCAGTCAACGCCACGGGCCTCGAGGACTCATGTACCGTGTTCCTGCACTACGATGACCGCAAGGTACTCGTCACCGCGAAAGCCGGCGTGGTCAGCCCCGAGGTGAACCAGCTGCGATTCTGGGTCCGTGGAGAGAAAGGCTCATTTAAGAAGTTCCACCTCGATCCGCAGGAGGATCAGTTGAGGAAGGAAGGATTGAAACCGGGCGACAAGGGCTATGGGATTGAGGCTGATGATCATCATGGCGTATTGAATATCGATAATGGAGGTGGGAAGATTGTCAGTGAAGTTGTCCCGACTGTTGAGCCGCCTACTTATGTTGAGTATTATCGACGCCTGGCGGCTGCATTGGATGGGGATATGTCCAAGGTCCCTGTGCCGCCAGAGGAGGCTGTGAGTGTGATAAAGCTGGTTGAGCTGGCGAGAGAGAGCTCGAGATTGGGGCAGACCTTGACCGTATGAGATGCTATGGCTGGGAAGTTGCTCCTGAATTTTCAAGTCATTCGAGGCTCCTAGGGCCATTCGCCAGCAGATCTCTAGGATACACTCAAGGCGAAGGCACGCTCGAGCAAGGTAGCGAGAGGGAGATAAAACTCACCATCACGTTACGTGATTAGGGACGGACCTGTTCGAATAGCAGGTGAAGAAACGTCACGCTTTGGGCGAGTCGAGTTTGAATGAGCGCCATAGGGGGGCGCTTGAAAATTATGCCCGAATGCTTCGCAGTACATCTGCTTCGGTCGAACAACGCGTCACTGCTGAGAGCTTGAACCAAGTTCTACAAACCTCTCTGCCATGACGTTTGCATCCTTCCTTCTCATTTTGCGATCACAATGTTCAAAGTGGAAATGATGTCGAAAATAGATTGAACCTGTGACTAGCTACCACGTGGAGAGGATCCAGCATTACCAAAACAGGCGACCGGGCTCCGTCCATATCGACGTCTAAGTTCTTGAACGCTTCAAATTGCATTTCGGCGCCCTTTTCAAGTCTAGGATATCCGTCCATCTATCCCTACAAACCAAACCAAACCCAACCCCGTAGATCAAGTCATAATGTCATCTTCACACCCCAGCGCCCGGCCGGGCGAACGAAACGCGTCCTCCTCTCCAGCCAACAGAGTCTCCAAAGTCCTCCGAGGCAGCGTCACCACGCTCTCAACCACATCCAACAACATTCTAAACCGCCACGTCTCACCACAAAAGCGCCAACAATGGAAACAGCAAGTCACCGATTTCTCAACCAGGCGGCCTTACCTCGCGGGCTTCCTGTTCAGTCAACTCGCCATCAGTGTCGTGCCGGTCCTGCTGATGACGCTCTTCGCATTCACCTTTGCACTCTTGACTGGAGTTTTCTTGGGCGCGCTCGGAGCGTTCCTCTTCGTCAGTTTTGTGATGGGCTTTGCATCTCTGATTCTGTTGCCGATGCTGTTCTTCACTAGTGGAGCAGCTGTTTTTATCTGGTTCTGGGGTAGTGTGGCTATATTGGCTGTCACGCTCCTCCAGCGGAGGGACAGGAAAGGCCGGCCTGCGGATCGTAAACTCGAGCAGCAGCAAACAACATCCGAACCACTCACCACCATCTCCTCGCAGTCACTACAAAGTCCGACCAGCGACGTTCCAGCCCGCACGCCAAGTTCAACATCCTCATCTCTCGAGCCGGGCGCAAACCAACCAGACCCAAATGAAGACCACGCCGAAGTCCCTACACTTCAAGTCCAGCCAGAGAAGCCGCAGCCGAGTAGAAAGCCTGCCCATTTACTTAGTTCGCCACGGAGCGACGCAATGGCAAGCAACCTTCAAATCGACAAAGAAGCATCTGGCCTTCAATCAAATCAAGCAGATGCTTGGACAACGTCGCCGGGTTCTCCCTCCAATGGCGCGATTTTCGCGCAAGCACACATGAATATGGAATGAGCTCTGTCTTAACCGCCGTTTGGCGCTCGCAACGCGATTATGATGTAGCAGAATCAAATTCACTGGCATTAAAGATGGGTGGAAGGTATACTGAAACCTTGCTGGTCGGAAAAGGGCGTTGATGCCTTGGGGTTTTCCAATAGGTGCAATTGCACAGTGTGCATTCCTCTCCCCAGGGCTTTACGAAATACCAAATGTATCCTTCTATTATTGTATTAGGAATCAGCTATAATTACCACTGGGTTGCCACTCGGGATGGAACGAGACTACCTTTCCCTTACACTCTATGCACCACCACTTGATGTGCGCAAGTGCAGCATTTTTACCCAAGCCAACATGTTGGACTCTTGACATAAAAGTGCCCTTCTGTTCCTAGTCTCACACTCCTCCATTATTCTCCCTCCCTCAATCACTGATCCAACGCAAACCTCTCCACAAACCTAAAAGTCCTCAACCCATCCTCAAAACTCGACACGAACGCATTAATCCCTGTCCCATTACTCGCCGTATACACGCCCGGCCCATTCGCGATCCCCTCAATCGCAAACGCCGTTCCCTGCGCACCGCTCAAATCACCCACCGGCTTTCCCCATCGATACGCATCCGTGAGAATCTGGCCCGGACGGCCAGCTGGGAAAAGTGGACTCGAGGCATTCGATGCGAAGAGCGCCCCGGTTCCGGTAGTGACGATGATGCCGTCGAAAGAGCTTGCGTCCGCGGCGCTGTACGTCACGTTCACGCCTGACGAGAGTGTTTCGGCGACGATGGAGACGTACACCCCACTCTGCCCAAGCAGGCCTGCTAGGCTGAAAGCCTGGGAGAGCGACGAGGGAACACTCGTGGTCGCGAGGATCCCCACGTTCAACGCCGTGATCGTGGGCAACGAGTAATTGAATATGCTCACGAAGGCGGTTTTGTTATTGTGGTAGAACGTTGGATCTGGTTGCGGGGCGGGATTCACGCCGATGACCTCCGCGACGCGGATAGCGAGATCATTGTCCACACGATTGAGTTGCGTGATCACATTCTGCTTGATCTCAGGGCGTGTGATGTGGCTGGCCTCGAAGCGCATGGCGTTGATGAGGAACTGCTGCTCCGCGGGGATGAGGGAGTTGTAGAACAGGCGCGGTTGAGACCACACGTCGGCGAAGGTTGGGGACTTCTCGCGCAGGAGGGCACCGCTCACGGTGCGGCCTGGCGTTGTGAAGAATCCGTTGCCGACGGTTTGATTTGCTTGGGCTGGGAAACCGTTGTTCGGAGTGTTGGGGGAGTAAGCAGCAACGTTGGTTGGGATGTAGTTTTGAGCAGCGCCGTCACGGTTGTTGTTGTGGATGGGCACGTGGGGTCGGTTGATGGGGAGTTGTTCGAAGTTGGGCCCGCCGTGGCGGTTGAGTTGGGTGTCGAGATACGAGTAGATGCGGCCTTGTAGGAGAGGGTCTTCGGTGAAGTCGATGCCACGGACAATATGGCCTGGTTGAAACTTCGAATTGTTAGCTGGGTGTTCAACTGGGGATGGACACAGATCTTACCATGATCTGCTCTGTCTCGGCGAAATAGTTTCGAGGGTTTTGATTCAGAGTCAATTTCCCCAGAATCGTGACCGGAACAATCTCCTCCGGGATGATCTTGGTGGGATCGAGCAGATCAAATCCAAAGCTCAGTTCACTCGACTCGTCGATGATCTGTACGCCTAATTCCCACTCCGGAAAGTCACCGTTCTCAATTGCATTGAAAAGGTCGACTCTGTGGGCGTCGATGTTCTTGCCAGCGAGGACTTGAGCTTCCTCCCACACCAAACTCGCCTTTCCTTGCAGGGTCTTCCAGTGCCATTTGATCAGCTGCGAGGCGCCGTTGTCTGCTACGAGACGAAATGTGTGAACTCCGAAGCCATCCATGTGTCGATAGGATCGTGGTATGCCATAGCCAGCCATGGCCCAGAAAAGAGTATGCAAGGCCGACGGCTGTTGGCTGAAGAAATCCCAGGCCGTGTCATGGGCTGTACCACCCTGCGGAATCTCTCTATCAGGTTCGGGCTTGACGGCGTGAATGAGGTCAACAAATTGTATTGCTAGTCCTCATTAGTACTCAACAGTTGGAGTTAGGTCAAGTTGAGTGCTTGCCATCTTGAATGAAGAAAGGAGCGATGTTATTTCCAACAATGTCTGACCATCATACATATGTTAGCACAAACCGATGAGACGGGTAGCGCCCTAGGAGGGAGTTTCACCAAAGTTACCAGCATCGGTGTAAAAGCGGGTTGCGAAGCCATGAACATCTCGAACGGTGTCTGGGCTGCCCCTGCTTCCAGCCACCGTAGAGAATCGAACGAAAGTTGGAGTCTGCTTGCCTGCTCCAGAAAGGAAAGAAGCAGCAGTAATGTTGGACCAATCTGAGTAACTTGTGAACACACCATGAGCGCCTGCCGTATGGTCAGCTTTTGCATTTGATAGGGCGAGAGGAAGTCCAATATCAGGTCTGGCAAGCTCACCTGCACCTCGAGCATGAACGGCTCTTTCCGGTACCTTCAGCACGTTAGCTTCACTGTCCCACTGCAGGTAATCTCTACATCAAGTGGCCCAGATTTCCGAACTCACCCGTTCGTGATCAAAATGCTGGATCTTCTGTCTGAACATAAAATCCTCCAAAAGTGTCGGTCCCCTGAGGCCGGCTTTTAGACTCTGCTGGTCCTGGATGGGCCCGCCGGCGTCACTTGTCAAATACACGTCCGTGTCATTGAGCGTAAACTGGTCAAGAAAAGTGTCGACCGGAGCGGTAGAGTTCGAGGTTGATGCTTGCCGTTTTGAGATGACTGTACCACTGCGTTCTTTGTTTGCTGGCTGTTCCTGGAAGCTATTATCGCCGTGCATATACGGACAGGCAGCGAGAGTTCCTTGTGCAATGCTAAGAAGCAAGAATGTGGCCAACAACATCCTTGGCAAGGCCCTGAGCTCGGGCACGACGGAATGCATGATCAGAAGAGGTTATGTAAGATGGTCGGTCTGGGAACAGCATTCAGTTGCGCGAAGTTGAAGACTGCCGGGCCTCATGTCTGGTTTTATATGCATAGTATATACTGAACCTTTGTTGTTGTGGGAGAACATCGGTAGGCTTCACGACGCCCGATTGATGGACATGCAACAGGGCTGCCTGCATTCAGAAGCAAACTGCACGTTGTCAGCAGGTATTGGTCAATTCTGTTCATCAAGAGCGAGATGGAGGCAAGTTCCGCAGCGACGAGTTGCGTATGCATCATCATATCCACCAGCAAGGACAGAGGCAACAGGAATTAGCGGCCTTTTTGCGTGATCCCAGTGATACCAGCAAAATTGAAGGACGTCGAATATAGCATTACTCTTTTCGTGTCACACGTGCAACGTGTTTCAAGCCTGTCCGACGAATGGTGTTCCTGCTATTGCAAATGCTAATGCTCGTAAGCTATACTGCTCAAGGCAGCAGGCTCCGAGTCTGATGTGCATGAGAGCTGATACGCGTTCTGGAAATGATTGGTCTGGAGAAAGTACGAGCTGTTGAGATCGGGGGCGGAGGCAAGTGCTCTTCCGGCCAGAACGTGAAGGCGGCTTCGACGGTAACAGGCCTTCTTGGTTTGAGAACTCGGCTTTATCTCCGGACGCCTTGAGACGGGAGCCTCTGCCAAAGAATGGAAGTGGAAGGTTCGATGCTGATCTTCCATCTCCAGCTTTCGATCAACAGAGATGTGTATAGCGCCACTTTCCCAGTTCTCGGGGGCACTGAAGCCGAGACAACATCAGTCGTACTGACAAGCTTGGCGCATGGCGGGATAGCACCCGGAAGGATTTCCGCTCGCATAATGCCCAACAAATGAGGTGAGACCTGGGCGAATCCTGAAATAGCTGCGACTTGATTCCTGCTGCATGGTCGAGTGGCCGGGAAATGCGCCAGGTCAGGAAGGGCCATGTGATGCCTACAACTTCAATGAGTGTTTGGGAAGCAGCGGTCGGTGGTCCCACAGTCTCCGCCGATGGTCAAGGCGTAAGATGACTTTGCACGTCTTCGTGGACACATTTGGACGGCCATAAAGCACAAATAGCTCAGAGGATGACATGCATACGCATTCGACAACCAAGTCCGTCGGCCCAGCCAACCGCTCATACTCCGGAACAGATGACGTAACTTGACCAAGTGCTCGCTCATTCAAGCCCGTAATCTCTACCTGCATCAACGTCAATACAGTCGTGCTGTCCGGCTGGATAAGAAGGATTTGCCTTGCATAAGCTCCGGCTAGGTCGGACCGACACCGGTTGAGCCTTATGCAACGCGACGCCTTGCCCGATAGCCGGTTCCTCAAACACCCATTGTGAAATCATGCTCGATGCCTGGCGTCACGCTGGCCATAAACTTCAGGAACACCACCAGGTATTGATCAACCCGGATAGCCACCTTTTCGCTCTCATCATCCGCGCCTTCCTGTTCGTCGAGCACCTCCCACTCATCTCCTGCTGCTCCGCCTGTAGCTGCTTTGACTCCTGCTTCATGGCCTCGTTTTTGTTCTGAGAGCCTTAGTGCGGAGGTATCGTCAATAAGCCCCTCAAGTCCAGATGTACCCTTGGAGCCTGTTCCACTCCCGGAATCTGATTTCTGCTTTTCCAATCTCAGCTTCAAGGCGGCATCGGCCCGATCCAGCAGGATCTTCATCACACTAGCATGTTTGCAGGGATGAATACTTGCCATCTTGACGCTGTTGTCGAAGAAAGGGAAGTCTTCTAAGGTGACGGTCTTGTCTTTGTAGTCGCCGACGATGTCTTCCATCATGAGATGAGGAGGCAGCGGGGACGAAGGGGATGAATAGCCGGAAAGGTACATTCGTGGAGTTCGGTAGTAGGGCGTGTAGGTTATGTAGAGGGTGTACGTCCGCAGGGGTCTGTACGCGTTAGTGACACTCGGAGAGGGGGGACATGGTAGACACATACGCTGAAGCACCTTCCCCCTTATCCCGTATAATCGCCTCATTATCGTCATCCTCGTCCTCCATGTCCGGTATCTCCTCTTCGTCTTCCTCCTCAACAGCTTTTTTGCCCAGTTGCCCACTCTCACTCATTGTCCTTACTTCCCCTCTCAATCCTTCTTGTTCCTTCTCAGTCGTGCCGCCTGTTCTTAACCAGCCTTCATCTTCTCCACCGCCTTTGCTGTCTGTCTCGTCATCGGGTCCACCTAGAAAACCGTCCCTCACAAGATCATCAGCTGCGCCATGCCCGCCCGCGAAGTTGTCGTCTAGTCGTCGATGACAAGGTACTCCTCTCGTCACGAGAAACTGCTTATTGGGAGGCAAGTAGGTTACTCGCCGTGCAGGACTCGATGCGTCGGACCAGGACCACGAGGGGAACTTGTAGACGAGATAATCGCCTGCGAGGAGGAACTCTTCGGGAGTAATTTGCCCAGTAGATCGGAAGGTGGACTTATGGCTGACGGGCGCGTACCGGTCGCGGAGGGTGTCAAGCCCGGAGCGAAGGTATTGCATTGTCGTGGACGTGTATCAGTTATGGGGTTTTTGGCGGGGTTGTTAACGGTGGTGAGGTTATAACTTAGAGGTTGGTGTACTTCGCTAGAACGTGTGGTAGTGCGCGCAAAGGATTTGCGTGTAGTAGAAGTGATGGAAGGCAGGATAAGAGATGTCGAGGACAAGTGACTGTAGCCTGCAGCTCGAAGGTGTTATCAAGTGATCTGCGTGGCCGCCTCTGAGTGAGGGGGAGTACTGGAACAGGACTTATCACGTGACCTTCAGCCTCGCCTCAACCAGCAAACTTGAAGCCCATAGCAAAAGAGCCATCATCACAATCAAAGACAACTGACATGCTAAGTATCATATGCTATGGTCCAGTAGCAAATGTCCACGGTCACGCGGTGGTCACATCCATAACGACTCTTGCGCGTAAGCTTTTCTTGATATAGTGCGGGGAGGTTTTGGGGGCCTGAACTTCACCTTTCTGTCTATGCCCATCAATCAGTGACGGTGTGCTATTAGGCGAAAGCATCAAGAAACCCTACTTTATGGTTTCGCTAACGGTCGTATTCTAGCGCCGGTTCTGGCCACATTTGTCTGCCGTCTCTTACATCTGGCCAAGTTGCACTAGACATGCGGTATCTGCAGAACGATTCCACTGTCAAACGACATATAAACGGCGGCCTTCCCATCAGTCAGCATCCTAAGCTGACATCGTTCCTTGTCCGAAGTATACCTGGACCTTCATTCACATTTATACCGAAACCGATAACTTCACCGTATCGATCAACCACTTTGTGATACAACCATGTCATTTTTCACCAACCTCCCAACCTACCTGCTGGCCTCCGTCGCTTTCCTAGGCGCCTTTTCTCGCTTTACCCACGGAGAACATACGCCTCGGTTCTACGCCTTTCAAGAATATCACGCTGTTGATGATGGCTCAACTGTGGCGAAGGTCATTCCTGTGCTAGATTTGATCGTTGGACTAAGTCTTCTCTTTGGAGGCAGAGCAATCAGGCTTTGCGCAGCGAGTTTTAGTCTGTTGTCGTTCGGCATGGGACTTGCTATTCAGTTGAATGCGGAGAAGGAGTACTTGCCTGATGTTTTTCTGGTGGCTTTGGGCGCGATCGCAGTGCTAAGTCAATTGAGGAGACGATAGTCAGCGCCTCAGGTGGGCTTGGACAATCGGCCATGTTGGTGATCTTGGGTGGTCGTTGTAATTGCGAAGCCGTTGTCAATCTGTGTACATGAAAAGACGGAGCAAGAGGCGATCAGTCGCTGGGATATGAGTAGCACCTGGACAAGGCAACAGGGTGGGGAGGAATCAGGTTGCGTTGATTGACCGGTCACTCAACCTTGCCGAGATAACTTGCGTCGTGAGCCTCCAAGCAGAAAGGGGCGGGTCATCTCAGGAATTGCAAGAGAGCTTCCGATGAAAAACAATTTGTAGAAGTCACATCTCTGTTTCGATGAAAGCAAAGGCCAACCACGAAGTGAAGAGGGATGCGATTAGATAATACTCCACCGCAGTTGCTCTGCGGCCGCGCACGAAGCCGCAAACGCCAGAAGTCCTGCAGTGGAGAAATTTATCCGACACAGGCTTCACTCACTTGCATCTCAGACACCGTTCATTCTACTTACCTGTCTTTTCCCCTCTCAATCCTCCGTATTTGCACAGGCATGGACGGAACTGCATCCAGGCGTGCGAAGCGAACAGCCACGGCCGCAGGCTTAGACGATGAAGAGCGTCCAGCTTCACGCCCAAGTTCAAGTGGACGAGACTACAAACCTCGACCACGTGATATCCGAGAGGACGACCACCGAGGCTCTAGACGCGATGATGATAGGAGACGCAGATCAAGATCTCGAGATACCCCTGACCAGAGAGGAGAACGGAGCGGATCCAGAGAGAAACCACATCGCGACCGGGAGAGGGACAGAGATCGCGATCGAGACAAACATCGAGACAGAGACCGAGATCGGGACCGGGACAGACCTCGAGGCGGGAGAGACCGAGATTTAAATGGCCATAGTCGACGGGATAGGAGCAGAAGTCGTGACAGGGCGCGTGACTCGAAAGGTAAAGACTCCTCCGCGGTGCATGTGCTACAACGCTCACACGACACAGATCATCGAGGAGCACGCTCAAACCGACACTCAAGATCCCGGTCACCCTTGAGGAATGGCGACGGCCCATCAGCGCGGACACGCTCTCCTCTCAAACGGAACGACCATGACCGGGACCGCGATAAAGGTCGAGACCGCCCATCGAAGAGAGAAGAAGATGAGTCACGACGCACGAAGCTCAAGGAAGAGAGTCCCAGCTCCACGAACAGACCACCGAAACCCATCACGAACGGCGACGCTATGGCTATCGACGAAGACAGTGAAGACGCTCGTTTGCGGAAGATGATGGGATTTGTGAGCTTCAATACCACGCAGAACAAGAAGGTTCCAGGGAACCAGATATACGGAGTGAGGAAGGAGAAGAAGACGGAGTACCGACAGTACATGAATCGTGTCGGTGGGTTCAACAGACCATTGAGTCCGTCAAGAGGAGCCTGAGTTTCGACGATATAACCCCAAGCTGCACATATGTGCTCGTTGCAACCAAGTGGCCATCCACCAGAACGATTGGAGACCACAACGACGAAACAAAGACGACATCCTGCTTTCTAACATTCCATTTAGTGGGCCGTACACTATTTGTCACAGTCCACAAGTGCGGCTTCCGTGCGAAAGCGCTCACAGCAAGCACCATCAAGTGCCTAATCAGAGAAGGCTGAGTCCCATGACAACGACGATTGCACAGAGACTATTCCGAGCTGCGACGCCAGAATGTCTCCACCCAGACGCAGAGTTATCCATACCTCGGCCATTGGATGCAGCCTCGCTCGACCGAGCAGCTGCTGCAGAGGCCGAAGAGGAGGTGGAGGCGGATGCCTGCACTGCTTTGAGCGCTGACGCAGCTGGGGTGAAGCCTGGGAGTCCTGTCGCCTGTGTCTGAAACGCCAAACATTGCGTCGGCAACGCCGCTACAGGCAAACTCGCCAGCTCGATCGAGCTTGACAGATCCAGTCGTGGCAATGCGCTGATCCCCGCTTGGACCACGAGCCCAATGCCCAGCTCCACTTGCGTGGCGATATGCGTGAGGTTTTGAAAAAGGTCCTCGAAATTGCTTTGGAAGGCCGGCACGACGTCCTCGCCATTCGACTTATCACAAGTAGCATCGACGGCATCAGTGGCCAACTGAGTGATCGTGACGGTCGTCTTTGGCAGGTCAAAGCTTGTCCCGACTTCAGCGGTGATGAGGTTCTCAAGAAGCTGGAGGCCAAGAGTTATTCGTGGCGCCAGAGCGAGCCTGAGTGAGAGCTCCAAGTCAGAGACGTTGGCCTGAAAAGGAACATCCGTAAGGGAGACGGTGTCACTGTGTCAGGACTGTGAGCTAATAAGCTCATTTTGAGATGACAAGTGTACTCACAGGCCAGACACTGAAGATGCGTTTAGGTTTGCAAAGTCAAGGAGGACCTTCAGATCTGGGATCTATCGCCTGTAAGCAAACAACGCATTGCCAAAACTCTTACGCCTCACCTTCAGTTCAAACCCATACGACATTTCAATTCCACCAGTCAAGGCCCAACTCAAAGTCAACATTGGTTCGACGAATAATCCGCCAGATCCAATCTCTGGTATCTTGTAATGGTCCACGTCAGTCATCTGCTCAGACAAGACGTCGCTTCACTTACCGTGAACCCGGCTACGGGGATCGAAAACAACGGCAAGCTGATATCTCCCTGAAGACTCGGCTCGATCTCGATCTCGACGTGTGCAACGAAATTCGCAAAGGAAAGCTGAACATATCCACCATTGATGATGTCGGTCAATGTGTTCGCGTCGAACAAGTTGTCGAGGTCGAAACTCCATTCTCCTTGTTCTAGGTTGAAGGTACCGCTAGTGCTGCAATTCTTACACCCGATGTTGATGGGAAGTGGGTTCGCATCGTTGGTGATGGCGTTTAAAGGGAACCAGGTATCATCCACCCCATGAGCCAAATCAATAGAAAGAGAAGTGGCAGTCGCTGCAGGTATGGAGGATAAAGGAGACGTCAAAGTCAGGCTCAGCGATGCAGTCGTCGGTGACGCTTGCCTTCGCCTAGGATCCTTTGGGTGGACGTCCCGTCGTCCTAGTCTCTCTTTCAGGGCTGTTGGGGTCATCCTTGCATCGCTTCGGAGAATGATGCTGTGGAGGACAAGGACTGACAAGAGGATCTCTGCTTGAAGAAGCTGCATATCGAGAATGTCGGACAGAACTTTCACACCACCGTCGAATCGCCTGGGGTCCGTGGGAGAACTTATACGACTTCCACGCCCTTCTGCACGCATTGAGAGGCCGCTTCATAGCCTCCTTCGGGACACGCGCAGTCACTCATGTTCGAGATTGTCGAAGGCAGCACATTAGTGCGTGAATGGATGTGACTGTGGCGTTCTCCACGAAGACTGGAACAGGGCCATCGAAAGACGTAAGGGGACCAAATGTCGAGACAGGTCGAGGTTCTGGCCCCAAGGAAGTGTATGACCACGGTCTAATAGAGCCAGGGTCCCTGCTACACTCCCGGCGTGGATAGCTGCTTCGCTTATCTGTTTTCCAGTGCCCGATATCGACCGTCTTGAACCATTGTCGAACATGGGTGCTCGTGTAGTAGACGCAGCTCACAGTACAACGACGATCATCAACCATGCTTCTTGAGCCCGAGAGTCAAAAAATCACGGGAACAGTACAACAGGATTGATCTTCATAAGCATTGACATCAGCTGCATTGCCATTAAGAGTTGGGCCGAGCACCTTCCATGCGGTTTGAAGAAGCAATAGATTGTTTTACTCCATGTCGGAGATCTGCATGGCGCCATCCGGGGGACCGGGTCATCATGCAAGCCCTTGCAGAGGGTCAGACGGCTGACTGGGGTCAGATGTATCACTGCTGCAAGGCTGACTTGATGGCACTGCAGTCAAGGTCTCATCTCGAGCATCGACGCCTGTTCCTTTGCAGTGAATTTGGATGATAGCAGGCAAGTAAGGCAATACTCAACATTCTTTCTGCGTGCCTTGTCGAGGAAGCCACTACGAACAGGCGAAGCCAACCCGATGGTCAGGGTCTGGACAAATCGGAAAGGACATTGCTGAAACAGATGGAGCCTCAGCGACGTTGCTGGTGGATGGAGCAGGGGCGGCTAAGTGTTGTGCAGCGGCGGCTGCGAGAAGCGCAATGGCAATGGAAAAGGAAGGCAATGGAATGCTCGATGTGATGACCATGCTGGTGTCCCACACCACGCCGTGAGTTGCTCATTGAGAAAAGCGGCGCTTGGAGCATTCGCAGTCGACACAAAGATGTAAAGTGCATAAGGCGTAGATGCTCCAACCTAGCTGCGCGGGCTGGCTTCTAAGCTCCCCGTAGCTTGCTCTGTTTATTTTCGTCTCGTTCCATGGTCTTTCACCCTCTTTCACGGTCTCAAAGAGCACTCCTATATTTACATCCTTTTGTACCTTTCATGGCGACGGCCGTTACCAACTCAATGGCACTACATATCTACGTCCTAGTCTCTCGAGGCGGGCGTTCTTGCCGTAACCCAAGAACCCTTCAAGTTTCCGTCTCAGTCGCTTCACTACCATACCCCAGCTGAAAACATCATTTACGAGTTTGAACTACTCTTTCACAACACAGTCCGACACGATGTATCCCAAAATCATCTTCGTAAATCTGATCATCCATATGGCCATGATGGCCACTCTATTGCCTTTCTCGACAGTGTCCCTTATCACAGGCTCTCTTCTCAGATCAACTCTCATCACATTCTTTGTTATCGTGCTTCTCAACTCAGTACCATACCTTCGACCAGTATCTCAATCTCCTGCGATGCAAGTTTGGATCATCGTGCTCATCCAAATTGCATTCGCGCAGAGCACTTACGGCCTGCTACTGAATGAGATTCGAGACAGAAATTGGGCAGGCTTTGGCGTTGGCTTTTTCACGGGTTCAGCAACAGCAACCGATGTTTTTGGAAGTTTACTTGCAGCTACGGCGCGCAAATAAAATGGTTTCTTAAGGGGTTGTGGTCTAGGCTCACCAGGCATGCGGGGCTGCGTTTACTAACCCCAGAAATGAATCCAGCCTTGTCAGCCTCGACCTTGTTGCGTTGCGGCGTCAGCCGGTTTGCAGTCTCACATTTTGTTGCACATAAACGGCTTATTAAGATTGATAACTCGCTAATAGAGTGCTAATAGGATGCCAATGTTGTAAAGATTATAAGTTTCCACTCCTGCTCATCTCGAAATGTGAAAGTCATCGGTAAGGTATATGTTCAGTTCCGTGAACAAACCCCACACATGCCAGAATATCAGAAACATCCAAAGTGGTATTGCCTGCTGTTCAGTGTGGGCATGAACTCTCTTACTAACGCTTTACTGATTCCAGAAACTGTTCATTCTGACTCCCGCGCATGACTATGCACACAAGTACTAAAATACGAGCCCAGCTGAGAATTCAGTCAGCCACAGATATGTGGTGCTTGGCATCGCAGTCAGCCATCAACAGTGTCTGTCCAACGCCTGATATATCCAGTTTTGCCCCTTGAGGTAGGGGCTTTATAATGATTCTTTACGCTCTGGGATCTCGCAACTGGAATGTCGATGCGCCGTTATTTACATCCGAATTGTCCTTCCAAACGCAAAGATACTCCATCTCCGAGCCACGAAACCCATTCGTCCTTACTTCGTTCCCAGAGAACTGGAGGCTGTGCCCACCAGTGATAACATGAAGAGCACGATATTCGTTTCGTTACTCGTGGCCAGCGTACAGCTGGTCTCTGGAACTCCCTTCACGAAGCGCGCCGTCGGTGGAACAGTCGTCATCCGCCAATCGGCCCAGAATAGTGATGCATTCGTTGATACCACAGTCACAATCGACTCAGATGGAGATAGGACTCCTCATGCTCTCAAGAGTAAGTCTCCAGGTGACTTTGCGACAGCTCCAATTTGCATTGTGCTCACATGAATTCACCGATAGTCTTTTCTCCGAGGCCAAAATCAGTGCAAGCAATATCAACCACATCGGACGCTCCGTTTGTCACCTGCGACTTCTTCTGCGGACACAGAGGTCAAAGCAATGGCAACTCCTTGATCTGTGGGTCAACGACGATGAAAGTCGGATTTGGATCGGACATCCTCGACGCTTCATGGGTAAACTCCATAAGCAGCGCGACATGTTTCGTCAGTACGACTGATCCCACAGCGTAAGGAGAGAACGTTCAACGGTGCAGCCTCGACCTCGCTGACATTGGCAGGGTGCCTGTCGATGATGGCGAATGATTTTCTTGAAGGTTTACTCTTTTTTCGGTACGGTTGTGGTGAGGGTTCCTTCGCGCTGGTGGAAGGCAACAAGTCATTGCTGGGGGCCAAGGTAGTACATCGAATGCGGCGTTCTGGTTGATTTGACATCAGTCAAATTACTATCAGGGATATGATGACATCGGCGGTGTACTGCGCAGAAGCTCAAACTAACATGTTTTCCGCTGGGTGCTTATAGCTAAACTATCGCTTACCATCATTGACACAATCTGCAGAACGAACGTTGACCGAGTCGCCGCCAGACTGCTGCCTGGTGATTTCTGAGGAAGAACAGAAACAAGCTCTGGAATCTTCAACGCTCAGGAGCAGGAATCGTTAGGTTTAAGCTTGAATGCGGAAGGTTAGGCAGAATCGTCGCCTAAAAGCCCCGCCAAAAGCGCCCCCATGTCCTTAAAGTCTTTTTCACCCGTTTCGCTGATAACACAGATCTCTGCACAGCGACTTTCGTCATCTGTTATGCGACGTGCCCAAAGAGAATGCTGAATAACGAGGTGTATGACGGGTGCAATACACGGCGCCTGGAAGATGGCTGCAAGTGCGCTCGCGAGTCCCCTTCATCGCTCGCACCCATGGGAATCGCATTGGACGTCGTATTCATAACTGCTTCGGGCGGTTCTCTCCCTGTTTCTTCCTTTCAGCTAACTGGTTCTGAACCATACCGCGAATGGTTCCTGCATCAGAATTGTGCCGATTGGCCCAAGGTGTTTCACACTCAGAAGCCAAGCAGGCTGCACATACGACATACGAATACTCAGCGTTCGTCGTGCAACGAGTTAGGCGTCCAACAGGGCGAGGAATATAGCTCGCATGGGGGTCCTGATTTACCCGCCTGGAATTTATCTGTCATTCTTATGTTTGTGAGCTCTGGAGCTTCCTCGGTACAGTAATGCCTTCGAACAGGACGATATTGTCATTTCTCCTCATTCCAATCCTAGCCATCACTGCAGCTCGGATTTATGCGTTGGCCGTGAACTACCGAAAGGCGAGAAAGCTCGGAATTCCTATCGTTGTCGTCCCGGTATCATGGCAAGATGCCTTCTGGGTCCTAGCGCACCCTCATCTTCGAAGGTTTCGTAAGGTCCCAGGCCTTCGCAATATCATCAACTTTGGTCATCATTCCTGGGCACAGGACGACCGCTACCGACCACACCAGGAGCATGGTGACATATTTGCCATTGTTTCACCAGGTACGACTGAGATCGCCGTCAATGATCCTACTCTTGCGGTTGATGTGCAATCTCACTGGAGAACGTGGCAGAAGCCTCCACCTGTGTACGAGATCTTCGATGTCTTTGGACCCAATGTCATCAGTCTCAATGGCGAGGATTGGCAAAGGCATCGCAGAATCGCCAACCCCGCCTTTCGAGAACAAAACAACAAGCTCGTCTGGGATGAGTCGTCCAGACAGGCCAACCAAATGGTGCAGGTAATGATGGATCGTGCAAGTGGAGCCGGAAGGACCATGCTTCAAGTCCGGGATGATTGCGTGTTGATCGCAATGCATGTGCTTTCTGCAGCAGGCTTTGGTCACCTCCATGAATTCGACGGTGGTTTCCGAGAGATACCCAAGGGCCACAATACCAGCCTCGCGGAAGCCCTGAAATATCTTCTTCAGAACATCATATTCGGAATCATTCTCAAGAACATCCCGGTCCTACGTTGGGTCTTCCCACGGTCTTATCAAGAACTCACTGCGATGAGGAACGAGTTTACACAATATATGCGCGAGCTTATCGCCTACAACCGCGCGATAACTCAGGGAGGTGGCAGCAGCAAAAGTGCTGATATCGTCAGTGCCCTTGTTGAGGCGGATGAGGCAGCGAAGAGAGACCACAAGGCGGCAGCGCATGGTTCAAAACCAAACCACCTTACGGATGCAGAATTACTGGGCGATCTGTTCATTTTCAACCTGGCTGGTTTCGAAACGACTGCAAACGCGCTGACCTATACTTTGCCGTTCCTCGCTACCAACCGCTCCGTGCAGGACTGGGTGGGTGAAGAAATTGATATGGTTTTGAAAGGACAAGAACCTGGAAAGTCGGATTACGAGGAAACGTTTCCATCACTTGTGAGGTGTCTTGCACTCATGGTAAGTCCACCTTGATCGCTACGCCTTCGTCGCGACTGACAAGGTACTGCAGTACGAAACCCTCCGCTTATGGGGGCCTGTTTCTCAAACCAATCGTTGGTGTGTCGGCGAACCCTGTTCCCTTCGCATCGGCGACAAGGAAGTCGAAGTACCACCGGAGACGTATGTGACGCTCAATGTCTATGCCGTCCACAGCGACCCGCGATGGTGGGGAAAAGACAACCTGGAATGGAAGCCGCAGCGATGGATAACAACCGATCCCAAGACTGGGAAGGAGATGATTGCTCCGCCACCAACTGGAACAACCTTTGTGCCGTGGAGTGCCGGGCCCAGGTAAGTTCCACTGCGATTGCATGATGATTCTGTCCTTGGGATCTGTACTTTGCATGCTAACAGGGAAGTAGAATTTGTCCTGGAAAGAAGTTCAGTCAAGTTGAATTCGTGGCGGTGATCTCGACTCTTCTTAAGGAGTACAGACTTGAGCCAATGGCGCTTGAGGGCAAAACAAAAGAGGAGGCAGGAGCAGCACTCATAGAAGTGTTGGAAGATTCTATGTGAGAACTCCCCAACCTTTGCACCAGGTCATTGGGCACCTTGTCCCTGTCCTGCTGTCCCGATGTAGGTTTCAAAACTGACGGCATACAGGAATGTCATCACGCCGAAGATGCGGCGCCCAGAAGATGCCGGTGTGGTATTCGTGAAGCGCTAGACATCACGGAAAACAGCCCCATTTGTCTCTCGAGGCCCAAGAGGTACGTGTAGATTATCAGAGAGCTATTCTCTCCTCCGCCCAATTGTGACATACAATTTATGTCCATCCCACAACTTCCCTTCCGCATTGAGGTTCTCCTTCCAGATCGTCGACCAAACCTGCTTCAGCTTCTCGATTGCTCCTTCTCCTTGATCAATTGTCCACTCCTTGATCAGTGTTTGCCACAGTCCACTTCCCCTTGTCTTCTCTTCGAATACCTCCGTCGCCTGGTCAGCAGTGTACCATTTCTCGGGGATGTAACTCCTGGTGCGGAACGACTCTTCGACTTCAAGCCCAGCATCCTGGAAGATCTTCTCGAGGCTGTGAATGTCCTTTACCCAATTTTGATTGAACGCCATTGTCTTTCCCAGAGCCTGACGGAGCGGATAGTTGAGCAAGTACTGCAGGCTATGATCTTCGGTGGGCATGTCAATGATCAGCTTCCCAGTGCCAGGCTTGAGCAGAGGAATCCAGTCTTTGACTGCCTTTTCGCGGCTCTCAAGCAGCACGAATGCAGAGCAGCACGAGATGACATCGAAGCCACCTCTGTCCTTGACGACTTCTTGTACGGTGTCGATGGAGGCGAGGTCAGTGATATCTCCCAGCACCCACTTCACTTCGCCGCTGTCTTTCGGAAGTGGTTTCGCTTTCGCCTCGTTGAGCATCGCTTCAGTGACGTCCACGCCGACAACAACCCCACCCGGACCGACTGCTTCTGCGTATGGCAGGGACACCAAACCAGTGCCACATGCTAGATCGAGCACTGCGCCGCCTTTGGGTGGTGGAAGCCATGCCACGTAGTCCTGACCTAGCTCTACGTGCCAGCCGCCATTGGCACTGTCGTATGTCGCTGCCCGAGGAGTGTACTGTGCGAGGGTTTCTCTGATGAACACATTCGGGGCTTGAGTGCTGGACATTTTGTTGCTTGAGAGGTGCGGAACTGATGCGGTATCGGAGAGCTGCACCGAGCACACTTACGATCACACTCCTGTGTGCTTCCGGGTCGGTATTGCTGCTTATATCACAGGTGTCGCCGGTCTTGACTCACAGTAGTTGAAGATCTGCCTTGCAGACATCGGGCCGCGCATTAGTCATGGATAAGCAATTTGCAGATGGCGCAATCGTCGTGTTTCTCGAGATCTTATCCACTGGCTTGCTCTTGGCCAGCGATATATTCTCTTCGTTGTCCCCTCTTCGGGATACCTAATGGAGACTAGCCCACCTGAGCAAAAACTAGGGCGCACCCATGCAAGCAACGACAAATTTCGAACAACTGCTAAAAACCAAAAAGAGAACTTGAGTAGTCTGTCCCTGTGGATTTGCGTTAGCAACCTTGTGTGGTTGATGCAAATCGTGGTGGAACTTACAGAGCGAGAATCGAACTCGCGACCTTCGGATAACTTCTTGTGTTTGTGGGCACAAGATCACAGTTGGGTTCTATGAGACCGACGTCATAACCAACTAGACCTAACATAACTGTTAGAGAAGGAGCATTTGCTGGATGAAACGGATATCCGCTTACCATCCAGACTGTTCAAATTCGACCAGTAATTGACAGCAAGTTTTTACATATTGTTATATGAAATAACTATTTTAGTGCCGAAGATAGCCGGCGGAAGTATATTCGTCCGAGCGGCTCGGGAGCGGCATCTTGGCTAAGACTTCAGATTAACTCCTTTCACCTTGAACCTTCCACATTCAAATCGACATGCCGGGTGCTTGAATGCTCTCCTTCAACAAAGTCAGCGACTTTACGACTTTCGAGATTGATGTTGCTGTTGGGGCAAGGTCAATCTCCTTCCAATGCAACCGGTGAATTGTGTCTTACATTACCTATCCTCTGTCGTGAATGCAAAAATCGGCTCTGCTCGAAGTTAGCATGTCCTCCCCGCTTCATTCAACCACTCCACGTGAGACAAAAGATGAAGTGCATCTTTTTGGTTTGAGCTCCCCTCAGAGAATTTGACCCTCCGTCAGTGCCTCAGACTTACCCCTCCCACACTCCTCAATACGACGACCGCATGGAAGTACACTCTCCCTCTCGTCTGCCTCATTCTCTTTGTTATAACATGATTTCCTATCTCAGTCTCACAAGTGTTCTCCTCGCACACTGCCCTCAGCAGTGATCTAATCAAATCTTTCCTTGTGCTTGCCTCTTACCGTCTCGAAGTCATCTATTCTCCAAGGACTTCATTGCCTTTCCTACGCACAGTACTACCTCTCCGTTCACCGTTTCTGCAAAAGCTTTGTATCCTTGTCACAAGATCTCATCTCAACCATGACTGGAGAAGCTCGTCTTCAGGACGAAGTGACTCGACCTCGAGATGAAGAGGCTCGAGCTGAAAATGAAGAAGAGCTGCTCACGATAGAGAAGAAATTGTTGGAGATAGGGAGAAAGAAATCCTTGAAACTATTCGAGATAGAGAAGAACGAACTAATTCTCGAACGAAGAAAATCGAACTCAAACAACGAAAAGGGCAGGAGAGCAATCCAATCGACCTCGATGAAGACGAAGCTCCTATCAAAACCCAGCCACCCGAGAACACGCCAGAGAAGGAAGCAGACGTTGCGTCTCGCCTTCGCCCAAGTCAACTGAGCACGCCACCTTCATTGTCTTCCGATCACCTAATACAATTGACCAACCCAACACCAGCGTCGTCAAGCGCCAACGACCTCAGCCCACAGGTAGACGAACTCGTTGCTACAGAGTCCGGAACAGCGCATGATAAGCAAGGATACCAGGACGCGACTGTTTCATCTCTCTTCGAACCCAACCGAGTGAGCACTACCGCTCCAACCCGGTCGGATTCCAACTATGTCCTCGCTCGACTAGAGGAGTCGTCGCGACAGAGAGCAATGTTACGGAACGGCGATCAGACACTACAGAGCCCTTCGAAACTCCTGCAATAGCTAGAATTCCAACAACAGTGCAGACCAAGCCTCGCGCGACAGATCTCCCCAGTGATGGCCAGACTACTCCTACCGATTCTCGAGCACGCATGCCCCATTCACGAAACGAGCTTGCGGCCAAGCAGCTCAAGAAAGCGACAGAGTCCCGTGTCGATCGGCGAGCACGAGAACTACCACCGACCAAACGTACCACAGTCGACCCAGAGCAATCGTCACCTGGACCCAAGCGACCTCGTCGAAATGATGAAGAATGCGGCGGCTCTGAACACCGAGGACATACAGCAACCAACAGCAACAAATTTCGACCAACTCAGAATCCAGCCCGTCGACCGCCTTAGGAGCCTGGAAGTAATGACTTGAGCCAAGACTTGGTGGCTCAATATGCAGCGCAGCTGTTAATCAGGATTGTGAGCTCATATGGGACAGACCTCGACCTTCCCAGGCCCTCAAGCGCGAGCTAGCAGTTTTTGAGGAAGCGCTGCCATATTGGGTGCCACGTTGCAAGTGTCTACGACAGAAGTTCAGACTCACGGCAGCACGCAACATATTCTTGAGCATCGTCAATAGATCTCTCAATTACGGCGACCTGTCTAGTTACTACGATGCTGAATATATCCTGTGACCATGTATCGGAGCCGTGGGAGCTGTTGCAAAGTTGCCAGTCAAACGACTTTCCTCCTGGTCAAAGGGATCTGGTTCTCCCACCTCTACCCTCCACAATACTTCCAGCACGACACACAGTTGAAACTGTCTATCTACATTTACTAGTCATAAGTATCCACGGCTATTACGGACGACGCAGAGGACGTGCTACGGGGCAGAGGCGATCTACGTTTCATGAAATTTTGCACATGCGGTAATCATAATAGGATACAAAGGTTTGCTCAGGGGTTTGTCCTGCTTGCTGAAATTCTTTATTCTAGCTTTTCCACAGAGAGGAATTGACTGAAGATATTTGGCCTTTCTTAATACGACATAGATTGTGCACGGTCTGGTTAAATTGCTGAAAGCGAGGCTGTTCAGAATTAGAAGGTCTGTCTCAGCAGTCTACATAGCTGAGGTTCTCTATCCATATATGCCATCACTGTTTGTTCTTACTCGTTAGACAAAGTGATCTGGACTTGTTGTTTGCTTGAATTTCCCATTCATTACGCCTTGTCCTGTATAGTCGTAGCTGGATTGAGTTAATTGTTAACCAACAAACATCAAACGACAAACAGACTTCAGGCAAGCCGCGGAGCAGCTCAATGTCCTGTAAGTATCGCAATGACTCCAGCCTTGTTGCTCGACTGCCTCACCTTTGCGGCCGTCAGCTAATCAGTATCACTTTTTCGTTCTTTCACCTTTGATGGAAACCTCTGCCATATCTTTGATCCTGCTCGCGCACCATACTGTAGACTTGTCTACCACCTCATTTCTCTTTCTCGAACTTCCCTGTCACTAGTTCAAGCACATTCACCCTTGCTTTAGTTTTAGCGTTTGTACTCGATCCAGCTCTGCGGCAACTCGAACATTATTGACATGCGCCTCTAAGGTATTTCACCACTTTCTCCCCTTGTATTCGCGCCGACAGGTTTGACCTGTCTTCTAGAGCCCTCACACTTACACGGTGCTCATCCTAACGCGTCTCGAGGATCACCATGGCGCGGAGGAACGAACTGGAGTATGAGCTGGCTCGAATTGAGCTTGACAAGCGACGACTGCAACTAGATGAACACCAGCTCGAACTAGAACGCAAGAAACTTCAACTTGAGAGCAAGGAGCTGGACTTTAGGCAGGAACTCACGCAGCTCAATACAGTCGACTTGACCGAGGACGATGGGTTCGTGAAGTCCGAGTCTCTTCCTCGTACCACAGATAGCAGCCAAACTTCCAATCGAAATACCACATCTACGGAGCCAATCGTGGATGAGACCACGACCGCATCGATTAAGGAGTCCGTTAGTCATGAGCAGGATACTATTGTGGTTGAGAGGCCAGTGAAGTTGGGAAGCACAATCACCATTGATAATGCCGAGACCAGTGGTAAGTTCCTTGGAACTACATGCACGCTTTTCGGCTAACGACTTTGTCAAAGCGTCCTCAAGGCCAGCGGTACATAATCTGACGACCTACGCAAACTCAGTCCAACCGAAATCACCTCCAGTTGCAGCACCCAGCCCTCAGTGTTCACCTCCAGCCCAACTTCATGTCCAGCAGCATTCGCCGCCAGCTCCAGTATCAGCCTCGCGAACTGCCAACTCAATGTCACAGGACCAAGATATTTTGAAGAAGTTCCTTGGTCCTCTGCCTAAAGTCGACAAATCGGAAACACAGTCTGAATCGAAGCGGACCAACTCAAGTCGCTCAGAGCACATAAAAGCGCTAATATTGAAGAGAAAGAATAAAGAGGAGGATGCAACCAAGTCTGACTCCGGAGACAGTAGCAAGGCCAAGCGCAGACGTACGTCCAGAATGCAGAGCAAACAAGAGCCAGAGACATCTGGTGCCATCACCGAATCCGAGCAGTACGAACTCATTTCTCAATACACAGATGTGTTCCTTAAGCACATGCAAGCCGCCGAAAAAGCATTGGATGCCCAAGCCGGGAAGAACGCAATCGCCGCGAGAGTACGTCATCTCAATGTCGGCAGAACCCATCCAAGTATCACTTTGCTACATCGGGAATTCAATACGGTAGCCATGGATCATGCGAAGACTCCTGCGGTGCGATCAGCTTTACAAGCAGAGTTGGACAAGTTCGAGGATGCACTGCCCTACTGGTCTCCGAAGTGCAAGGGTTTGACCAAACAGGCTAATCGACAAAAGATGATCACTGAGACATTCAAGAAGATCGCAGATGGAGACTTCAATGTCGATGACTACGAAGACGATTACGACCCATATGATGAGCTCTGAGGTACCTGCTATCGAGAAATCTCCGGTCCCAACTGGAGCTGAACGAGGTTATGAGAGCTGCTAGAGGCAGTATTGGTCTACGGAAAGCGATTGACTGAAGAAATACCACAGTCTAAATTGAATTGTTGCAGACTACAACTTCATGAGTGTTCTTTCCTTGGAGCAATTCAAGGGTGTGTGCGAGAGGTGCGTTCAGACAATTAGTACAGAGCTGAATGGATACGAAGCGTTGGGACATGAGTTACGAAAATTGGTAGCGAGAAAGGTCAAGAACACGATGAATATTAGAAGGTGTCGAAGCCGCTCCAAGGAGACAGAATCAAGTCAGCTGTGTGCTTTCGACTACGAGCCTGAATCGCGTAGCCAGAACACTCCAAGTCCGCTACCTTTTCTGGTTCTTTCCGGTTTCATGTTTCAAACAACGTTCTTTGGTACCATGCACTATCTCTGCTGCAGCAGCTAACAAAGACATCCAGACACGTTGTAAGATATAAAGAGGAGTAGGTGTTCACAATGAAACCAGATAACTCACATGTTATCAATAACAAGTAGTTCAACCACAAACAAGTATGTCTTAGGCTCTACTATTTGTGCCAGGTAGGTCTTACATGCATTTCGTCGCTCTACTTCAACAAACCTAATCCTGTCAGCTTTGAGAACTCAAAGTCTCAAGCCACCTGAGAGTGACCACATCGGCAAGCTCGGTCAAGCATACACACAACCTACTTCAACATAATGGCCGACGAACAGCGTATTAAACATGATCTCGCCTGCCTGGAGCTCGAACAGCGGCAGCTCTTCATCGACCGCGAAAGGTTCGAGCTTCAACAACGCTTGGTCACCCTCCAGACACGGTCTGCCACTGCCGACCTTGACACCGAGAGGAGCACCTTGACCGGCACAAGATCACCACCACAACGGAAAAGTATACTCAGGCAACCTCACTCTTTTGTACTTCTGAGCAACGGACGTAAGATCTTCAAGCCACGACCAACTCAGAGACCTATCAGCAACAACAATGAAACAGCGAGGACAACACTTGTTGACCAAGCTGCAAGCCCACGCCAGACAGTCGCACACAAGTCAGTCGGGGATCGTGTACCAATCAACGGTGGGTCCATAGCATTCGCTCCTAAGTCATAGATACAGTGGCTAACTTTTATTCAGTTTTCCAAAACTCGGACCCGGCAAGCATTGCAGACAGCCGCTCCTCACTACTCGAGCATCGAGAAAGTGCTGGGTTGCCACCACTTCAACCTCAACGTCGACTCTCAATCCATGCAGTATACCGCGGTGCTCATGCACGACAGATTTTCGAGGACTTAGCGCGGATTGAACATGACTTGAATGGGCAAGCTCAGAAGAAGAGAAAACAGCATATCGGGGAGAAGGAGGACGAAAAGCACTTTTGAGATCACGGTTGGTGTTGGAGTTGACCCCCTGTTCATGCCATGTGATTTCCATTGTCGCATGTTCTCATTTGAAGATCTAGGAGACCGAGCCAGCCTTCAGTCGGAGATCTATTTTGACATCGAAGTGAATGTATCCTAGCTACAGGTGAAATTGTGAAAGGTTGAAAGTGAATTTGAGACGACCGGGCTCAATTTTATTGTGACAAATCTTCCTTCTACTGGCCTACAGCCCGATATCACCATCATCGTCGCAAATCTCATCTCTTCTTTGTACACCCCATTTGATGCTGGTACACTACGCTCGCTATCGCACCCTGCTACCAGAAGCAATAAGGCGGACCTTAGTTATCTACCTCTTCCCTCACTCGCGTTTCTTTACCACTGAAGTCTTGCATGCTATCGTCATGGCCCCAGACGACAGAATGAAATATCGCATCAAAAATGAACTCGCCAAGCTTGAACTAGATCAGCGACAGCTTGATCTACAAAAAGAACGGCTAGCACTAGATCGGAGAAAACTAGACCTCGAACAGAAACTCATCGGCGCAGCCGAAGACGAAGCTAGCATAGTTGACCTTACAATGGACGAAGACGCAGTGGAAGTGAAAGAAGAGCGGACTGATAACACAAGAGAAGGCATTTGTGCTAGCCATGATGGCAGAGCGCTTGAGGGAAACCCACCAGCGCCAAGCCACGGTATCAAGCAGGAAGACGACAGGTCAGAAGTTCGTTCCCACAATGCTAATCAGATGTTAGAAGAGACTTCTGTCCAAGGAGGTAAGAACAAGACAGTTCCCTTCCACAATGGAGGACTGGTAACTGACCCAGATATAGCATTGACACCTGCGCGCGCAGCCGTGCCAGAGGTTACCAGGCTTCCTGCGAGTCAGCAAATACATTCAGAGCAGTTCCAAACACCCCGAACGCACATCAGACCTCCACATCACCGTCAAACTCCACAGAAATGTCTATACAGCTGTGCAACACTATCGCAAGCAACCAAGTGGGCCCAAGATCTGCTGAGGGGCAAACCACACCCCTGGAAGACCGAGATTGCAACATTGTGCGAGTGAACAGCTTTCCTGAAACAGTCGAGCCTATGACAGAGGCCCGAAAACAAGAACTGATTTGTTATTATGCAGTGCTGTTCACCAGATCTATGGAATATCAGCCCTGTACTCCGACCTCCAGAGTCAAGCTGGGCGAGTTCTCGCAAGTGGTAACAGGAAAGAGTGAGAGCCGAGCATACAAGACATTCGCAGATGTGCATATGGCCTACCAGGAATTGCTGCGGACAAGCCGGCTAGGCAATCATTCGAAGACGGTACTTTCGGCCAAGCTTGAAGGATTTTGCGAGGCTCGGCAAATCTGGTGGGCAGCATGCAGGACACTGGCAACCCAGGCGGAGAGGTTTACTCTCATGGCGCATGCAGTCAAGGCAGTGAACGGTGGTCGTTTTCGCAGTGAAGATTATGGAGAGCTTCAACTTGAAGGTAAGGATCCTGAGGAGAATGATTGTGAGGGAAGCTGGCTTGCGCAAGGGAAGACCGACCCTGCCCGGTGCGCGAGAGTGGAGTAAAACAGCACGATGGCAGATATGGTATGGCACATGGATATCTCGGTGTCAGAGAAGTAATGCGCATCAGCCTCGGGTATTGCCATAGTCCTATTGATTTGGGATAGACGGCAAGAAGACTTTACAATCACCCGGAGAAATCGATAACGCAGATCTGGGCAGAAACTGCGGTAGGAGGCTGGTGAGGCTGGTCACTGCCGAAACTCATGAGCAAACCCCGCATGAGGTCATAAAAAAAATAAGTCAGACTCCCCGAGAGGCGATAACAGGACTTCCACAATCACAACCTTTTCCTCAGCAACATTTCAACCATCATACTACTGTGCAGTATACCGAAGGACATCCCACTGAAATTCTAGCCCCACTGAAACCCTGCCGCGGCTGCTTGTGGATGGTGTGGCCCATTTCAGCATTAACAGTCGAACGTCCGTTCCGCAAAACGGCCTGCAGACAAAGCTTAAAATGCCTAGAAGAAACGTGTTCGGGCGACGCTAATCTCAATCTGCTGGAAAGACGTCCATGGATTTTTCACCTAGCAGGGATCTCACGCCTCTCAGGCGAGCTATTCGGTCTGCCTGCTTTCTGGCAAGGGAAGCTTTCAAAAAGACGATGAGATCGAAACATCTCAAGCTACACTCGATACTTGAAGCGTCATTCAATGAAGCGTGCTGGATTGATTGAACGCTTTACATGAGGAGATGAAGGAGCTCCCGGGACATGCTTGTAAGACACTATCCCCAATAGACTACTGCAACACCTCGACCCGACAATCAGCGGCAAGAACTTGAAGATCCCTGCACCATGCACCATTTGTCCGGGTCGAGCCCTCGGTTAGCAGGTGATTTCCAAACGAGGCAAGTGTTAGATCACAACAGCGCAAGTTGAAGCCGCCAAGGAGTCGCGCTGTTGGTCCCAGCGAAAGACCTCAGCCAGCCATCCTCTCTCCATGAGGGACACTGCGTCGTCAATGATTCTTCCACTAAGATGGCGGCCAGATCTCTCGACTCAATACTAACCGCATGTTTGCGCGATGCAGGCCGCTACAATGCCGACTTGCGTCTCCTCCCGTTTCTCCCATGCAAGACACTGTGAGATTTGCAGATCTGGCCAAACAGAGACCGAAGTAGAAGGCGTTTGTACTTGCTGTCATGGTATTCACCCAAAATCCCCTGGCGCCACAAGGATTTAGCTACCTGACCCTCAGTCTAACGGTGCCCAGGTACTCTGAACATGGTCAAGCAGTGTCGGCCAATCAACCTTTCGCTGGAGTCTGAGAAAGAGATATAACGACGCTGCTCTGGAGGTAGGACGTTATTGTTCCCGGCGGTAACTGCGACTCATTCATTCAATATGTTGTCCCAACAAGTGCTCAGCGTGGCGACACTCTTTTTCATCTCGACCACAGTCTCGTCCTTGAATATACGTCCTGCGCAACTGCAAGCTCGAGATGAAGTCAGTAATTGTGAATTAATTCTTATCGCACTTCAGGCGTCCGCCTTCTGTTCAAGTTTCGTGCCTATTATGGATGTAACTTCGACTGTCACCAAGGGAACCCCATCAACCGTTACAGTAACAGCACCTTGTACAAATCCTCGAAAGAAGAAGAGGCAAATTTCGACTACGCCGGCAGCAGCTCCCCGCAGCACGTCCATCAGCACCACGACCAGCACTACACCGAAAACATCGACAACCACCACAAAAGTATCAAGCACTTCTCCTAAGCCATCAAACACACCTAGCACTACCCCCAAGAAATCGACTACAACTAGTGCTACCCCTAAGCCATCGGCAACGACCACGTCCAAGCCACCAACGACAACTACATCGAAGACGTCGACGTCGACCGCTTCAAGTACGACCACGACCTCAAAATGCACGATCAGAGGTATCCCTTCACCGATAGCAACCTTCGCCTGCGATATCATCGACAGCGCATGTCTTGCTTTCGTCAAACCAAAAACTGTCACAGTAAGTCAGCGACGAATGAGAAGCAGTTTGTCAGTTGTGTTCCCTCGAATGCTACTGTTGTTCGGAACCAGGTGCTTTCCTCTGCAAACAAGTCAGCTAATGCCATCTCTCTCCTAGACAGCTGTATCTGCATCTGGAAAACAAACCTCGACTGTAACTCCAAAGTGCCCGAGTACCACCACGAGTTCGAACACCCCATCGACCACCCCGTCGACCACCCCGTCAACCACCCCGTCAACTACGACACCATCAATAACACCTTCGACCACGCCTTCGACTACACCTTCCACCATCCCGTCAACTACTCCGTTAACTACGACACCATCAATAACACCTTCGACCACGCCTTCGACTACGCCTTCCACCATCCCGTCAACTACTCCGTTAA